>SRLM01000506.1:105023-138100 GCA_015708895.1 Populus ilicifolia | reverse complement strand
ACATTAGTCATCTTATTCAATTAATGCTAATACTTGTAAATTTCGTCAAGCATTCATGATTATAACTTATGTTAACAACAAATCAAGTTCCTTTCATAGCTCAGGTGTCGGTTATACCATACAGTATGGGCTATGAAAGTGCCAAGCATTTGTTGTACTAAGTGTTATACAACATAAATCATGATTAATCATTTAACAAGCAAAGTATTAAAGAGTGAATAAGACAACAAATATAAAACACGTTAATATTAAGCATTAAAGTCCATATTAAGTTTATACTATTTTTCTTTTGTTACCATTAGTGTAACCTTTTCACCTTAATATAATAAATTTAGCTAGACATAATGAAAGAAAGAAAAATAGATAAACAAAATAAAAATATAAATAAGATAAGAGTTACCAAAGCAAAGAAAAGGAATTGAAAGGCATAAACTTGATATTAATGAAAGCAAAGCATAAACATTACAAAAAATACAAAGATAGAAAACAAGAGCATGATCTTGATCTAGACAGCCAAATGCCTAAATGCATGGTAAATGCCTCCTTTTATAGGCCAAAATTAGGAACTACTGATTTGATGACTAATTGATGAGTAGGTGGCCAACTCTTGACTTGGTGACAATCCTTATCTTCTTTTGTCTACCCAAAACGTCATTGATAACGTCAAAATTAGAACCACTTGAAAACATGAAAGTTGTAAGAAATTGTCTTAGCTTTCTTGTGTAAACAAGTCAGCTCATTTTGACTTCTAGAGCTCCAGATATGGCTAAAATATTGAACAGTGCTCGGGCTACAGGACAAATTCGAGCTTCTTTGTTGTTTGAACAATTTGGACTTGAAAATGATATTTTTTAGATCTCAGACTCCATATGAAAGTTGTAGGCCTATGTTTTACCTTTCAATCCAGATAAAGTAGACCTAAATCTGAGATCTATAGCTCTAGATATGACCCAATTACCGAACAGTGTTCTGGTTTGGATTGCACCGACATCTCTTTTCTAAGTTTGGCCATCTCTTTATCCTTTCAATTTCAGTTCTTAAATTCATCAATCAATCCTTTCATTTATATGATAGTCCTGTATTTCAAATGAAAATTTACCACAAATTAAAGGTATCTTATATTTTAGATATATTATTATAAAACATGCTTTAATTGAGGAGTTATTGATACTTCAAGTGCGAAATGATGATATAAAAACCTTGATAAAAATACACTTTTAAGTATCAATCAATAAATTAAAGGTATCTTATATTATTATATATGTTATTATAAAATATATTTTAGTTTAAAAGTTATTGATACTTCAAATGCAAAATGATGATATAAAACCTTGATAAAAATGCACTTTTAAGTGCTAATCATCAGCCATACTTTATGATGTCATTAAATTGGTTTGACGATGCGACAAGTGTGAAAGATATACTTTGGTCTCCTGCCAACATTTGACAAAGATGATAGCTATAACCTTTTTATAACCTTTCTTCTAATGAAGGATAGATATCCTGGGTTTTTTCACTAAGGCAACAAATAACATACAATTTGCCTTGTTAACAACCTTACAAAATAGGTAGAGATTGAGACCTTGGCAAATATAATCGCCAACAAATAGCTTTTTTTCATTTGGAAGAACATTAGATGTTGTTTTAGACTTACTAAAATCTTGATAACGGATAATGAAATATAATTTAATAACCATAAAATAAGAGAACAATGTTAGAGACTCCATATAACCATTAATTTTATTTAGTATCATATTGCCAAAACCAAAACGAGCTTACTATAGAGTCCTACTTAGTAGTCTCAAAAGAAGATTAATGAGGCCAAGTTAGAATGGATAAAACTTTTAAATAAAATTTAATGGGCTAATCAAATGACTTTAAAAATATCAATCGAGAAAGCTTATTTTCTTCTTATGTGCGGCATTAAAATCATGATACCTATAAAAAAAATAGGTGTCTAAGTCCTTGGGCAACATATTATTCCCTAGAAAATAATAAGCAATGATTAAGAGCTAATCTAGATCAATACTAGTTGACAGCGATAATAAGAAACAAAGTTTATTAATATCAAGTCACTAGATATCATAATACCAAGGTAGAAAACAAGAATTTTAAATTTAAAGACTTAATACTCTAAAAGTTAGAGGTAACCAGTAACAGTGAAAGCAAAGGCAAACTAGCATAAGAATAGGATGGTTCTTTTATAGCATTTAAAGTAGTCAAATCCAACATTTACCACCTTCAAGGTATGGAAGGCAAAAATCTCCCTTATACTTAACACTTAGATCATCTTAAAATATATCATAGATATAAATGTAAATTTTACAAAAATATATGTTTTATTTTTACTATATATTCACTCTCATTCTTCAGTGTAGTTTTGGACTGACAAAACACTCTAATAAGACATTCGAGCCTCACATTATAGCTAGAGATAACCTTTGGATTGCCACTCTCTAATATAGTTTTAGACTAGCATGACATTTTAGTAGGGCTTTCAAGCCTTTCAGTGTTGCCAAAGATGGCTCGGGACCTCATACTCTCTAATGTAATCTTAGACTGACATCAAAATCTAATGGGGTTTTCAAGCCTTACATCATCGCTGAGGATGGCTTTGAGCCTCCCACTCTCTAATACAGTCTTGAAATTATGCAATTTGTCAATAGAGGATTTTCAGACTCCATATTGTTATGATTTGCATAATATTAAATGATTGATTTTCCTTTTGGATTGAAAGGTATTTAGGATTAATCATTAAGTTATAATTTGAGGGAGTCACTACTTCATATTATGGTCACTAACAAACTTATTAATTTGCAAAACTCTGGGTAAGAGAACCAATTTTGCAAGGGAAAGATGCATTATTGCTAATGTAACTTACCCAATGTGAGTTACATTATTGATTGATTGTTATTTTAAGTCATATTTCTATTCATTGGTCTTATTTAAAGTTCAAGACAAGTCTCTTTTCATGAGAAAATCTTTACCTTATTAGGTTCAATCCTAATAATTTTAAGGCTAAAATTTTATGGTATTTTTGAAATTTATGATATTTTTAAAATTTATGGTTTTTAATAAGTGAAATTAATTTTTTTAATTATATTTGGGATATAAATTTTATGGTAAAATTTATATCCCAAATATAATTAAACAAATTTTTTTTGTGGTATTTTTAAAATTTTAGCCAAATCTTAATAGATAATTATAAACTGGTTATGATAATGATTTTGTACATTTAGAACATGATAAAAATATATTTTTGTTTTTTTAGAAAATATGCTTCAAAAGTTTTTAGAACCTGGTCATTTTAGCACTTTGGGTTTAAATTAGGTTTCAATCTTCTCTTTCCATTTCAGCCTTTAATCTTTTGATATATTTAATTTGATCCTTAATTAAATTTTAACTTTAAGAATCAATTCAATTTCATCTTTACAAAGCTTTAAAATGACCCTTTAATTTTAACAAGTTTTTCATCTTTGTCCTTGGTCTTAGATATTTTTAATTTGACCTTAATTGACTTTTAAAATTTTAATTTCTTTAATTTTACTCCTATTTTTAACAAATTAAATCCCCAAATTCATAGGCAAAATTGTCAAAAAGGTTCTTAGTTGTGAATTTTTTAATTTGACTCTTAATTAGCCTCTGCATTTTGATTTTCTTGCAATTTTGTTCTTCATTTCATCTAATTGACTTTGTAAAAATTAAATTTAGTCATTTAAAATTTTAATTTTCTCAATTAAGCCCATATTAGGTTGCTAAACTTAACTTTTTACCTATTAAACCCTTAAAAAATTAATTTCACTTATTAAAAACCCAAATTAATTCTTAAACCTAATTAAATCTTTAATTAATATGTGATTAAATCAAATTAATCTATTAAAAATATTATTAAGTCTTCTGACTTAATATTTATATAAATTCACCAAATAATCATTTAATTTAACCCTAAATTTGTATTATCTTTCAATCTTGAGTATAATTTGGTTCCTAGTTTCATCCAAAATCTCAATTTGGTTCATTTCTTGACTTGTTTTTGCTTAGTTATCGATATTTTTTGATTTTTTGATTTTTGATTTTTTTTTTATTTTTGAAAGAAAAAAATTAGAAAAATCCTAAAATTAAGTTATAACACTTATTATAACCAAAGAGGTCATAAGTCCCTCACTCTGGTAAGATTACTTTCACGTAGGGGACGCCATATATCCTATAAGAATGTAGGAAGGCGATAAGCTCCTACTCTCTAATATACCCACTCTTTAGCTGGGAGAGTTCTAAACCCCTTGTTAATTAAGCTACATCAAAAGCCAATTGCAACTAAGAGTTTCCTTTGGGTTCTAATTAGGTGATTGATAGTACAATAACAAAGATTACTTCACCCTAAAGACATTTGTAGTCTCTTAATAAATTTTTAAATGAATGTTATGACATATCATGTGATAAGGTCATATATCGATATATTAAACCTCTATATAGAAAACCATTATCCCAAGCATGATTTCTGCTAAGGATTGATAAGGAGTAACAGAAGGGATTGACTCCCCTATCTAGAAAGGTATAAGACCTTGGTTATACTTGGGGCTTTGAAACCTATTTAATCTAAAGCACAATAAATATGAAAAATATTAAACATAATAGGGAATTATATACATATATGAATACTTTTAATATTTTACATACAACCATAGAAAGCCCACGAGACTAAGGATAATAACTTCTAGAAACTATCACTTTCAATTAAGAGACTCTCATCATTGATCATACTTCTTAGCCAAGTACTTACCACGAGCTACATAACCATCCAAGTTGGATATATATCGATAAAGTCAGGAACAAGGTTGAGGTCAAATGCCACTAAGAATTCCAGTATTATTCCCCTCAACAAATGATAAAAGTGAAGGTTATACATAACCTGGAATATCTTATCTCTAATAAATATATCAAAAGCTTGAGATCCCACAAACATTGTCATAAACTTATTAGACAAATACCTTAACACACGCAAACGAGCACATTCCTTTTTAAAAGCCTTGCCTTATCTTTAGTCATAGTCATCTCGGTCTTCAAAGCTAACATCTCTATTTTTAAAACCCAATAGGACTATATTAGGAAAGATGATGCCTCCTTAGACAAACAAAATCTTTCCAGAGCAACACTCATCTTAGAAGCTTGAGGATCTTTATCCTCATTCAACTTCTTGAGAATCATAGACATAAATATCATAAACCTCCTTGATCTCCCTTAATTGAGTTTCTAGTTTTACCTCATAAAGGCTTCGTACTTCTTTTTAGTTTCTTGTTAATTAAACTAAGGTCACCTTTATATGAGCCTTCTTAGCAGTCTAACATCTTCGAGAATAGGCATTCAATAGGGAACTTTAAATAAAACAATGATATTAATAATAAAAAAAATCTAAGTACATATAACAAGGTATGCTAGATAAAGTGCTCAGATGAAATAGAAGCTGCCCAATAAGAGCTAGGTGACAAGAAAAATCTGATAAGATAGCTTATCAACATCAAAAGAGAGATCGAATAACATATCGATCATATCTATCATTGTTATGTCATTAAATCCTAACATAATGTCATTTTCTCTTATGAAGTGTTGCAAAATGTTCATCTCCTTTATAGAAAAGGATAACAAAGAAGGAATTGCAAAGCTAATCCATGGTCCAATATAAGAGGAACTTGCTTCACGATTAGATGGTCCAATCTAAGATGTAAAACCCTTAACAACAACTTAGGTGTAGGAACCTCAACAAAATCCTTTGTAGATCTGACCACTTAAGAAGGTGTTAAAAATGGTGTCAAGTCACGAGTATGGGTGTTACTCCTCTATTAACAAAATAAAGCCCATGTGATATGATCTAATCAAGGTCATAATTGAATTTTAAGTTAAAATTTCATACCATCTAGTTTTATATTATTAAACATAACTTCAAATCAAACCGTTAGATTCTAAAGGTATATTTTTGATGTTAGGAAAATTTTTTAGGTGAATCAAAGTTCAAAAAGGCCTTACAATAAAGGTCTGAACAAAATATATAAATTTTATTATTTACTTTCTTTTGATTTGTGGACTTTCTATTTGACAATAATCTTTTTCCTACAAGGATTTGGTGACCTTTTTTTTTAATTTTCTAGTTCTACAAGGATATTTAATAATCTATAATATAATTTTAAAGTGTGACAATGATTCAAAATCCTTTTCTTATAAGGATTCTTTATTCACCCTAGCTATATAAAAAAATGCGAGATGGTGGTATTTAATGACAAATTGGTTTCTAAGATCATTTGGTAGTATTATAAGCTATAAATAAGCTTTATATCAGACTTGTATCATTTTTTTTCTTCTTCTCTTCTTATAGAAGCATAAAGAATTAACTTACAAGTTATATTTTTAATATTTCAATTATAAACCAAGGCTTTTTTTGGGTTTAATTAATATTTTTTTTAGTTAGGATACAAGAGTTGTTTGGATTAGGGTTTGAGCTTTAGTATAGGTTTTGGGTTAGTTTTGTAGGTGGATCAATTTAGCCCGTAAAGGTAGATCTATTAGGGTTAATCTTTTGAAAACACCTAAACTCTTATAAGGTTAAGTTTCATTAGCCTTTGATGTATAACACTTATGAACTTTTTAGTTTGACGAGTGAGAGATTCTACCATTCTTTGGTTCTTGAATGAGTCAAATCTAACTTATCAAAAATTAACTAGTTTCGTGGCATCATTTGACTTCATTCCAATAATGTTGATGTCTTGGGGTAGGTTTTTATTGTGTCACACACACTTATCAAACCTCTTTCAACTTTTCAAGATCAGATCTTAATCTTTATTATAGGTTATATGGTCATAAGGTTTGCATTACCCTATAAAATGAACACTTCTTTTTTTGTCACTCTAGTCCTTTTAGCTGCTTTGAAAAGAACATTAGGGGAAACAATTTCCTTTCTCCCCTAGAGGTAGGTGATTGACTTTTCATAATAAGAGGCTTAATGTTAGTAATGATATTCATCTCTTGACGAATCTCTTCCATCCCTAAAATACAAGAATTGGATGTCCCCTCAACCTCTACACTTCATTCATTATGCTCCCCTTTAGACTTTGAATCTATAATAAAACAAAGTTAAAATATGATAAATATATCAAATTATATAAATTATAAATTCTTACATACCCTACCTCTTTACCTAGTATTGTGTTTTGACCAACCAGTTGATGTTATAATGAAAGGAAGACCTCACCATATTTAAACACAGACTTGGTCAAAGTTACCAAAACTTAGTTTTTCATTGACATCTACATGAAAAGTTTGCTAAAAATAATGGTAACCCCACAACCCTTACATATGGTCTGGGATAGGTTGTCTGTTACCTTTTACAATTACATATTTTGCACATTAATCCTTTATATTAAAGATCTTACCCACTGATATATTCTTGATAAGACTTTTAGGGTGACTAATAAAAGTGAAGAACTAATGAATAACATGGCCCCTTAAAGACAATGATTTGGTGTATAACAATATCTAAATATATCTAGGTTATACTCACCTTTATAGTTGCAAAATACTCTTGAAAGGCTTTGACTAAAACACATTTGTTAGGATGAAGTTGGCTAACACATTAATTATAGTGAAAAAGCATATCTCTCACAAAACTCATAAAGGAAAGGTATATCCTAACTCAAACATGGTACGAGGCCTGTTATTTCATGTAAACCATTATAAGCACCCTTAGATTATTTACTAATTCATTTTTTATCTAGACTAGATAATCCCTTCTTTGTAGGCAGTTGACCTTGGATATATATTTAGTAATTAGGGCATTATTCCTATTGTCCTTAAGAGCCCTAATTAACCAAAGGTTTCTTAGTGAGTGGGCACCAACCCTCCAATCTTTGATCCATTCCTTATCGATCCTAGTCCATCAATAAAACCCTTAATTTCTAGTTGTCATGGTCCAAATATAAATTCAGCATTAGATACTACATGTTTCCCTCTATTAATGGCCATTTTGAATGGAAAATGTGAAGGAGGAGTAAGTCATCTTAAGATGACATTTACTGTTCCAAGAAGTTATCACATCTCACACGAACTAAATGCTTCCACATAATTATTCATCTTTATACAATGGTTCAGAGCAAAGTTTTAGAGATAGACTTTAAATGAATTGAATGAAGAGAATGAGGTCTTTACATAGGAAGAGGCCTTCCCTATCCTCTACTGGATTAGTGACACATGTCACTACCCTCACAAATCCTTAATGAGGTAATCAATACTATCATGAAGTGTTCCATGAGGTATTCATCCAACTAAGATGAGTGCCTTTTCAACTACAATGTCATTTCACTTGTAAATACTTTATTGAAGCGTCTTGAGATGCCTTTGCTTTTTTTTTTTTATATGAAAAAATGTTGAGAATACCGTTAAAGAAAATGAATATATTTTTAAAGTCTCTTCAATAAAAATACCACATAGACTTGAAGAGCTACTGATAAAGCAAGATTTATTGATATTTTTTTAATATTTGATAGAAAGATATTCACTTTTGACACAAGCCCATAATAGGTTTCAAGAATAATCACGGGGCAATATTGAGTGTCCTTCGAACTTTAGATAATGTGTCCAAGCTTAGGTGATGGACACATACCTAGTACCTTATGAGGTCAAGTTGTGTACCTAAGCCTAAAATCTTGTGGGCTCGTGCAGTGTACCCTAGACACTAGGCATGTGCCTAATCCTTGTGGGCTCTAGCCTTAATTTTTGCAATAATATATTATAATGTTTATATGCCCAATAAATGTCTTCAACCTAATTTTTTTTTTGTTAATGTATGTATAAGAGATTTGTATCTCTTACTAATGTTATGAAGATAAAATGATTTTTTAATCTTTTAACTAATAAAAAAAAGTTTTGTAGGCTATAAATATCCCTCAAACTATCTATATAAACATTTGTGACTTTATATTACAAAAAAATTTATATTCAACATAAGAATAATCTTGTTATTGGAATTTAATGTCATCTAATATATTTATTACTTTTTTTCCTATTAAATTATTGATTTTGTCATATGATAGTTGTTAAATCTTCCAAAAGCAGATTTCTTATAGATATTTAGAAGCATTTATTAAGAGATAATTTTTATTTTTTTTATTTTGAAGAAGAGGGTTATTTGAATGAATATTTAATTAAATTATAATTTAATAACTAAAAAATTTTATTTTTGAGTGTATCCGGAATATAATAAGATAGAAATAAATCTTATTTAATAAAAAAATATAAATATTTTACATATATTTTAAATTAAGTTTGAATTGAGTTTCATATTGAAATTAATAATATTTTTATTTTTATTCAATATAAATCAAAATATTCTTTAAAAACTATTTATTTAAGTTGATTTCTATGAATATTCATGGATTTTAAGTTAATTTGGATTTCTAAATACCCATTATTCTTGCGATCAAATAACTGACAACAGTTGTTTGCATTTTTCAAAAGAAAAAAAAAATCAATTAGTTCTTACATTTCTATATAAAAAAAAGGTGCATTTCAATCCTTTTCCAACAAATTTGAAACACAGGAGGACAAGAGCAGGAATTTCCTGAAAGACACAGGGCAAAAAGCATGAGAGGAACAGGAGTTGGGTACGGTAGGTATAGCAAGACTTAACAAAAAAATTTAATAAAGAGTCCGCGCGCACTGGAGTGGTATTGTGCAAGCGTGCTGGAAGAGAGGGGATGGAGTGCCAGTAGGCCACTCTCCCGACCGCCTCCTTTTGCTTTGCCATAAATGATAGAATTTGTGATTTGATGGGCGAACCCATCATCCTCCTTCTTCCCCCCTCTCCTTCCCCTCATCAACTCATTCATTATTCCACTACTATATATATATATATATATATGTTATTCAACTTCTTTCTCACACTTATCAAGAAACAAGTTAGTACAACCACTGCACATTTTCGTTGAGCTTTTCTTTTTGTGTTCTTGAAACTTTTGAGCTTCTGGGCTGTTTTGTTTTTGTCTTCTCATGCTCTAACAATAACAGTAATATAATGAGAACTCATCAAGAGAAGCCTGTGAATGAGGTTGAACAAGTTGTTGGTGTATGTTCAAGCCAAGAAGCAGTTGACAAGGTTAAGGTTTTTGTTTTTCTCTTTGATCTCTTCTCTCTTAAGTTTTTCTTTGTTTGCTATATTTTGGATCAAGTTTTTCATTGTAATCTTTCTTTAGGAAGAAATAAAAATTAAAAATCAGTCATCATCATCCATGTGTAAACAACAAACTGGTCTTTGATTTTGATTCTCTATATTGATAATACTGTTCTTGTCAATTCTTTTTAGTGTTTGATTTTACTTCTTTTTATTTGCTGTGTCTTTTCCTTTATTGCCATGTAATTTGGTTTAGATCATGCTATTAAAATAAGTACGTGAGAGGTTGTGTTTTCTCCTAGTACAAATGGATTTATAACTAATAGTATTAGCAGATCAAACGCCTATGTACACCTATATTTTCGGAAACATGAAGGGGGCCTGCTCCAAATTTCAGCGAGCCATCGACCTGGGGCTAGCTATGGTGGTATACGAGGTGGATCGGGATTCGGGTAGAGCTGCTATGTTGGTTTGGAGCTATAGTTCTCTGGATTGTACTGAAAAAGGAAAATCTAAACGATGAACCATTTGTTGTGGAAGCTATTTAGGCCATTTGTTCTTATCAGTTTAACTTGCTTTTCGCATACATCTTTTTTTGTGTTCTTTTGCGCGTGCGCGTGCGCTTGTTCATGTGTGTTAAATAACAGACTTTTGTAAACACTTGGATGACCCTGGGCTGACTAGCTACTCTGTTTACAAGAAGAAAAATGAACTGTCAGTTTTTGTATGATCATTCTTCATATTCTCCACCTCACTGCTCTATTATCTTGCTCTCTCTTTTTTTCCCAGGTTGAACACTCAATAGAAATAGTTGAAGAAACTGGTACTTTTCAACATTGGAAGCGGAGAAATCTCTTTCTAGAGATACCCTCAAGAACATTGGAAGAATCCTCGCGGGATTCTGTTGTAATCAGGATGCCCCCGACACCTAGTCCATCTCCTAGGAAAGTAAATTTTCTCCTGACACCTAGTTCTGTGGATGCAAGAGCCAGTGGTTCCCCAGCCCCCTCTTCATCAAAAGGCAAATCTTCCTTAAAAAGTTTATTACCTAAACTAAGCTTCAAGTCTCGAATTTCTACTTTAGATATTGAAAAAGCTGCCACCGTAGCTCCAGATGCTTCATCTATACCACGGAAGAAACCTTCAATCTCAAGGTCATTGTCACTTACAAGGATCTTCACCCCTAGGATGAAGCAAACATCATCACTTCCCGTGACGCCAATTGCAAATTCTAAGGCAGAGTCTGCACGTGGGGGAAGCGGTGGTGGCATGCTTAATTCAAGTGTAAGTTTTTGTTTATTGAATGGATAAAGTGACCTAGTTGGTTGCCTTAATGGCCTTCAAAATTTTAAATGATGCATGTTGGTTAACTTTAGGAATCTAGCTTGCTTATCTGATATAGTTGTTTTCTTTTTCCTCTGATCCTAAGGAGCAAGGGAGTTGGTTTACCTAAGTTGTTCTTAACAGATAGCATATACTAATGGATCAATTAATTTAGTTCCCTACACCAACCACCACTAATTATTTCAGCATCTTCTGGGTTATTGAATTCTTTGCCAACTTTAAATTCATTATTTTCTCCGTCATTTGACAGATGTCTTTGCAGAGGAAAGGAACCCAGCGGCAGATATCTCGCTCACTCTCGGTTCCTGTTAATAATAAAGAAAGAAGCATAAAGAGGATGGACTCTTTTTTCCGCATGATTCCTTCAACTCCTCAAGTGAAGGAAGGAGATGCAGTAACAAATGCATCTCCAAGTGTTGATGCTGGTATGTTGCCATTATTTATTTTTTATGATGGGCTTGGGCTTGTGCTTTTGGGCATTGCATATTTGTGTATCTGAAACTTCTTAGATTTATGTTGTCACTTTTGAATCCATTGAGAGTTGCTACTTGCTGCATACCTGTATGTGCACTAGCACAATCATTCTATGTGGTTCATAATTTTTTAAGTGTTGTAACAATTGGTGGCTATTGGACTTCATTGTTATCATCTGTTTTCCTCATTCCTTGCAATCAATAAACATCATAGCCATTATCATTCCCCACGAGCTAAGTGATTTGAAAACTTGGACTTGAGAAGATGGGAGTACAAGCAAAACCTCAATTACACACTGGCATTTCTAGAGTTAATTTCTCTCTCTCTCTACACACACACACACACACACACACACATATTGAATGTCTTTTTTAACGCAAAAATAGGATATATACTTTTGTACTCCATATTGTCCAGTACCTGTTGTCGTTATCAACAAATTTATTATTCTAGTCCAATGATACAGAAAGCAATGGCGTTGATGGTGAGGACATACCCGAAGAAGAGGCTGTTTGTAGAATTTGTTTGATTGAATTGTGTGAAGGTGGAGAGACCCTTAAGATGGAGTGCAGCTGCAAAGGTGAACTTGCTCTGGCCCATCAAGAATGTGCTGTAAAATGGTTTACCATCAAAGGTAACAAGATCTGTGATGTTTGCAAGCAAGAGGTTCAGAACCTGCCTGTGACTTTGCTACGAATGCAAGGTGTCTGTTCTAGAACTATTGGAGCAAGTAGAGCTAATCAGGAAGAAGTTAATGGATACAGGCAAGTAAATTTCTGGTATATCTTCATAACTTAGAAAATGAAGTTATGGTTCTTGTAATGGCTGAGAAATGGCAGGAGCGGAGAATTCAGATTACTGCAGGCACTCCTAATCAAACTCCGTTTAGTGCTTTATCATGGCTATTTATTAATTTTATTGTAAACCCAAAACTGTAGTTTTGAATTAATTTTCACATCGAATCTAGATTGATATACCTGAGACTGACCAGTTTATATGCAATCAGGGTTTGGGAAGAAGTGCCTGTGCTTGTCATTGTTAGCATGCTTATCTATTTTTGTTTTCTTGAGCAGCTCCTGGTAAGAAAAGCTTCTTGACATCCCAATTTTGTCAAATTTTGCCTTTTCCTTCCTTCTCAATGTATTTTGTTTTAAAGGTTGGAAAGATGGGCATAGGAGCGATTGCTGTATCCCTTCCCTTTTCTTGTGCGCTGGGCCTTCTCTCATCCATCATCTCATCAACTATGGGTAAGCTGGCTGTTCTAAGAAAAATGAGGTTTGAATCCATAAGTACTGGAAAGATCTTACATGCAGAAATCAATTGCTGTAAATTGGAATACAATTACAGGTGGTGTAATATTACCACTTTGATTTGCTAGGTTAACCCGCTTGGTCTCATGTACACATGCACACACATATCAAGGAAGTTATTTGCCTTGTAGATTCAAATATTATGCAGCAACTTCTCACTACAAAACTTTTGATTGGAAATCTAATGTTCATGGAAATCTTTCCTTACAGATTTCTCACTTATTTATATAATTTCTGCTTCTCACCTTTTAGCTTTTTCTGTGCAGTAAAGAGAAGATTTGTTTGGGTTTTTGCATCAATTCAATTTGCCCTGGTCGTTCTCTTTGCACATATTTTCTACAGTTTGGTGAGTAATGTCTTATCTACTATCATTTCCAAAACACACATCCCACTTTCAAAGCATTACAAGAACAACAACAACTACTTGTTCCACCGCCACAGTCTACAGCAATCGTTTAATGTCCCGGAAAAAGATTAAATAAGGAGCTAAATTTATTATATAGCTCTTTGGGATTGAAGGTTTTGTTGACTAGAGGTTTTGGTAACAGATTATAGGATTTGATGTGCACTAACTTCTAGCTGTTTTCTGATTTCAACTCTCATAGCTGGTCTGAAATAAGTTAAAGAAAATTGTGTTGAAAATGTGATTTTGTGATTGCATTAAATCTCATCCCTAGATCAAAGGAAAGTCTACAATAGCTGAAATTTAGATTTTGTCCTGGCTTGAGTTCTGACCTTGTTTGAACCTTAAGTGATCTTACACTGGATATTCTCTATTTATTGGTCCTCTGATTCGATGCTTTCCACTCCTGTTGCTTTATGCCATGCAGGTCAATGTGCAAGCAGTTCTAGCCATTCTCCTCGCAACACTTTCTGGATTTGGCGTAGCAATGAGTGGGAGTTCCATGCTCGTTGAGTTTTTGAGATGGAGAAGGTGGCACGCCCAACATGGGCAGCTGCATAGTTCCCAAGTAATTACTGGACCAGGCCCATTTCAAAGAGCTGTAAATTCATCAACTAGAGGCCATCATAACTTCCAGCCGAATGAAGTGGAAAATCCAGAAACTTTACGGGGGAGTTAAATTTTTATCTCATTAGGAATAATTAAAATGCATAGTGCTTTAGATGGTGTCTAAATGAAGCTAAGTGGCTTTGTAAATTGTGATATAGCCTGAGGTAGGATCATTGAAGTAGGATCATGGTATGTTCTATTAGTCAGAAAATTATGCAAGTTGTTAAATAAAATTTGAAGATATAATTTATATTAATTTTTAGTATATTTTTGGTTTGCCTTGAAATTTATATTATTTTGTGTTATTAGGTAATGTTAATTAAAAGAAAATAAAATAGTAAGATTTAATTTAATAACTATGATTATCAAGATTTTGATTATTATATTAAAAAATAATTTATCTAATAAAATTTTAAAATATAATTTATATTATTTTTAAATACGGTAAAAAGCTTTCAGAAGTAGAGATATTAAACATTGGATTGGGTCCTGCTTGGAATGAATTTAACTTGGGTTTCTTTTCTGTTAGTTTCTCAACTGTGTTGGTGTGCTCACAATCACTTCCGTCAGACATCCTATTACTAGAACAGGAGGGGATGTCTTAACTTTTTAACAATGCATTTGCTCCTTTGTATATGGCTGTCCAGTTGCCTAAATCACGAAGATGTTTTTGTCGCTTGTTATCTACTAATTAGCAGCGCAGATTGGTGTTTAGTGAGTCTTGCATGCATGCGTTGAGGATTGTCCTGAGCCAGGGTCGTGGAAGAACCACCTGCAGGAGGGGGATAAGTCCCGGGGTCTTGATCATGGGAACCGAGTACTGGTTTGTTGCAGGCCTGCAAAGACGGTTTAGAAGAAATAATTGAGGATGAATGGGCAGTTACTCTTGGATTTAATTTATTATTATATAACTGAGACCAAATTGTTCGTATGGAATTTGATTTCAAGAACTTCGTGCTGGTACCTGGCCTGGTGCTTAAGAAGATTTACTTTATCTCTCAACTTTCCGGGTTTAAATCCAAATCCCGAGGCTAATATGTTGTAATATGATGGAGAATACATCTTTAAGAATATGTTCTTGGGTACAAGTTGTCTCGAAAACACCATTAATGTTGAGAGAACGTAGATGATTTTTGTTGTTATTGTCACCCAACACAAATTAAGCTCCTTAATTTCATAGACTGCTGCTTTGCTCTCAGTATTGGCGTGATTCAGGTGACATCCTTCCGCCGCTGGACGAAGGAGGGCGGAGGGCGGGCGGTGGTGCGATTGCAATTTTCACGTGAAACATGAATTTAGCGATGATGTCATCAAGCATCTAAACGGGAGTCTCGTGGGAGCTTTTACTCCATCTCATGTCCGTACATAAAAATAGATGTGAAATTGAGTTGATTTTTTTATTTTAAATTGAGTTTAGGGTTTTTCAAGTATCTGAATTTTTTGAGATCATAAATAAATTTATTATAATTTTTAAAATATTTTATAGGTATTTTGAATAAAAATAAATTTTTAAATTAAAAAAAAAACATAAATCTTGATTTTTTAGTTATTGTTGTGACTGAAATTTAGACAAAATAAATAATGCATTGTTTATTTAAAAAAAAATAAAAGAGCAAATAATATGATATCCACCTCCAAGCGCATATTAAAACAGAAGAGGGGTGCCCTTGTGAAATAGGTCAGCGAGCTAGCTTCGCTTACTATGCCTAGTAATATTTGTTATTTTTTTTTCTAGTTATTTGTTATTTTTTTCCTTTATTTTTTTATTTTAATTGATGCTTAAAAAAAACTTAATTATATTTATATTATTATTTATTTATTATTTTATTTAGAGAATCTCTTTTAAATAATAATGATTTTTTTGGTAATGTATTTAGTTTTTGAAAAAGTTTTTTTGATTTATCTATGATTTTTTTATCTTTTGTATAAATAAATTATATTTTTAAAAATAAAAAATATTGATATTTTTAAAATGTGTAGTTTTACATGTTATTTTTTATTTTATTTAATTAATATAATATATTTTTATTATTATTTAATTAATTAGCTAATATAATCAAGTAAATATTCTATTTTTCAAGATTAAATATCGTAATTTATATCTATTTTTTAATTCTTCAAGATTTTTTTATATATCATTAATAATTATTTATATATATCAACTAATGTTTTTAACTTATAAAAAAAATAAAAAAAGTTTACATATATAATTTTTATATAAAAAAATAAAAATAAATCATCCAAGACAAAACCCATTTCATGTAACTGGTCACAGGAGTCTCCTGGAAGCTTTTACTCCATCTTCTATCCATGCACGGATAGATCTCTTTTGTTGACGTGGTAACTAGCCAAGGAATATGATGGTCAACAAGTATACGTTGACTTTCACGTTCGTAGAGCTGTCACCATAAAATACTTTCCATACTAAGGGGGGCCTCATAATTTTTTTAGTTGGATTCTTGCATGAAGTAATCAGTAAGATTTCTTAATTTTTCCTAAATATAGCACCATGTAAGATAATTCAGTCTTAGTTACTGTTTTAAAACTCCAACTGTAACTGTATGTTGATTATAATCGAGCTGTCTAGGATTTAGGCCAAGCCAAGTTTTAATAAAAAATAAATAAAATTAATTTAGTATAATTTAATAAAAAATCTAGATGAACCCTTAACCCAATTAATCTAAAAAAAACTTAGAAATTTTTTTAAATAATTTTTTTTAATTTTTTTATAAAATAAAAAATTGAGCTTACCTATGTTTAAATTGACTCAATTACATAATGTTTGGATATGCTATTCTGACTTAAACTAAAATTATAAAGCAGTTTATACATATTTTGTTAACACCAACTATAATTTTTTTTTATATGGGTTCCAATCCAAGCTGAGTTTGAACTGCAATTTTTGAAAAGCAATTACACATTACTTTTCATATGTTTTCTCCTCTATCTCACCACCGATGCTTTCCCATTACTTTTCCAACTTTTCTAATTACTTTCCCAATAGTCACCCTCACAAAAATTATTTACAGAATGGTTGTACATTAATTTTATCATTGATCTGACTCCCATTTTCTACCTTCCCCAAACGGTTCTCATGACATAAACTTTTCTATAACACCATCAATTACTTCCTAATGGTCCTCTATCCTCCTAAATTTTTTTGTTACAATTGCAAATGAATGTTACCATTTATCTAACTCTCATTCTTTCCTAGATTATTCCCCTCTCTCGTCTCTTACTATAATAATCCCGTTTCTATTTTTTTATAAAAACCACCAACAAACAGGACGATGCTAGTTCGAGAGTAAGCTTCTTCCCCTCTATCTCTTTTTCTTTCTAAATAAAAATTGAAAACCTAAATCTTCATTGATCTATCCCTCCATTGTTATCATTGGAAAAAAACCCAACAAATTCGTGCTAGGAAAGGTCCACAAGCGAGAGACCTACAAGTATCTGCTTTATCTTTGTCAATTTTGTTTAAAATTTAACTTAAAATCTCATTTTGTTATGGGTTTCCATTGTTTTTATTTGCAAAACAAAGTTACAAAATCATGCTAGTTTGGACACTTAAAAGAGAGAAACTGAGGTAAGTTCCTGCCTTATCTCTATCTTTATTTTTTTATATGAAAAATTGCATGTTTGTGCTGCTACATGATCGATTTATTGTTTGTTATGCAATTGTTGAATTAAGCTATAAATTTCATTGTTGTTGCTACTTATTTTCTGTTTTTTGTGCCTTCGTTAGTTGTTTTGAATTTAGTAAATTTTATTACTTTTCTATATTGCTTTCCATGACCTGTATTGTGTGTTCTTTAATATTTTTTACTTGAGTTAAAACCTGTATTTTTGTGCTGCTTTATGGTCTGTGCACTGTGTAATTAGTGTTGTTCTTCATTGAAATCTGGTTTGGTTTTTGTTAACAATGTTGATCCTTAATTAAATTTATTTACTATAAACAATGTGATGCTTAAAATTTCATTTATGCGTTGTTCTTCATGGTCCGATATGTTCATTGTGTACATTGATGTTATTTCTACTTGATCAACCATAAAGTTTTTTGCTATACATGTGTTTACAGTAAATCTTAAGGAGTTACCTGTTTGCATGTCGTGTAAGATTACTTTGATTTCTACTTTTAAAGTAAATCAAAACTTCAATTTTATATTTATTTGTTTCCATGCTACAAAATAAAGTTGTGTTACTTTGAACGTAGAAATAAATTCTTTGCACCCCTTTAATTTTCTTAGCATCCAAATAGTATGATAACAATGATGTTTTGCTTGATAATTCAAATAATATCATGGCTAAAACTGAGTTTTCTAAATAGTTAAAAATTAATGGATTTTAATTAGTTTTCATTACAAATTGCAAGTCTTTCTGGTTTACTAGGAAGTAACGAGAATATTTTCATTCAACTTAAATACATGGTCAATGTTTGTTACTAATTACACAACTTTTGTAAATGTAGAACATTAATTGTTTTTTTATTGGTTAAGTCCACAGTTATATATGTGCCACAATGTAATTGATTAATTTTAAACTTTTGTTAAATATTTTAAAAGATATTATGAAAGGCCTTAAATATTTAGATAAGGATGCTTGGACAAAGAAAATGTTGCATATATTTTGTGATATATGCATTAAAGTAATTGATATATGGATGAGACCTAATACTCATTTTAATAAAACGGGGTGGAAATTTTTTATAACATTTTTTAAAGAACAAATTGGCCATACATTCACTAAAATATAATTAAAAAACAAATGGGATGGATGTAAAACATAATTGAAGGATATGAAATAAGCTGGTTTCTAAAACTAGTGTTAGTAGGAATAGTGAATTAGACACAATTTCAACTAGTGATGAATGGTGGAAACAAAAAATTTAGGTGAATTCCTCGTCATTCTAACAATTTCTTTTATTGTTGTCAAATTCTAACACCAAATTTTTTTGTTGTTGATCCCTTAATACTTTATTTTATTTATATACAGAAAATTAAAGAAGCCAAAAAATTCAAACATATTGATATTAAACCTTCTTTGAAGAATAAATTTTACAGAATATATGTCAATATTATTACAACTAAAGAGTTTGCATAGGCTCCTTCATCAAGAGTACTTGCTAATAAAGATGTTGATCCTAGTACAAGCAATGCTAACATTGATCATGTTGGTTTGGAAGAAGGAAACAATGATTCAAAGGAAGATGTGATTTTAGATTTTTAGACTAACATGGCTCGAATGATTGAATGGATAAATATGTCTAGCAGTAATAACAACAAAAAGCGGTGGCAAAAGAAAAAAACGAGATCCTTATGAGGTGCGAGGTAGAAAAAAGAAAACATCTAGAATTAATGTTAAACTACTATCAAGGTGCAATTAACTACTTGAGAGTATGTCGATTAAGAGTGATTCCATGTTTGTTAATATGGATCATGAAGGTTGTAGTATTCGCAAGGTGATGGCTGAGCTGCACTTAATTCTTGGAGTTTCAATTGAAGATGAGTTTCATGACTTTGTTATAGAATATCTGAGTTTAAAAAGAAAAAGAGAAATGTGGGCCAGTATGGGTGATAAGCAACAGAAGTTAATATGGTTGCAACGAATGTATGCACACACTAATTGTGCTTAGCTGATATGGTATTATTTATTTTTTTAACTGTTAATCAATTAACTATGTTTGCTTGCATACTATATTTATACATGTTTATTTTATTATTGCAGAATGATGGGATGCTAGTTTAAAAAAAAAATAGTTTCTAATTGCCAAAGTTTATTCAAGTCATTGTATTATTTCATATTTCGTGTTAAGACATATTGGGCATTTCCATTTGTAGTAATTTGTTTACTATTATATTTATATTAAACTGCTTTTTGGGAGTTAATATACTTGTATAGAAATATTGATAGTTTTTAATGTTGTATTTTATCTATGAATTAAAACTGTAACTTCGGTTTTTATTAATGTTAAATGGTTGAGTCTTAGATGGAACTAATTGTTAATTTACCTTCACTGTGTTGTTCCTTGAAGGTCTTGAATCTTGAGTGTTGCTATTAAAATGCTTGTTTTATTATAATATACCATGAGCAGCTACTGTGTACTTATGAAGTGTGAATATTGGTTTATTTTCTTTCTACAGTGAGGATTGATGGGAGCTGCTATTGTCTAGTTGTATTCATTGTTATATAATGCTTGTTTTATTATAATATACCATGTACAACTACTGTGTGCTTACGAGGTGTGAATATTTGTTTGTTTTCTTTATTGCCGTGAGGATTTATGGGAGTTGTTGCCTTGTTTATCCAATTGTATTCATTGTTGTTAAAATGTTTGTTTTAGCTATTGTGTGCATGTGAGGTGTGAATATTATCTTGGCTAAAAAATAAAACCACATAAGTTAATTTTAGGTACGAATGAATGTCTGTTGTGACATGTAAATGGATCGAAAATCGCTACCATAAGGATGAGCTAGTGAATGGAATATCTATATATGTTACTCTAATTGTTGTTTTAGCTTTTGGATTTGTCATGTATTCAATTAGAATACATGTTCTTTTTTTGTGCAACTATTATTGGAGTTCTTATCCCAAATTGTGTTTATTTTATGAGGTGTGAATTGTAGTTTGGTTATTATTGTTTTGCCTTAGATGAATTCAATACATGTTGCAATTCATTCCTAGGAGTTTCACATTTTATGAATTGTTAAAACTATCATGGTCTATCATGGAGAAAAGTAAAGAAAATAAATGGACCAAAGAATCTTGAATAATAAAATGAAAACAATATAAATATAAGAATACATGTTAGAATATTATCCATGTATGAGTTGTAAAATTAACATTATATGTTACTTTTACAATCTATACATGTGATAATATACTTATGTTGAAAGATGAATAACTTGTAAAAAAAAGGTAAACAACATTAAATTTTTTCTATATAAAGAGGAATGTTTGTATAATAACTTTTAATGAACTATTTTTCTTCATAATAAATCTCTCAAATCTCAACTGCATTTTATAAAAGCAAGTGGAACACTCTATTTTTGTTGGCTTTACAGGTATATAAAGAATTATGTTGGACCAATTTTTGGTTCATGTTCTTTTTTATTAAATAATATCTAATTATTTAAATATTTTTATTAACAACATATAAATGTTTTTTTTTGTTTACATGTAATTGAAGTTATGAATGATTCACGGTTTAATGATATATTTAATAGGAATTTCAATGGAAAATATGATAATATAATGAATTATATTATAGACCACATTAATTATCCTAGTTATGAAAGTAGTGGTATCTTAATTGCTAGTACCGGAGATGACAGTGATGGAAACAATGCTAATAACAATGATGATGATGATGAATATAACAATGATGATGACAATGATGATGACAATGAATTTATTTTAAGGAGGCAATTTGATATAAAAAAATTTAATTATATGCACAGTTAAAGCTATAAACATGTATTATATTAATTATATATATTAAGAACCATGCATGGTTTCATACAACACAGGGATGCATTAGTCATTGAAAATGAAGTGTTAACATATTCAGAATGGACACAACCACTTTGTTGAGTCTGTGCACTAAATTAGAAACACATTGTAGCTTAAAACTATTAAGAAGAATAAGCGTTATTGAAAAGGTGACAATATTTCTATTTATAATAATAATTTGGGCATTAAATAGACAAGTGTAAGAAATATTTTAGCATTCATGTGAAACTGTTAGTAGATGTTTTAAAGAAGTGTTTCAATCATTATGTTTATTTGCTGTGAAAGTCATAAAACTAGTAGATTCACAGTTTATGAGCATACCAAGAGAAATTGCTATCAATCTAAGATTTATGCCACATTTGAAAGTAAGATGAATTTTTGTTTAATTAAGTAGTTTAGACGAGTATGTAATATGTTATATATGTTTATAAGTACTTATGTTTTTATGGCTTGTAGAATTGTATCAGTGCAATTGATGACACACATGTTCATGTTTGTATATCATTTGAAAATTAAATTCTATTTATTGAAAGAAAATGTATATTCATATAAAATGTTATGGCTGCTTTTAATTTTAACATATAATGCACATGATAGATGTATTTTTCTTGAGGTTATTGATAATAGCAATATAAAATTTCCAAAACCTCTAGAAGGTTGTGATTTTGAATAAATTGGAGATTTGATAATCTATAGTTTGTTTTTTTAGTTTTGTTAACAATTACCATGTTGTTATTTTTTGCAGGAAAATACTATTTGGTTGATATTAGATATCCAAATAAGTATAAGTATTTAGGTCTCTACAAAGACGAGAGGTATCATTTCTAAGAATTTAGGCATCGTGGACAACCAAATAGTTGGAAATAAGTGTTTAATTATGCACACTCATTACTATCTAACGTGATCGAATGTTCTTTTAACGTATGGAAATAAAGATGGAGAATTTTACAAAACATGTCTACTTATCCATACAAAACATATGTTAAGATTGTAGTTGCAATAATGACACTATATAACTATATTAGAAGAAGATCACAAGATAATGTATTTTTTTTTAGTATGATCACAATCCCAATTTAATTACAGATGATTTTCTATCTAATATTGTTTGTTACTTGGTCGTTTAAGAATCACAGGGGTCTTCATGTATAAATTTTATACACAATGAAATTACAAATAGTATAATGAAATAATGAAGAAGTATATTAATATAGAAGGATTTTTTATTTCGTATGTAATTATAATTACAAAACACGTAAGTTTTGTAATTATATATGTATATGTATATGTCCTTTTAAGTAATTCTAAAATCAAACCTAAATACAAAGCATATTAACCAAATATAAGAAATTATTTTTTTTTACTATAATTTCAACCAAAAACAAGAAATTGTTTTTTTTAACCACAATTTTAATGAAACACCAATTTTTTTTAAATAAACCTCGCAAAAATTATTTTTTATTAAACTATTTATTTCAAATTATAATTATAAAAATTACCACAATACCAAACACGCTCTTATCCATGATTCAAGACTTGTCCAACGTCAATTATATATATAAAGTGTTTTTTTATTAAAAATATATTAAAATATTATAAGGGTGTTCGAGACCCCAATAAAAGTTGTTTTTAAAATATTTTTTATTTAAAAATATTAAAATAATATTTTTTAATTTATTTTTAAAATCAACTCATAATAATCTAAAAATTAATTTAAAATTAAAAGCAAAAAATTTATACATATAAAGTGTGTTTTATTTAAAAATATATTAAAATATTATAGAGGTGTTTAAGACAACCATGAAAGTTGTTTATAAATTTTTTTATTTAAAAATATTAAAATAATATTTTTTAATTTATTCAACTCATAATAATTTAAAAATTAATTTAAAATTAAAAAAGACAAAAAATTTATAAAACCAACCGCAGCGCCTGTAATACACGGGTTAGGTGGTCGGACGTGATGCTGCCACAGGGAATATTGTGAAACGATCTCAGAAAGATTCTTTACCTGTCTGGTTCGTGCACTTGAAAAATACCCAACCAATCTCTTAATCTGTGCTATCATGTCTTAATTAAAACATTTTTTTTTTAAATTTGAACAGTAAAGGGACAATATTTGTCTAAAACATGATAATTTAATGACAAAATTGATAGTAAATGTTTCAATACTCCACGACTTTAATAATTCACGGACCAAAAAAATCCCATTAAATCGTTCATGTTCTAGACATGAGTGCTTAACACATGGATGAATGAATGAATGAATGAAATCTGGTCCAAATCCAAGAAAAATCATTATAAAAAAGGAAATAAAACATCCACAAAAAATGAAAAATAGATAAAATACAAAGAATATTAGAAACATAATATAATTCGGTAAGTTAGAGAAAATTCTTGGAAAAATCATGCATTATTTTCATATTGGTCGTCTACTTCTGTGATGATAAATGGTACCAGCTTCTGCTGTTGTTTTCACACAGGGAAAAAAAATTGCAATAAAAATTAAGTAAATTTCTCAAAATCCTCAGACACAGACAGAGAGACTAAATTCCTTGGGAACTCTCAACCACCACTAGTTCACTAGTCCAGGTCCTTCTCTATCGAACCTTAAATTCTGGTCATTTTTTAGGTAACTGTCACCTTGCCTTATTGCTCTCCTTCTTTTGCTTTTAAGTTCACTCGCTATAGAATTCTGATCAATATTTGGGTTCTTGAAATCCCCCCCCCCCTCCCTTTTCTTCTTCAGTTAGTGTTTGAGTTGCTAAAAGGAAAAGAAGAGAGAAAAAAAACGTTGCCCATTTGAAACTCGTAAGCTGTATGAGTTGTTTGGCAACAAAAAACAGAAGAAAAAAAAGGGAATATTTTTTTTCTCATATGATAGACTTGTGTTGTTTTATGATCAGGTGGAAATGGCTACTGGGGCAGTGCCGGCATCGTTTTCGGGGCTACAGATGAAGGAATCAGGCTTAGGGTTTGGAAAAAGCATGGATTTTGTGAGAATTTGTGATATAAAGAGGATTAAATCCGGTAGAAAAAAGATTTCAATGATTCGAAACTCCAATACTGGTCCTGATATTGTTGAGCTTCAACCAGCATCAGAAGGGAGCTCTCTATTAGGTACTAAAACAAACCATCACATGTACTTTATGATTCCTATATTTTAATCTGGGTTCTTTTTATTAGTTTGATTGCTTATAGGATCAGAAATGATGAGTTGAGGCATATATGCTCGTTTTTAATGTTATTGTTAATCGAATGTGATTAGTGCTACAAGATATATATGCACAGAAAATATAAAGACCAGATTTTTATGTATTCGGGGTGTTAGTAGAGATAACCCTAAACTTTAATTGGGCGAAAATTTAATGTTTTTCTTCGCCTTCTTTTTGGGAATAATAAAGCAATCTTAGGTTCTTCATGTCGGATATGAATTTTCTTCTCTGATGCTTGCTGTTTATTTGAATGCAGTCCCAAGACAAAAGTACTGTGAATCCATTAACAAGACTGTCAGGAGGAAAACACGTACTGTAATGGTGGGAAATGTCCCTCTTGGCAGCGAACATCCTATACGGATTCAAACTATGACTACAACTGACACTAAGGATGTTGCTGCGACAGTTGAACAGGTTCTTTTCAGCTCTTTCTAATTGAACCATTGGTGTTTTATTGATCTTCCAGCTTAGCAAGGGATACCAACCATGGCAACTCTTCCAATTTTGACTTCTGTTTAAAAGACTGGCTTGTGATTCTCTTCTTTTCTGGTACTTCGTTAAAAACTAATAAAGAAGATGAAGGAAAAAGTCTCTCGTAAACCCATAGTTCAGTAAACAAATAACTATAGTCATTTGTATAGACCCATCTTGAAAATGATATGATGATTGGATCTGGTATTAAACAAATCTTGTTCTCTGTTGAAAATAGTTACCAATTGATCTCTCAGTACAATTCATTTTGATGAAAGACCTCGATCTTCAAGTTGATAGAGCATGTCTGTTGGGATTGCTTTCTTTTTTCCCTGCAGTTTCACTAAATTAAGTGCTGTTAATTTGGGTAGGTGATGATAATAGCAGACAAAGGAGCAGATATAGTTAGGCTAACAGTTCAAGGGAAGAGAGAAGCTGATGCATGTTTTGAAATAAAAAACTCTCTCGTGCAGAAAAAGTGAGTTTTTTTTTCCCCAAATACATAGAAGATCTGATAAACCATAAGGAACCTTCCATCCATGTTTTATATGTGGATCAAACTTTTCACTAACTGTTGTATATATGCAGTTACAATATTCCTCTGGTTGCGGATATTCATTTTGCTCCATCTATTGCGTTGCGAGTATCTGAATGCTTTGACAAGATTCGTGTCAACCCAGGAAATTTTGGTAAGCCACAAGGCTCTTCTTCCATTTTTCTTTTGGTAATGAATGCAGCTATCTGAATTCACTGAGATGGTTCATTGCAGCTGATAGGCGAGCTCAGTTTGAGAAGCTGGAGTACACAGATGATGACTATCAGAAAGAACTTGAGCATATTGAGAAGGTCAGACCATTCCTTTATCAAAATGATCACCCTAAAAAGTTTTGAATAAGAAGTATGAATCTGTAGATGATCATTGCCAAATTAACCTATTTTACCCGCTGACTTATATATCATGGCAAAATGGCTGACATGGGTCCAAGTCTAGGCATGAAGAGTATGATAAACAAGTGTTGTGTGGCAAATATGTCAAAGTGAAGTGGTCAACAAAGTGGAAATGATATAAGTTTTGTTAGCTCTATCTGTCTCTGCTGAAAGTTCTACTTTGACCAAATCATAAACCCTAAGCTGTAAAGACAGGATTGTCAATTTTAAGTATTTGAATATAAATATGCATATGGTTACCTTTACCTGAGGTTTCGTGTTCTATTTTTTACTGTGCCAGGTTTTTACTCCATTGGTTGAGAAATGTAAGAAATATGGAAGGGCAATGCGAATTGGGACAAACCATGGCAGTCTTTCAGATCGTATAATGAGCTACTATGGAGATTCTCCTAGGGGAATGGTGAAAAATTATTTGTTCCAATAACGTTTAGCACTTTTCTTCCATCTGTTGTACTTCTAGACACAGTATCATCATACTGAATGGCTTGTATCGAACAGGTTGAATCTGCATTTGAGTTTGCTAGGATATGTCGGAAGTTAGACTTTCATAATTTTGTCTTTTCAATGAAAGCAAGCAACCCAGTTGTCATGGTCCAGGCATACCGTCTACTTGTAGCAGAAATGTATGTTCAAGGCTGGGATTATCCATTGCACTTGGGTGTCACTGAAGCTGGAGAAGGTGAAGATGGGCGGATGAAATCTGCAATTGGCATTGGGACTCTTCTTCTGGTACCCTTACAACACAAAACTACTATTTCTACAAAATGGAAGATCCTTTATTATCCTAATGATATGTTTTTTGATCAATTTCTCAGCTTTCAAACACTCATTTGCATTTTGCTTAAAATGCATCAGTTTGTAGGTTATTTTAAGATGGAAATTTATGTTGTGAATGTGCTTGCACTTCATCAAAATTGATTTCCTTATGGTTAATTATCATATCACTAGGAAGGCATTATGTGTGGTGTGGTCGCTGTAGAAGTCAGAAACTCTGTCTAATGTGCAGGATGGATTGGGTGATACAATCAGGGTTTCACTTACAGAACCACCAGAAGAGGAGATAGATCCTTGCAGAAAGTTAGCTGATCTTGGTATGAGAGCAGCCAAAATTCAGCAAGGAGTGGTAGGTTCTGTGGTGCACTCTAGCAAATTAACACAATTATGCTCTGTAAATTTGTCCATATGAAATCTTATTAGTTGACTTTTGGAGGAATCTTTTCAACCAGGCACCATTTGAGGAAAAGCACAGACGTTACTTTGATTTCCAACGCCGATCTGGTCAATTGCCACTGCAAAAGGAGGTTGTCCTTCAATTTCTATGAAAATTTTAGCTTTTGTTAGCTATTTCTTTGATCGTGATTTTAGAGCTGATTATTCATGTAATTACAGGGTGAGGAGGTGGATTATAGAGGCGTCCTGCACCGTGATGGCTCTGTGCTCATGTCAGTTTCTCTAGATCAGTTGAAAGTAACCACCTAGCAGTGCTCTTACCTTATATCTCTTTTCACTATTCTTCCCAAATTTTACTTCATTAATTTGGAGGGAAGCATCTGAAGGATTTTATTGAAAATTCTCTTTCCAGGCACCTGAACTTCTCTACAAGTCACTTGCCACAAAGCTTGTTGTTGGGATGCCTTTTAAGGTATGTTCTGACCTAATTCTATTGCATCGAAAGAGAAGTGTCTTGAAGATGATTTCTGAATCCATAATTGTTTTTATTGGCGCAAATATTTCTGTTTAGGATTTGGCAACAGTTGATTCAATCTTATTGAGAGAGCTCCCACCGGTGGATGACAACGATGCTGTAAGAACCCTAACTTTAGAATTAGATGAATTTACTAGACAGTCGGAATAACTTGATATTTATACTGTATCATGACTAGCGGCTAGCGCTCAAAAGGCTGATAGAAGTTAGTATGGGGGTAATAGCGCCTTTATCAGAGCAGCTAACGAAGCCATTACCCAATGCCATGGTTCTTGTCAACATTAAGGAGTTGTCAACTGGGGCATACAAGCTTTTGCCAGAAGGTACCACTTTTCCGCAATTGTCACATTGTTGGTTTCTTATGCTCAATGTTTTCATTCATTCTATTTTCTGTGCTGAATTTTATTGAAAACTTTTGAGTTTTACCTCTCAGGTACACGTTTGGTTGTGTCTTTGCGTGGTGATGAGCCCTATGAAGAACTGGAAATTCTTAAACACATTGATGCCACGATGCTTCTTCATGATCTACCCTTTTCAGAAGACAAGATTGGCAGAGTGCATTCAGCGAGAAGGTAATACTGCTCTTCAGTTGAATTTATAATATGGTCATTAACTGAAGCAGTAAGTTAATACCAAGCCATAAGTATATCTACATTCAGAAAATGTTTGCCTGAGAGAAGCCTTCTTTCTTAAACCATTTTGTTGTTGATTGCTTCAACCTTCAACTACTTGCCTGTTGTTCATTTATGTCAGCAGTGTTAATTATATTGCTGAATAGACCCAAACTAATGCCTAGGGTGTACCTAGTGACTCAACATGATAAACATGATTCATCTCTATTTTCAATTCTGTCCATTGTTCATTTGTTTTTGAATATATTTGTGTGTTTTATTTTCTAATTGCAACAGGATTTTTAACTGTCTTGTGAACAGTCCCTAGTCCTGACACGTTTCAATCTCTATCTCGGCTGCAGGTTATTTGAGTATCTTACAGAAAATGCTTTGAATGTCCCCGTGATTCACCATCTTCAGTTTCCAAAAGGGATGCACAGGTAATCATGAAGCTTACAATATTCATTGAATGCGGTGCATGCATGATTTGTTTTAGCTTATACTATTTTCTTCTCTTTGCAGGGATGAACTGGTCATTGGTGCTGGCACAAATGCTGGAGCTCTTTTAGTAGATGGTCTAGGAGATGGTGTCCTAGTAGAAGCCCCAGACCAGGATTTTGATTTTCTCAGAAATACATCTTTCAACTTGTTACAAGGTTGCAGAATGAGAAATACAAAGACGGTATGAAGGTTTCAAAAAAAAAAACAGATAAAAGCCAGATGAGTTGACTTGGTTAGAGATTAAGGTCTTATTAATTAATTGATTTGCTTTAATCTCATCAGGAATATGTCTCATGCCCATCATGTGGAAGAACTTTGTTTGATCTTCAAGAGATAAGTGCACAAATACGAGAAAAGACATCACACTTGCCTGGTGTCTCGGTGAACAATCAATACCTTTCAATTATCATTTGATTTATGTTGATTAGCCTTATTTTCCTATAAAAGATGTAATTTGTCTTCTTACGTTTCTTTCTTAGATTGCGATCATGGGTTGCATTGTGAATGGCCCTGGGGAGATGGCTGATGCAGATTTTGGGTATGTCGGTGGTGCTCCTGGAAAGATTGACCTTTATGTTGGGAAGGTAATAATGCTATTCTGCTTTGAAATTCATATGGGCATTTATCAATCTATGCTGATGAGTAACTTAAATCATTAATGTCTGAAGGTGAGCATGATATCATTTAGTTTATGGATCTTTGAAACTACTAGCCTAAACTTCTGCAGGATGCTCTAAAGTTTGCAATCTTCCTGCTGAGTTCGTTCTGTTCTAATAAGTGTGCTGGCCTGTCCATTGACTAGCTTAACCTTTCTAGGCTGGTTGCTCTAACGATTGTTTAAAATATATGAATTCAACAAGCAATAACGTAGACTTCAGTACTGCATAGAACCCCTGCCCTTGGCAAACCTGAAACTCCGGCTTCTCTTTAGCTGACACGTTTTTTTTTTTCAACTTTTAAAGTCTATTTGCTTATTGCGTTTGTTAGGCCATGCTTGGCAGTTCTAGTGTTGCTGCAAACATTTTGTTCCCAGAATGTCTTGTTCTCAACTAGAAAGGTTTCTGTGCATGGTACTGATGCTGTTCGGCATAAATTTCGCCGACTCTTCACGGCATAAACAGCTATCACTTTGCCATTGTATACTTGCCATGATGAATCATTAGTAGCATGCTCTCAGATAGATAAAGGAATCGTGCCTCATTCGAGAATGCAGCTGGCTGGCATGCATGATAGTAGATTAGGGTTAAAAATGTGGTACGAGGTTTGTTCTTGATGTTGAATGATGGATGGCATTGATGGTCTCAGACGGTGGTAAAGCGTGGAATTGAAATGGAGCATGCCACCGATGCATTGATCCAGCTTATTAAAGATAATGGCCGCTGGGTAGACCCTCCTGCAGAAGAGTAAACTGATGGTTTCAGTCGACAGATAGGAATGAACAAAGAAGGCAATCTCATCATTGTTATCCTGTTGCTGTGTCCCCATAAGGAAAGGAAAACAAGTTTCCATGCAATTTATTATATGATGTATCTCATCCTATATCTGTACACACCAACAATTCCATGATTCCTCAATTATATATAGCAGTTACTCATTTTCAGCCTTTTTTTTTTTAAAATAAAATCATTTCCATTCACTTGTTGAGAATAGGGAATAATTCCTTCATAGAAATAAATAATTTATGATATTTATCTTTAATATTTTACATAAAAAAATTAATGTTTTCTATTGTTGAAAATTGTGGGGAACTTAAGAATTTGGTAGTGTTTTGAGCTATTAGGATTGTGGCACGTTAAGATATGTATTATCAATTTGTTTAATTTTATTTTTCAGCTTGGATTCGTTTGATTTAATTAAAAATATTATTATTAATAACTTTTAATATTATCGTATTTATTTGAATGAGGGTTTTTTTTAAATGATATTAGTAACATTATTGTAATTTTTTTAATATTATTAAATTTATCTCGTGCGACTAATTTTTTTTCTATGTAATTTTATATAGTTGTAAATTAACTTCGATTATATATAACTTTTTAACTTCAGGTTTACCCCTATTTTACGATAAAATAAAAAGAAAACCTAATTTTATTAATGATATTAATAATTTAATGTAATTTTTTTAAAATATTATTAAATTTATCTCGTGCGACTCTAGAATTTTCTCTCTCTAATCTTGTTTATTGTAATTTTATATAGTTGTAGATGAGTTCTATGATATATAACTTTTTAAAATTGTGGTATTTTTTAATATATATACATATATATATTATTCTTTTTATGCTAGAATCCTAAATCCTATAATTAGACTTCGGGATTACCCCTATTTTGCGATAAAATATGAAAAGAAAGCCCAAAAAAATGTGTAAATGTAGTCGTAGTAGTAGTAGTAGTAATAATAATAATAATAATAATAATAAAACATTAATATTCACTGCTAAAAAGAAAGGATGAAAAAAATAGAATCGTAACCTCCTCAATATACAGAAATCATAATCATAATGGGCAAAAAGAATTAAATTTAAGAATATAAAAATAATAATTCAGATTCAGAGAATCTCTCTTCTAGCAGCATAACCATAAGCAGACCTTCGAATGTTGTCTTGTCTCTTCTTATAAACCAATCCTCCCAATCCAACCATACACGCCGCCACTATCACTCCCACTACTATCCCCGCCTTCTTCCCTCCACTCATTCCCTTAGATTCTCCTTCACCCTCACTCTCTTCACCCCCGCTTCCTGCTTCCACATTGTTGCTGTGATTGATCTCGCTCCCTTCCGCCGGCGCCGATGCAGGTGCTGAGCCTGGAACAACGGACGGAACCAGATCTGAAGGCGGTGGTGCTGGCGGGGATGCCATTGGCGAATCTGACGGAGATCCAATTTCTGGTGAAGGAGATGGAAGAGGAGGAGATAGAAATGGTGAATTGGCGGGGGCGGCGGATTCTTCGGTAGATGGAGATGGAGATGGAGATGGTGACTGTTCAGGTGTTTCCGCGGAGAAGGAGGAGATTTGCAATAAAAACAAGGCTAAAACAAGCACCAATCCAGTGCTGCTACCCATACTTGAATCTGAACTAGGAAATGGCCAGAGAGAGAGAGAGAGTTGAGCAAGTTTGGTGAGCGCAGCAGTAGATCAGGAGGGGGAAGGAAGTTTAAATAACAGACGTGATTTTTTTTTTAATCGCGTGGGGGAAGTGTGTGGAAGTGATCGAATACTTCGTACCTCTACTCTTAATATTATAATAATTCCGTCCTTGTTCTTTTAGTTTTTCTAATTTCACCCTCCATTGTCGCGATCACCATTGTTCTTATTTTGTACTAAGCAGGAGGAAGGATGGCGGTAGGAGAGTCTGGAGAGTAGAGGGATGAGATATAATATAATACACGGCAATAATTAACCGACAATGAGATTGATGCTAACTAACGGAATTGTGTTTAAGATCTAAGTAAACTGATTAATAAGATAATAAAATATGATTATTAAGGATAATTACTTTTAGGATATCACGGTAAATGCGGGATGCGATTTCTTTTTGGGACGATATTTATAAAGTTTAGTTTTTATTTATTTATTTAAAAGCCAGCTAACGCTATCTTGTGGTTGGAACACCGGGCGTATCTTCTTTATTTCTAGGATGGAAATTTAAAAAAAAATAAAAAAAATTATAATCACAATCAACAAAAAGTGATAAGAATTCACTCTATTATAAACTTATTTTTTAATATATATATATATATATATATATATTATGTCTATTTCTTTTCTCTACAAGTATCCCATAAACACCACAGAATTTTATTTATTTTTCTTGTAATTTTT
>SRLM01000506.1:75044-105001 GCA_015708895.1 Populus ilicifolia | reverse complement strand
GGTGAAGAAAATATTTATGCTAAATATGAAACTGCATGCTCTTAACATGAAAGCATGAGTAGATTATATCGGTTTGTTTTTATATTTTTAAAATAATTTATTTTTTATTTTTTATTCAAATAAATATTTTTAGATCATTTTGATGTATTTATATAAAAAATAAATGTTTTTTTAAAATATTATTTAATATATTTTTAAATAAATAAAATTAGAACTATACATACAAACACCATGACATAAAGCAGAAGGTGGGGGGGCATTGCCTTGCTTGTAGACAAATCTTCCATTTATTTTATTTTATCTGGCAATCATGTAATGGACTCCCACTTTAAGTTTATCGCAAGTGTAGTTAAAATTAAGTAAATGGCAAGCTGACCCCTTAGATTATGCCGCACTCTGTCACGTGCAAGGAGAAGTGGGCTGGTGGTTATTTAATTTCAAATCCGAAATTATCGCTTCAAGTTTCAACGCACCGTTTCATTAAGATTGATGCTCATCGTTTTGCTGAGCACTGGATGCAACACACGTCTTCCAGTACTCGTGCAGCGCATCGTTTGGCATGTTCTAGAAGGAAAATAAAAGACAAAGTTAATTACTCTTGGAAAAACACTAATGAGAAATTAAAGCAAACTGGATTCGGGCAAATCCCTTCGTCTCCTCCTGCATCCTTCTACATTACTGAACTTGTAACCTCTTGTAAGAAGCGGTATCAGAAGAGACCTTACACTTACCTTAACCATGACACATGATATTTGTGCAATTGATTTTAAATGACTAGAGGATTTCATTGAAGTAATTAAGAAGTATGACTGGTCGGAAGTATGAGCAATTGATGGACCTACTAAAAGTATAAAGTCATATGTTGGATCATACCATTGAAAGTCAAGAAGCTCGTATTAAAGACATAGGAACATGGTAAGTACTATGGCTCAACAGATAAAGTTCACTTTACAAAAGTTCTTTCCAGTTCAAGGTAGCTCCAGCCAGTCAAGGCAAAGACAAACGAACTTGCTTCTAGGAGGGATCGCATTCTAGAGCTCGTCTTATGAATGAAGAAAGAATCCTTGCTTTAAGGTACATAAACCCAAACACTTTCTTTGCAGTGTCTTGGGGTGAAGATGTGCATGAATAGCTGTACAAATAGCTGCACAAATGTACTTAATACATTGAAGAGCTTAAAATAGTATACTATGCTCCAACCGAGCAGCTAAATAAAAAAATAAATGTTATTTATTTTTTATTATTTATATTTCAACAAAAAACTAAACAAATAACCGAATTAACGGTTATTTCTATATTTAACTGTAGAAATAACCAAAATAATAGATATTAGTCAATAGTTTTTTTAAAAAAAAATATAGAAGAATTTTTTTATAAATACATGAAGAAAAAACTTGTAGTTTTAAATTTTTTTATTGTGCCTCACCCTTCTCTCAAATTTATAAAAACAAGAATAAATTATTCTTCGGTTAATTATTAACATTAGTTATGTTAATTAGCTAAAATTAAAAGGTATGTTTATTTAAAAGTTTTTTCTATTTTTTTTATATCTCTTGATTTTCTAGACCTTTTATTGTTAATTAAATATTTGTAATGAGTTTTATTTCTTTATTATTTTATATTTTTAATATAGGTTAAGAAAGATAATTTTTATTTATACTGTTATCTTTGATAAAATTAAGAGGAATTAATAATGGTAGTTGATATTGATAAAAAGATAGGGTTACATATTTAAAATTTATTTTTGATTATCTATTTTAATTTGAGATCAATTATATTTTATCTTTTTGAAAATACAATTAAACTAGTATATAGATTCTCTTTTAGTTTTAAAAAATGATCAAATTGTTATGTTAGAACAAGTAGGAGGCAATGCTTATTATTAATTCGCATGTATGAAAACTACAAAATTACTAGACATTGAATGTGAGCTTATTTTATACTTTTTGTAAGGTTTTAACTTGAGTTTTTTTTTCTTTTTAATATAGATGAATTCAAATTTTCCAAGCTCTTTTACCAACTTTCTTATGAGTAAGTCAGAAGATATTCTCTCTCAACCAAGTAATTCTAATTAATTAATTGATGGCTTAACATGCTTGAATTTAAATATCCATTCGGCAAAAAAATCACAAAGAAGTAAAAATTTCTCATCAGAGAAGGATTGTTTACTTGTCTCTACATGGCTAAATACAAGTAAGGATCCAATTACAAGAGTTGAACAACAAACAAAATAGTTCTGGGCTCGCGTACATGCTTACTTTGTAGATAAAGGAGGAAACTTAAATAATCATTCATAAATAAGTATCTCAAGTATATGGCAAGAAATAAATAGAGAAGTTGGTAAATTTGTTGGATTTGTTGGATTTGTTACTCAAATTGAAAATCGTCGGTAAAGTGGAATGACTGAAGAATCAAGGGTAATGTTAATATTCATTTTAATGTTAAATTATTTAACATATATTTTAACATTATTTGATTTATTTATTTTTTTTACCAGATTAATAATGCTCAACAAATGTATGCTTCTTGCATTGAAAAATGATTTCAACTAAAACATTGTTGTGTTATCTTAAGAAAAGAGCCTAAATAACAATTTAAGCGTGCAAGTCACTATCAAAGGTCAAACAAAAAACAAAAAGGTCATGTCAATGCAAGTTCGGCTTTATCAACTCCATCTACCTCTAATTTTGTTAGTTTAGGAGAAGATAGTGAACCATTGATTTATCAAGATAGACTAATTGATCAAAAGGCTAAAAAAAACGACTTAAACGTAGACAAGAAAAAGATAAAGTTGGGGATGTAACTGTAACGATTCTCTTACAACAATTTAAGGATACTCTAGTTGAAATTGAGTATCAGAAGAAACAAGACAGAAAAATTATATTAGAGCAACAAGTCATGATGATTTAACAAAGTCAAGAGAAACAAGAATTGAACAGGATTGAGAAAGAAGAACAAATTATAAAAATGAATATTTTTAATTTAGATCCAATTTCTGCAGTGTATTTTCAAAATAAATATGCAAAAGAGGGGTTTTGATTTTTAATTAACTTTGATTGATTTATTGTAATGTAATGTATTTTTAATTAAATATGTAAAAAATTCTTGGTTATTTTAAATATATTGTTATGAAATTGATATCAATTCATAACACTTTTTTAAAGTTCCCCTAACACTTAACAATAACAAGTAAGATTAATTAACTTAAAAGATAACAAATATAATGGAAAAAAACATAAAAAAACTTGAAAATTATGATAACATAAGAAGTTAAAATCTAAATATTCTACTCGTTGTCATATTGTTCCCACAAATATTCAATCAAATCTTCTTGTAGTTGAGAGTTAGTTACTTTATCCCTAATTCGATTATGAGTTTGAAGAAAATCATGTGTATCACCATATGACATTAATATAAAGGAATAGACTTCATATTCATGGTTAAATCCAAGGTTCATTACTCATTTATCCTTAATAATCATATTATGCATTATTACGCAAGCTTTCATAATATATGCAAGCATTTCTTCATCCCAGTATTGAATAGGTTCACATACAATTGCAAAACGAGATTGGAGCACCCCAAATGCCCGCTCCACATCTTTTCTTGCAGACTTTTGCTTACTTGCAAAATATTTTCTCTTTGCTCCTAGTGATCTTTTAAAAGTTGGCGGTCATTTTTTCAAAGTTTGAATTTGAATTTACTTTTAAAAAATTAAATTTTTAACAATAACATATAAAAATTAAAATTAAAAACATTCATATAAATAAATTTTAAATTATATTTTTTATCTTTCATATTACTTCATTAATTTTATATTACTTTTATAAATTACTCGTATTAATTATATAATTAATAACATCATAATTATATTATATATAAAACATCTAAATTAGTTATATAATTATATTAAAATTAATTTAACATGAAATATATTAAAATATAAATGGCTTTTCTAAATAGCGTTTTACCATTGAAATGCATATAATTCAAAAAGTTATATTTACACTATTCAAAAAGTCATTTTCTTCATTTGGCTCTTCAATATAGCATTTCTCATTAGAGATGCTCTTAGTTAGATGATTTAGATGGTGTTGCTTTTTACTAGTATAAAAATATTATAATAAGTTCAAGGGACTAGAAAATAAATTGGAAAAAGTATACATAGGCTATATATTTATAGGTACGAGGGATAGAAGGATCATTTATAAGAGTTGATAGATTTGAAGCAAATTGGAGGGTTGGAAATATATATCTAGGATTTTGATATATGATGAAATAAAATTGAGATTAATAAAAACCAGGTTTTAGTTATTTTTTTGGAAAGTTGGAAGTACAGTTTAAAAAACACAACAATAATATATGATTCAAAAACTCTTAAGTACATCTATAACTTAGCCTAAATACAGGCAAATATTTTAGTTTTTAGATTCATGAAGACAATTAAGTTATGTCAAGTCAATTCTAATATGATTAAAAAGTTTTTTTATTAAAAAAATATTAACAATGTCTAAATATTTTTGTTATATTTAAAAAAATTAATCTAAATCATAATATAGTATAGTGTGAGCCGATGATCTAGTTTTTTTTTTAAAAAAAAAACTTGATAAGTCTTTCATTATGTACACACTCACATCTTACTATGGATTCATATAATGAAATTATCTTTCTTTTGAGGACAAAATCATTTAGCATGACTCTTTAGTCATTGTAAGAATGAATGGGGTTCACCAATATTTTTACATCTTTATTACATGGTGTAATTACTAGATCACCCTTAAAAGAAAAAAATTACTTCAATCAAGGGACATTTTTAGTTTTTTTTTTATTTTTTTTATATTGTAATGACTTACATGCTCCTTGAAATTAAACTTTTTCTAGCTTTGGATGTGAATATACCTTTATCATTTTCTCTTGGTTTTTCTTGTTAATCTCATATGGGGTTAGAGGTAATTAAGTCTTTTAATATGTATATAATATAATTTAAATAAAAAATTGCTTGGCTCCATTGTAAAAACTTTGAACGTCACCTTTCAAAGCAACGTTCAAAGCACATCGTTGCTCTTATCATGGTGGTGAGGCACGTGCCACCAAAAGATAAACAATTGAGCTCTGGTTTTGCCTTTTCTTTTCTCTCCATCTTTCATTTCTTCCCTCGTATAAAAACATGATAGTCATTGTAAAAAAACAAAGAAGCCTGGTTATTTGTTTGTTGAATCAAATTAAGTTTTTATATTTTTATTGTAATGTATTTAGTTTTGAATCTTTTGTTGAATTAGTTTTTGTTTTCAATTTCATCACATGACATTTTATTTTTATATCAAATTTGATCTTTATTCTTTTAATTATTATTTTTATTTTTTCTTATCCTTTCTTAATTGAAATTATTTCTCTATTCCATCCCTTATGATTTATTTTATTTTATTTTTGTTTCAAATTTAATTCTCATTCTTTTTAAATCTATTTTTTTTGTTGAATTCTGTTTTTCAATTTTATCACTAACTATTTTGGTTAGTTGAGAATTTGATATTTTGTTTTGGTTTACTTTTTTATGTTGTAATATCTGGTCTTATGATCTATGTTATAAGTGTTGAGGATCAGACCAGGTTGACTTTAGTTGTTTTTAAATCCTTTATAAAAAATAATTTTTTTAAAAAAATTATCCATAATTATTGGGTTCGTTGAAAATCAATGTTCGTTAATTTTTAATTTTTTTTATGAATTTATCTTTGTATCATGCCTGGGATTATGAATTCAATAGATTCGCTAGAGTTGTCCCAAATCTTTTTTTTTCATTGATTTTTATTTTATTTTCAATTCTGCCCCTCAATATTATTTTGGTTTGAGAATTAAGCTCCATGAGTTTATTCCGTTTGCTTTTCATGGGTTATCTTAGTTCCATAACTAGGTTATAGATTTTGTTTGATTCTCACTTATGTTGGATGATAAAAATAGTTTACATATGGTTCCTTTAAAAGTATTTTTTTTCCCTAAGAATTCCTTTAAAAGTATTTTTCTCTCCTAAGAATTCATCTTTTTGTTTTGTTGGCTTGAATATATTCAAGTAAATTTCTTCTTTATTTTTTAAAATTATTCACTTTTCAATTTAGTTATGTATAATTTTATTTGTTGGGAATTGAGATTCAATTATTTTTCTATGCAATTATCCTAATCTCATTTAATTTTTACTTTGTTAATAAATAATATTATTTAGATGTTTTAGGAATATTGTAAGGATATATTTTTATAATATTAACAAGCATTCATATTTTGCATCGAATCATTGTTGATTTTTCTTCTCACTTTATTTGTTGTCAATATCTTATTTACTAATCATATTATTTAATTAGTCAAGCTTATTAAACTCATTTGAGTTCATGACTAGAATCATATTTTTTTTTAAAAAAAAATATTTACATCACCTTGATATTTTTTTATATTAAAAAAACTAAATCAACACCTGACACAATGCAAGCCACCTATCTAATTAAATTTAAATCAAGCATACAATAGACCAGCATCAAGTGAAGAAAATCATTCACCTGAGGTTGGAGGTAGAAAAAAGCCTTACTCTCAAACTTATTTGAGGGTTGATCTGATTAAAAAGCTAGTTCCAGTTCACAAAGTATTTAAGATTTCAATATTTCATAAGAAAAAGTTAAAAATCAATATATATAGATATAGATTATACATATTATAAATAATAAAGTTTAAATAATTATTTCAAAAGGTTTTTTTTTTATCTCACACCAGAAAAATATTATTTTTTTCAAGTTAAAATATTTAAATCAAAAATNTATATATATATATATATATTCATCTGTTCCAAGTTTTATCAGGTCACACGTTGACGCGGCAAGTTAGGCAAAATTCAGCAGGTCAATCGCAAGCCTAGCTTTTACCTGCGCTGCACCTTGCCAAGACCTAAATTTAGGCAAAATTCACCAGCAAATTGTAAGCCTAACTTTTACCTACCTTAAACCCTGTCATGACCCAGACCAGCCCATCAGGCGGAGTCTGGTAACCATAGAAAGAAGGTGCAGGGTGATGGATTCAAACATTTCAAATCAGGGGGGGGTGGAGCAAAATGGTCGTATTCATTGCCACTCTTGCGATGGGGACTGGTGCGGTTTACCGAGCAGGAGGGACGTCTTTGTTTCCGACCCTCCAGGAAACTCGGCCACGTATTATTTACTAACTTTGCTTGCCTAAGAATTAAAAACTTCGAAATACAATTTCCACTCATTAGGAGCCCACCACCAGAGCCAATGTGCGTGGGATGCCTAGAAGAAGAGGAACCCTGACAGATCTGGGAAATTCATTTCCTCAGCAAGTTCACATAACAGGAACCAGGAAGAGACGCCCAGATTTATTGAACTCTTCCAGAAAACCTTCAGAAAACGAGGCAAAATTCAGAACGATAATACATAATTCAATTTTTTCCCAGTCAGTTTTCACTGAGGATGGGGTGTCGTAGGTTGGTGGTCGCAACAGATTTTCTCCTTTGGATATTTCTTACACTACTCGCTCTATTTTCTGCTGAAGCTATTGCCTTAACCTTAAAAGATACATAAATTAGCGAAGCACATAAGATCCTCACAATTCATCCTTCACTTCTCTCGTGCTGCTCTCAATGCCATCTTTGGCATCTGAACTTTCTGCTTTTGATGTTGAAGCCGGCTTTTGGAGCTTGAATGGAATCGATGCGTGTTTCTTGATGAACTTATAAAATGCAACCACGGTCCGATCAGTGTCCACAGTGATCTGCACAACACCAATTATCCAAAACATATCACAAAAATATACTCCAAATTTAAATGCTATAATGGGCAGAAGCCATATTGAAAACACAATGTCAAATTTGTAACAGCAACTTACTGGATCAAAGCTCTTGTTTCCAGCAGGAAAGAAGAGGAGCGTGGGAAACCCATCAGACTGCAAGAAGAAAAAATAAGTTAGTAGAATTTCACTACAAACTTCCTCTTACTTTTCGCTTTGAGATTTTGCACTCCAACACCATTAATTTTTTTTTTTTATTGTGCATTGAATTGGAAAGGAAAAGTACTGAACAGTCCACCTTCCACTCTATATAGAAGTCAATGTTTTCAGAATTGCCAAGTCATTGATTTGGAAAATGGAGATGATCAAAGATTCAGAGATTGAACCAGGAAAACACAAATTAAGTAAATTGATTATATTTAAAATATATGAAATTTAAACATGCTCCACCACAAACAGCTTTGGAACAGTAGATTTCTTAGTTGAAGCCTCTCTCCTGTAAAAGTCGGTCTGTAAAGCAAACCCAACCAACCACGTTTTCTAGTTTCTGGTCAAACAACTTCATTCACCTGTCTTCAACTGAGTTTGACTTCTCCAGGTAAAAACTAGGGGTTGCAAGTGGCATTCAAGGTACATAGCTAGGCATTGGGCAATTATAAGTAGGAAACCATGGGTATCCAGTCTGAATTTAATCCTCCATAGAAGTTTATCCCCACATTATTTTACTCACAAAGGACACTCATCTATTATAAATCCAAGTTCTAAAAACGACAAACTGCTATATTAAAAAAAACAACGGCAAAACAAGTTCTTGGCATTTTCAAATCCTACGCCATAGATCAAATTGAAATACAAGTACCTTAGCCCTGGGATGCTCATTTGTTGTTCCATCCATCTTGGCTATAACAATAGACTCAATGCCCCGCAAATGTGCGGCAAGTTTGTTGTATGTTGGCTCCAAAGATTGGCAATGCCCACACCATGGTGCATAGATCTAGCAAACCAAATAAAAATTTAGAAAGCGCACAAGTAAAAAGAACCCAAAAGAGAATGGGTATATTCATGCATTTATCAGTTGCAACAATACCTCAAGAAGAACATCCTTTGACTCATCCAAAACAATTTCATCGAAGTTATTCCCAACCACTATCTTTACATCCCCATCATTCTATAACAATCAAACACCATAAAAGATGTCAGATAATAAGACAAAAGAAAATAAATGAATTAGTTCTTCTCAAATAAAAGAATGATTAAATAAATAAACTAGCTGAGAAAACAAAACTTAGCAACTCACTGATTCAGGAACTGGATCTGACTTGAAGAAAGGCTTGAGCTTGTCTTCAATGAAATCCTCTCCAAAAGCCTGAGAGAAGACAAAAAGATCAAAATGTTACAGATTTTGGCATTGGCATACCTGTTCATTGAACTCATCAAAATAGCAGGAAAAGCAACCTGTGAACGAACAAATGGATGCATGAAGAAGAAAAACCATTACCCAACCACAGTTAGAGCTGAATATAAATTGGAGACCATAAGGAAAAAGTTCCCACCTTAATGTTGTCCAAGGTAACATCCCCATCAAGTACAAATTTTTTAGCATCATCATTTCCTGTGTATGCAAGAACCTAGACAGAAATTGATACGACAAAAGCTTCAATTGCACCAAACATGCGAAATCACCAACAATCAGTATCATAAATTCGTACTGAGAGGAAAAATTACTTTGGGGGCAGTTCCACTGATACCAAAATATTCTGAAACAGGTTTCCCAACATCTTCATTGTCCATTTCCACGTATACAAAGATAAGCTGCAGTCCATGATATATTACAGTTATATCCCACAAACTTGTCTATAAAATTTGCATGTCTATTATCAGCATCAAAAGGTATTAAAATGAAGGTTACTGATTATTGAACTCAAGTTACCTTTCCCTTGAATAATCTGGCTGCCTCTTGAAAAATTGGGACAACCTTTTCTGAATCATTTGAAATTGCAAACAGCAAAAGCTGAGAATAAGAAAATATGGGACCATTGTTCTGATTAGTACACTTTTAGAAACAGAATAATTGCACTCAGAAGTCCAAAACAAAGCAATGTGTATCCAAACCTGCTTCTTAATTGTACTCTCAAAAATCAAAGGGGCATTTTCCCTAGTAAAAATGGTCACCAATGGCAGTTTGTTGGCAAATACGAATTCAGCTATCTCAGACTTGGAAAAATTACCATCTGCAGAATAAGAAACTATATATAAGAGCAATGCCTATTAAAAGATTAATTTTAAGAGTTTCAACAAAAATGGGAGCAGGGAAGAACCAACCAAAAACACTCAGTTTCTCAGCCTCTTTCTTAAGCATGACTAAAGATGGGCGTTTAGCTTGTGGATCAAGGTGGAAAAGCTTTGCCACATCAGGATTCACAGTTTGGTAGAAGCTGACCTCATCTTCAAGTCTTGAAGCAGCAGCAAGTTCCTCACTTTCACGACCCTGTTTTTTTATGAAGTTAACTAGCACAGAATCAATTATAGAACAAATGCACATAATGTTCTAACAACTACGATAATCTCAAGATGAGAAGAACCACTCAAGAATCAGCTCATGAGTTGTGCTCTTTCCATTTCTAAATTTGATATTCATGGTCAGAACTATTTCTTCAAAAAAAAAAAAAAAGCTAACACAAGTTCTACACAGCAGATCTGTACCTTCGAATATGATACAAAATTCAGAGCATAAATTGCCTAAATGATCCACAGTGAGAAAGGAAATTGCTACTTGACACTGAAGCGATTAATTTCAAGTTTTAACGCAGATCATAGGTTGAAATACATGAAACAAAACCAGGATGCATTGTTGTGAAACCAAACCAAACCAAACCGGAAAATAGTGAAAGCAGCAAAGCGTACCACCAAAGAGTTGAGGAAGCCCAGGACAAGTTTAGTTTCAGAAGTCAAGAAACGTTCAGCATCATCTACTGTTGTTATATTGTAAATACCAGGTCCTATTTTCTTCTTGATCCATGTCACAATTCCATCTCTACATCACATTGCATCCGATTACATCACTCGTAAATTTATATAAAAAAAGAAGAAGAAAAAAACAGACACTTACTTGGTTCTCGGGCCAGGATAAGGTTTGTGCACTCCATCAACAAAGAAATAAACAGTAGGAAAGCCTTGAATATCATATTCCTGAGCCAACTCATTCTCTTCCGTTGCATCCACTTTAGCCAACATCACTCCTTCCGCTTTCAACTCCGTAGCAGCCGCCGCATACTCGGGAGCCAACGACTGGCAGTGACCACACCACGGCGCGTAGAATTCCACCATCACAAACTTATTCTTACTCACAAAATCACTGAAATTACCTTCCTTCAAAACGACGACGTCCTTGTCGTCAATCTCAGGCTCCTTGTAAGAATCCAATTCGGAATCATCTAGATCAGAGTAGTTGTCGAGGTCATCTTCGTTGTCGAATTCTTCGTCGAATTGGTCCGGATCGGGGTAGTGGTCGTGGTCGTGTTCGTGGTCGTGGCCGTGGCCGTGAGGAACGGCGTCGGTTTCTTCTTCGAGGAAACTAAGATCCTCATCGTCATCTTCGGCGGCAGCGTTTTGGATTTTAGAGACAGAGGGAGAAAGCTGAGAGAAGAGAAGGAGGACGGTGAGAGAGAGGAGGAAAATGAAGCGAGTCGACATTGTGTTTTTTATCCAGATCCAGTAGAGTGAGAGAGATCTGATAGCGGTAGCGAGTGCAGGGCCAGTACGGGGGGTTTATAGAAAGAAAGTAAAGAAAGTCAACGTTAAATTGGAGTGACTGTAGGTGTGGAAATGTTTTTATTTTTTTATTTCAAAATAAATAAAAATAATTTATTTTTTTTCAAAAATTATTGTTTTACGTAAATATATTAAAAAAATCATTTTAAAAAATTAAATTTCCATGAAACGTAATTCGAAAGGCAGCACAGCACCAGGTCCTGGACGACGTCGTCTTGATATTTTTTTTTAGCCGAAGTGCATCTCCTACTTCGCGCGGCTTCTCTGGTGTTATTACTACAGTTACAGCTCAGTATAGTATGGAGGCGCATGTGATGTGAGTGGGCATGGGCAAGAGCAACGAGAACGAGGAAGGGAGGAGACATCCTTCCGTTACCCTACTCGATCACGCTTTCTATACTACGCTAGGCGGAAAAAACACACAGGCAGACCAGAGAAATAAAATCATTCTTTCATCATATCCTCGCCTGTACGTTCTTTTATCGTCTGGTGACTTTCTTGCCCTTTTCAATGTTTTCAATTTAGAAGACCATTACTCTAAAATGTTCACAGGCTAGTTACAAGCTTTGTATTATTGGTCTCCATAAGAAGCATCTTGGTTCTAAAATACATGAAAAATATAACGAGTTATTTGGTAGAGTAATAAGTACTTTGTGTGTATTTTGAAACTTTTTCGAGATTCGTTAAAAGAGTGTAAAATTATATATATAAATGAATTTTTTTTTTCAGTTTAAAGCTATTAATTAAGTAAAACACTATACCATGTTGGGAAAACTTGATGGTAGCTTTAGGGTAATATATTCTTTTCATATGGAGACATATATCGTTTACAAATTCATCATGTTAGAAAGGTTTCTTAGTAATTTTTTAAAATAATTAGATTATTAAAATAACCTTTTAAGCAAAAAAATATATATCTTAAGCTTTATGAATATTTTTTTATAGTGTAGTAAAATTATTTAAATCTATTTTAGAATCAAAGAATTTGAAACATTTTTGCAAGAACTTTTTTGTTTTTTTTCTTAGTTTTTTGTTTTGTTCAGGTAATATAAAAGATATTTATGTCTTTTAATTATATAAAATATTACAAAAATGAAGAAGAAACATTAGCATATTATAGCTATGCTTTTCCCTATTTTTATGTCCTTATCTTCCTTTTCTCCTTTCTTTTTCTTTTTCATTATATTTTTATAATGAAGAAGCCATGACTTCACTTAATTCAACCCTATACAACACCTGCAATAAACCTCACTTCTCTTCTTATCTTTGTACATAAAGGAGCAGAAGCAGAAAAAAATAGCTTCAAATGTCAAAAAATAAAACTTTTTAGAAGAAAAGTAAAGAGATGAGACAACATAAAAACCAATTATAGCCATTAATGGAAAGGAGTTAATGGTTCATCCTTTCTTGACCGAAGCTCCACACGACAACATCACTATCATTACAATCAATGTTTCCTTCCTTTTTATGTAGTTTTGAAGTTTTTTGTTGGTTTTGTTTATTTTTTTTTTGCTTATTTAGATATGTTTAGCTATTTGAATTTCTTGAATTTTGTTGTTTTATGGATTTTTTTGGATATGTTCGATTACTTTTTTTGAAATGGAGTTTTTAGGATTTGTGATTGAATTTAAGAATTGAGGTTTAGTTTATTAGAAATTGATTTAACTAGAAGCTTTGATAAATATTATATATGCATTTTAAATTTGGATAATTATGGGTTTGTTATGTTATTAAAGGAAGTATAATATGACTTGAACATTAGTTATTATAATAGATTATTAGAATGTGTCCATAGAGAAATAAAAAGAAGCTACGAGATGAGCAAGTTATCATGGAGTTCAATAAGATTATTACATCATCCCTTTTTTAGACTAGATATCATTTTATAGATTATATGAGCATTTGATTTTTTTATATTATTATTATTGAAAGAGCTACTATAATTTCCATACATTTTTGGTCATGTACAAGGTTAAGTTTTTGTTGGGTTTCTTTTAAATTGTTTGGTTTAAGGAAGATTTATATAGTGTTTATTACTATTTTTAGGATTGAAACTATTCTAAATTGGGAGTCAAATGATTAGATTTATATCTTTTTATGCCCTGCATACTGGTGTTTAATAAACGTTTTGAAAGAAATTAACCTTTAATTTTGTTGGATGAGTTTAATGCTTGGTTTATGTTAAGTTGTTTAGCATTTTTTTTAATTTTAAAAGAGGCATTTTATGTTTCTATCACCATTATTGATGATTGGAACCATATAGTTCTGGTGAGTTTGGGATATGAAACAAATTAATTTGTTTGCTTTAAATTATATATCATAGTTGTTTGACAAGTGTATTGAAAGCAATTTACTTTTTTTTACTTGAAATGTTTTGCTTGGATTTCATGTTTGGTTTATGTTTGATTGTTTAGTCTCTCCTTTTATTAATATTGTTTTTTTTGTATTGAGTGATGTGGATTGGATTCTTTTAGGTAGAGCCATTAGTTAGATAGGTTATGATAGATATTGCTTTCTCGATTTGTGAGTTGGTGTTTTGTTTTTTTCATTGAACTAGTGAGACTACTACTTTGAATTCTTTTTTTTAAAAAAAAATTATCATTTTTTTCATTGAATTTTTATTTCTTTATTGTATTTATTGCTTCCTAATTGGTGTTATATATTTATTTGCATGTTGGTTATTGGTAAATAGGTTGATTATTTGCTTCATGAATTGCTACTAAATCAGTTCGCAATCTTTTTTTGTAACTAAATTACTAAAATTAATGGGTTTTTTTTCTTTCTCTCTCTCACCCTATATTAATTAAAAAAACTAAAAAAATAGATATTTTTAATGTCAATGCAGACATATTATATTGTAAATTTGCACATTATACAAGCTTTTTTTTCCTTTTTCATTATAACCAATAGCCCACGTGCCTTTGTGTTTTTTTTTACTCTTTTCTATATGGCTTTATATAAACCATGTTTTCCCCCATTTTCTCTTTTTTCTCTTCTCCTAATAATCATCAAACTATTATGTTCATTTGCCATGTTTTTTATGCACTCCTCTATTTTATTTTTTTTGTTTTCCTACTTGCCCTATCTCCATTTTTTTTTGTTTATGTTGTGGCACTTTGTCTAGTTAAATCCTTGTGTTATTGTTTATTTCTCTATATTGCACTCGTTAGCTTAGGATTGAAAATAAAATGGAGGTTGTCATTGATTGAACAACACCAAACTATTTTTTTTATTGGATTTAAGTAGTGATGGCATCAGTTTTAAGTAAATGCCATAACAATAAGCTTTTTCTTACGCGTCTAACTCTATAAAATTTATTTGAGCTTAGACCATGACTTCTATGACTTTTTCTAAGTATAGAAAAAAAAATCTAAGATGATGCATGTAGTTGATGGGATTGCTTAAGAACCATTGCTGGGGAATTATCGTGCATAACCAAAGTACATTGCTTTATGAATAATATGGAAAAGCTTGCGTTAGTCTTAAATTATATCAATAAGACCTTGTTTGATAGAAGATCTAGTAAGGCTTCTAGTACAAATTTATATAGTGAAGCCACTATTACATATCTAGGATCCGGGTTACAAAAGTTTCACTTTTGGGTATGTTGACAAGACCCCCACCATTAAAGAGTATGCTTAGATCCTAAACTTCCCTAACGACCCTTATAAGGTGTATTTTAGACAAAGATTAAGGGATACGACTACCAAAGTCACCAAATTACTACACTTAGACCAAGTTGATAACTATAGGACAACTACCGGGGGTTTAAGTTGAAACCTATTAACACAAAGCTAAAAGCACATTAAGATGAGGGAAAGTTAGGAGAAGAGAGTTACTAGATAATTATTTTTGCTATATGTAGGTTAGTCTTATTTCCTTTATAAGATATCAGGATCATTAGTATTGAAATAGCCAATACCTTTATTGAGCATGGACAAACTAGGAATAACCTTACTTTAATTATTGTGGCTAAAACTTTGCTATCACTAAATCACTAGAGGATGCATGGAAAAGGAGCGATGTGGAGTTGTATCACTTTATTATTTATATGGATAATTAGTCATTTTGATACCCCAAAAGAGGTATTCAATAATTTCTAGTGGTTTAACATGAGGCCTCTCAAGCTGGTTGTAAGTGAAGATTTGAGTAGTTTAGATAAAAAAGCATAGTTAGATAAATATCAAATTGTCTCTTAGAGTAACTTCATATAAAAAGCCCATTAGGCAGATAACTTGTATTATCTTATGAGTTATGAAGATTAGGCATGGGTCTAACTGAATGGGTATTTGATTATATCATTTGTCACCCTCATTAGTCGTTAAATAGCTTGGAGGAATTCAACATGTGTCGAGGATTTCGAGTTTAACCGGGTATGTTAAGTTTTTTAAAGATTCATATTCTTTGGCTGAGCTAGAAGCTATCATATGTGATTGCGAGCAACTTGTATTAGTTCATAAAGATGAACAAGAAAGAGAAATTGATTAGTATTTAAAAGTACATTTTTATCAAGGTTTTATATCATCATTTTGCATGTGAAATATCAATAACTCCTTAACTAAAGCATGTTTTATAATAATATATTTAATAATATAAAATATCTTTAATTTATAGTAAATATTTATTTTAAATATAAGCTTATCACATAAATAAAAGGATTAATTGATGAGTTTAAGAACTAAAATTGAAAGGACAAAGAGATTGTCATATTTAGAAAAGAGATGTTGGTGCAGTCTAAATCGGAACACTGTTTGGTAATTGAGTTATATCTGGAGCTGTAGATCTTAGATTTAGGTCTACTTTATATGGATGAAAACGTAAGACATGGACCTACAACTTTTATGGGAGCCCAAGATTTAAAAAGGTCATTTTTAAGTTCAAATTGTAACAATAATAAAGAAGTCTTAATCTGTCTTGTAGCCCAAATACTATTTAGTATTTAACGTATATATAAAGTTCTAGAAGTTCAAATGAACTCTATTTTTTCTGGAAAGCTAGGATAATTTCCTACAACTTTTATGTTTCAAGTGGTTCTAATTTTGACATTATTAACCACGTTTTGGGCAGATAAGAGAAGATAAGGATTGTCACCAAGTCAAGAGTTGACCACCCACTCATCAATTAGTCATCAAATCAATAGTTTTTAATTTTGGCCTATGAAATTAGGCATTTTCCATGCATTTAGGTATCTTGGTTTCCAGATCAAGATCATGCTCTTGATTTCTTTCTTTGTATTTTTAAGTTTTGTTTTCATTAATATCTTGTATATGCCTTTCAACTCATTTCCTTTACTTAGTTAACTTTTATCTTATTTATGTTATTATCTTGTTTATTTATGTTTCTCCCTTTCATTATGTTTAGTTAAGTTTATTATATCAAGATGAAAAGGTTACACTAATGATGTAAGAATAAGTATAGTGTAAACTCAACATGGATTTTAATGTTTGATACTAACATGTTTTGTATGTGTTATCTTGCTCACTTTTAATACTTTGCTTGTTAAATTGTTAATTTAGATTTATGTTATATAATATTTATACAACAAATACTTGGCACTCTCATAGCTCATACTGTATGGTATAGCTGATACCTAAGTTATGAAAAGAACTTGATTTATTGTTAATATAAGTTATAATTATGAATGCCTAACAAGATTTATAAGTACTAGCATTAATCGAACAAGATAACTAATGTAATCATGTTAACAATTTATAATTTGATTGGAACCTCCTTTATGTGTGGTTTCCAATTGAATAATAAGAATTTATACTATACTTGTTTAACATACCATTAGTGAATCCTCTAACCTTGACATTTATTGTTATCATTATTTAATCATTACGTTAATCTTCCATCTCAAAGTTCTCATCAATTTATATTTCTTCTTCTTCTTCTTCTTCTTCTTTTATATTATTGTTATTGTTGTTGTTGTTATATTATTGTTATCTATAATTTATACAATTAACCTTCCTATGATTCGATCTTAGTCTTGCCGGGTTATTTATTACTTTGACACTCCTACACTTAGGAGAAGACATTAGTCTTTTGATCGTGTTATAATACTTGTAAATATTGTCAAGCATTCATGATTATAACTTATGTTAACAATAAATCAAGTTCCTTTCATAACTTAGGTGTTGGTTATACCATACAATATAGGCTATAAAAGTGCTAAATATTTGTTGTACCAAGTGTTATACAACATAAATCTAGATTAACCATTTAACAAATAAAGTATTAAAAGTGAACAAGATAACAAAACAAAACATGTTAGTATTAAATATTAAGGTCCATGTTAAGTTTACACTATACTTATTCTTACACCATTAGTGTAACATTTTCACCTTGACATAATAAACTTAATTAAGCATAATAAAAGAAAAAAATGAACAAAATAGGAACATAAATAAGATAAAAGTTAACTAAGTAAAAGAAAAGAAATGAAAAGCATAAACTTGATATTAATGAAAGCGAAACATAAGCAACACAAAGAGAGAAAGTAAAAGCATGATCTTGATTTGAAAACCAAGATGCCTAAATGCATGGCAAATCCCTTCTTTTATAAGCTAAAATTAAGAACTATTGATTTTATGATTAATTGATGAGTGGGAGGCTAACTTTTGACTTAGTGACAATCCTTATCTTTTCTTGTATGCTCAAAACGTGATTGATAACGTTAGAATTGGAATTACTTTAAAATATAAAAGGTCTAGGAAATTATCTCAACTTTTCAGAAAAAAAAAATTAAGGTCATTTGGGTTTCTAGAATTCCAAATATAGGCCAAACACTAAACAGTGTTCAGGTTGTAAGACAAATTCGAACTTCTTCATTGTTGCTATAGTTTGGACTTAAAAACAGCTTTTAAAATCTTGAGCTCTCATGAAAGTTGTGGGCCTATGTCTTACTTTTCCATTCATATAAAGTAAACATAAATCTGAGATCTACAACTTCAGATATGATCCAATTACATAACAGTGTTCTGATTTAGATTACACGAGTATCTCTTTGTCCTTTCAATTTCAATTTTTAAACTCATTAATCAATCTTTTTTATTTATGTGATATTCCTATATTTAAAATAAATATTTATCATAAATTAAAGGTATCTTATATTATTAGATATGTTATTATAAAACATGTTTTAGTTAAATAATTATTGATACTTTAAATGTAAAATATTGATATAAAACCTTGATAAAAAGCATTTTTAAATATTAATCACTCGGGTAGTACATTTTATATTACATGACTTGGTTGATCTCAAAACTTGAAATGCTCAAATATATATGATAAATGCTTTATTTGTCAAATCGAGTAACAAGATGGCAAGTTTTGTTAGCAGAATACAACATTGTTTATATGACAATAAAGGCTATAAATGGGAGTGTTATTGCTAACAATTTAGTATATAATGTTGTGGAAGATCATGGGCCGCTAAATTTAGACCTTCTCAATAAAGACATATTCATAGTAGATGATGATGGTGAAAAGAATGATTGGTGAACTATGTATTTTAATGGATCCATAAACATATTAAGGAAAAGGGCTGGAGTAGTGATAATTTTTCTAAAAAAGCAGTATCTTATGTTAGTGAGGTTGTATTTTGAATGCACCAATAACATAGCCAAGTTTAAAGCTTACATCGTTAGATTGGAAGCTATCTTAAAATCAAAAATTAAAATGCTTGATATTTATAGAGATTTTCTGCTAATAATATATTAGGTGCAAGGGGAATGACAAACTAAAGAGAAGTTAAGGCTGTATCAAGATTATCACTTAAAGTTACTTAATAAGCTCAAAGATATAAAATTCATTCATATGAGTAAATATAAGAATTAGTTTGCTGATACTTTAGCAACCCTGACTTTGATGAAATAAATCAATATTGGGAGCAAGATCTAACCAATAAACATCAAAATAAAAAATCTTCAAGCTCATTATTGTTCACTTGAAGAGTCATTATATGAAAAATTATGGTATAATGATGTTAAAAGGCTTACTCAACATTGTGATAATATATTACAAGTTAAACTAGGTTGATTTCAAATGAGTGGCTTAACTAAATATAGAACTGGTATGAGAACAAACTTAAAGAGAATCTATTTGACAGTGCACCAAAACCATTAAATGTACATAAGTTAGATAAATGATTTTTTTTAAATAACAATATTTATTTATAATATTTCTAATTATGTAGCATTGTATAATATTTTTTTTCTTTTTATTTTTTTCAATCAATATTATATGTGTCTATTTTTATTATTGTTTGATTGAATAAATAATTAATTTTAATAAACAAACTCATTAAACACAACCAAGTAAATGTTCTATATTGCGAGATTGAATATTTTGATCTACATCTATTTCTTAATTTTTCTAATTTATTTTTAGTTATTTTTAATAAATTTTTTATTTACTTATACAAATGATTATTAATTTATTTAATTAGATGTTTGCTTATGATTTTTTTGTTGGAAAAAATACAATCCGCCACGGAATACAGGTCAAATAACTAGTGAATAACTACTATTTATTAGGTATGTTTAGAGAGATTAAAAGGTTATGTTGGTAAATAAATATATTATTTTAAGTAAAAGACAAATTAAGTTTTAAGAAGAGTTTTGATGTAATAGATTGGTTAAAGGGAGTCAATTAGACTATAAAAAGTTAGAATCTTCAATAGTTAGGTAGGAAAGTGAAACTAGGGTGGTTTTTTCGTGATTATGAAATTTACAAGGACTCGAAGCAAAAAAAAAATTAGGTTATGAAAGAGGTGTTAGGTCTGTATAAGATTGTGGTAGCGATATGAAGTGTTTTTCGCTTAGAAATACGTTAAAATAAAGTTTTTTATTTTTAAAAAAATTATTTTTTATATCAACATTTGAAAAAATATAAAAATATAGAAAAAATTATTTTAAGCAAAAAAAATTCAAAATTTTTAGAAAAATGGTTTACACCATGTTCCCAAACATGTTTGTAGTAGCTTACTATTTTTTTGACCCACACTACATTGCAGGTCAAATAATTTTTTTTTAACTGTAAAAAATATAAAGATGCTAGGAAGCCTAAAATTGGATTTATATTGAGCAATACAATTTTAAAATATTGAGATGGTGACATAGTGGATCTACCAAAACTAATATGTGACTCGAGTCATGAGATTGTGATATAATGCAAAAATAAAAATAGGAAGCTCAATTTCAATTAATTAAATATTAAATGATAAAAATTTAAAAAATATTAAATTAAAAAACCTAAAATAAACTACTCGAGTAAACCTAGGAAAATATGAAACCACCACTAGGATCATGAAAATGAGACCCCCTGTAGAAAACAACATAAAGCTTAGCTCCTAATAAACTAAATTTTGAAGTATAAATTTGAAAAAAAATTATTTTTTTAAAAAAATTTGGAATCAATCTAAGTTAACCCAAAGAATTCACATATTAAATCATTAGACTAAGATAACTTCATAGAAAAAATAGGCTTTAAAGAAAAATAAGCAAAAAAAACATATTTATCCTACCATAATATAAAAAAATAATTAATGTAAGATTTTTCTTTAAAAATAAATTCTCTTATTTTGATTTTATTTAAATGAAATTAAACAAACAAAAGCCTAGGAGTTCGGGCCTACTGGACCAATTCCTAGGTTGAAAACAAAGTCAGGATCGCATACTTGATCATTTATTTATACTTTCTTACTTGGTTGATGGATAATGTGTTGTTTACCTAACCATCTTTTTTATACATATATAAATGATGCAAATGACATGTTGTTTGCATCTCTAATTTTTGATGATCTTAGGTTGTTAAAAAATCAAGGTTTTCAACCATTTGTTTTTGTTTTTTGTTTTTTTTCAAAAACACCTAGAGACCCATATAAACTGTTTAATACCCTAAAACAATCAAAATATTGGTCTAAAATAAAAAAATTAACCTAAAACCTAAAAATTTTTAGATATCAGATCTACTTTTTTAGGCAATTTCAAAGTGAAAAAACATTTAAGTAAAACTTCTTTCATCTAATGAAACATGTGAACACTTAATTTATTTGTGGGTTTTTAACTCTTTGTTTTTGTTTTTGTTTTCCAAAAACACTTACAAAACAACTTAGAGATCCACTTTTTAATATCTTAAAACAATTAGAATATCGGTCCAAAAATAAAAAATCAACCCAAAACCCCAAAATTTCTCAATATTAGGTCTACTTTTTAAGGAAATCTTAAAAAAATACCTAAGTAAAACTTCCCTAGTCCAATGGAATATGTGAACACCCAATTAAGGGTGGAATTGATGCCAACAAAGACCTTTTCTTCTATCACTAGAATTCGACCATCCTTTCTCTCACTCCTCTCTAATTAGAAATTTAAAAAATAGAAATAAAATCAAGTTTTTATACCAAATTTAAATCTATGAAATTTCAAGGGACTATAATGGTATTATTTGAAAAGTAGTAAGACAAAAATGGAATGTTTTCATAAACTTTGAAACCACAACTTATTTTACTATTTTTTTTCACTTAAACCCTTTGCCTTTCAATTTTTTCTTCCTTTATAAGCTCTTTGAAACACTTGGAATTGAATTCAATTCCAGGGTTAAATCAATTCATTGGTTCTGAATCCTTTTGATAGTATTTATTTGGATTCTAAATGGAATTTAATTGCTAAAAAATAACAAATAAACAAATTAGGGGAGACCTTCTAATTTGCAATAATAATTTCATTGGAATTGATATTAAAAATAATATTCTAATTAACAACACAAACTCTATTTTTTTTATAAAAAAAACCCACCATCGTTTTTTTTTCTTTAACCCACACTAGATACTATCATTGTCTTAGTTTTAAGTATTGTCATACTTGATGAAGTGTGCACTCGATTGGGATGAAGAAAGTCCATATTCATCTTCTAGAGACCAATCAAGATGGGATGAAAGAAACATTGGAGTATGAACTATAAAGGTGCACTTTTCATTTGCCTTCTTTTCTTTTTGTTGAAGGTTTTTGTGGCTTGATTATAAAGTCTAACAAATGCTAGTTTGCTAAATTAGAATTTTGGATAGTTTTAAGGAATGCTATGATGAAAAAAAATTTGGACAACTATTTTTACTAACATTACTTTATATATATTATTAGTTGATATTTATAATAAAATATACATTGATTTTCTAGTTTTTAGAACTATAGATTTTTGGATTTATATCTCATCATAAGTGAGAAAATTTTTCTAATGATCTTCTTCTTCTGCACTCTCCTTACAATAGTCATCTTACACTTGTTCTATTATCAAAATCTTTAAAACGATACTGAAATGATGATGAGACTTGTTTGACATATATATATGTTAGGAGAGTTATTGAGCTTCATTTCTTTAATTGTAATACTAATATTAATTCATATGTTTTTTATTCAAATATTGTAGTTAAGAAAAGTGAAAGATTAATACAGCTAGAAAGAATGATGGGAAAGCTAGAGAAACAACCAAGAATACAATAATTTTGTAGGCGTCGACACTAGTTCTCAACCTAAAACTAGATTGTAGAATTAAAAATGCTATTTCAATAAGGTGTTTTAAAAAGAGATAGGGTTGGTGATCATAGTTATCCTCATGGATGTGTAGGTTTGATTTCAAGTTTTTTGGTTATTTAAACAAACTATTTTGAGACTCTAATTTTATTTGATGGTCATAAAAAAATCAAGTGTAAAAAGTTGAAGGTAGAACTTGTAGATATATACATGTGTTGTAAAATAAATTGCATCAAAAAATTTCCACATGCTTAAATTTGTTTTTCTTTATGATGAATGTATGATTTGAAGTTTGTTACTTGAAACTTCTACCTGGATTGTATGTCTTGCACCTAGTCCACTATTAATATTCTTAAATCTTTTTTTTTGTCTCTCAAGATCATTGATGCAACAATAACCTTTCAACCTTTTTCTTTTATACGCAAGAAAATTCAAGATGCTATATGAGAAATTGAATAAAAACTTTCCATATGCTTAAATTTTTTTCTTTTTTATTTTTAATAAGGAATACATGATTTCAAGTTTGAAGTTTGTTACGTGAAACTTTCACTGTATTGTATGCTCCAGCACTCAGTTTATTATTAATATTTTTGAATCTTTTTTTTTTCAAGATCACTAATGCAACAATGACCTTTCAACCTTTTCTCTCATATGCAAGAAAAATTCAAGATGCTATATAATTAATTGCATTAAAAAAATTAATGAGCTTAATTTATTTTTTTATGATGAATGTATGTTTTTAAGTTTGAAGTTTGTTACTTCAAACTTCTACTTGTATTATATGCTCTTGCACTCAATTCATTATAAAATATTTTTAAATTTTTTTTTCAAGATCACAGATGTAATAATGACCGTTCAACCTTTTCTTTGATATGCAAGGAAATTCAAAGTGATATAATATTTGGATACTGAATCTAAATTGAAAATTTAATATAAAGATAGCAGAAATATCACAAGATAGTAGTTAAAAAGTGGTAAATATAAGGGTCTTTATAACAAAAAGCAATGTTTTATATATATAACAAAAAGAAATTATTTAATGGCAAAATAATCAAGATTTATAATCCAATTTATTTCCACAAGTATTCCAAATAGTATAATTGAATTCAATTCTATAGTTTAATATTTTATTCCAAATAATAGAAATTATAATAGGTTATTAATTGAATTCAATCACATGTAGAATTGAATTTAATTCCACATGTGATAAATATATTGTTAATAGTTAAACTTAAATTGACTCAAATTTTATTTTGAAAAGGTGAAATTTAAGATCAATTTTATTTTAAATTAGCTTTAAATAAAAAAACACACACTTATAATGTATTTCCAAGAAGGCAACACTAGTGTTTGTTAATAGAACAACAACAATAACAATAATAAAAATAATAATAGATTATGTTATTGTGGATTATCAGGGCACCACCCCATTCATTAATTATTTCTACAAATAAAAAGAATTACTTTTCTTTTTTTTCTTCTTCAAATCTATCTATCTATCTATATATTTCTTAAATTATTAAAGCTCATAAGAATCATAGAAAATTTAGAGAAGCTATCAAGAATACAACAAGTATTTAGCACCAATTTTGCAAGCATCAATACCACCTCAAAACCTAAAACTAGATTTTGAAATTAAAAAGGCTATTTCAACAAAGTTTTTGAAAAAGATACAAGATTTGTAATCATAATTATTCCTATGAACATGTAGGTTTAATATCATATTCTATAGTTTTTCACATGAATTCTTTTAAGATTTTAATCTTATTTTTATTGAAAAAATCAAGTATAAAACTTGAAGGTAGAACTTGTAGATATATACATATGCTATAAAAGCAATTGCATCAAAAAAATCTTCCATGTGATTAAATATTTTTTTTTATTATGAATGGATGATTTCAAATTTAACTTTGGTTACTTGAAAACTCTACTTGTATTATATGCTTATGCATTTAGCTTATTATTAATATTCTTGAATTTTTTTTTCAATATTACTATTGCAATAATGATTTTTTTTTATTTTTTTATATATAATAAAATTTAAGGTGATTCAAAAATCAGATACTAAATTTAAACTAAAAAATTAATATAAAAATAATAAAAATATTACAAGGATAATAGTTAATATATAGGAAATATAAGAGTTCTTATAACCAAAAAAATTATTTTTAACAAAAAGTATTTTAATTGCAATACCGTAAAATTGTAAATTTAACTCATTTATATAAATATTCTAACAATTATATAGTTTAATATTTTATTTAAAATATAAAAATTATAATAGATTATCAATTAAATTAAATCACATATAAAATTAAATTCAAATCTACGAATAATTAAGTTATAACCATCTTTAACAATTTAACTTAATTAAGGCCAATTTTGTCTAAAATTAACTTTAAATTAAAAAGGAAAAAAAAAAACACACACACACTCGTAGAGTGTCCGCATGAAGGGGAGCGACGTTTAGTGTTTGTTAATAATAATAATAATAATAGGCTATGTTATCGTGGACCACCGGGGGTCCACTCATTCATACCTTATTTCTGCAAATAGGTACGTCTGGTCTTCTGCTTACTCCTCCTCCTCCAAATCTATCCATCAATCTCACAGATCGCTACTTCAATACAAAACAATACAATGGAGCAGCACCAAACCATGATCAGTATCCTTGCACAAATAATCTTCCAACCTTTTCGTTCTTTGTATTTTGTTGGATTGGATTACGAATTGATTATAAATTGATTTATACACGCTACTGATATGTTTCTTGATGTTGTTGATGAGAAATTGCAGGAGCTTCTGCTGGGTGCCATATTGGGGGCTGCACTTGCGGGTTTCCTTGTTTTTGAGCTACGAAAAAGCATCTATCAACCCATTTCACCTAAAAACAAGGAAAGATGAAACCCTGTCTATCTATCTATCTATTTCTTTATCTATTTTTCAACGAATAGGTTACATTTGCAAAAAAAGCGAGAGAGTTACCTAAGGCTAAGAGTAGAAGAGGTTAGGCATGCAATTTCTTATTATAAGACCACCCTCTAGATTTGTCTAATGCGGATATCACAAAGTTGCTTGCTTGGTAATACAATACCAAAGCCAAGAGACTTCCGATTGGATTGGATTACAGAATGTTTCTTTCAATGAAACTTGTAGCATGTAGTCGATAAGTTAGATCGTAATGATCTGTTACAACTGCATTTCTATTATAAAACATATTGTTGTGATCAAAATTCTGAGTTTCAGTTTTATGATGCACAAGACTTGTAATATGGTGCCCTTTGTTTGATAGTTCAGTGCGCCGCTGGGCGGCCAAGGATTGTTCTTACTCATTTAGATACAGGATGGATATTGTATGACCTAATAAGATAACTATGCTTCTGTGTGAATGGTGTTTCGCTCCTTGTCAAGTGAGATACTGGGAGATTCAGGTTGTTGACATTAAAATCTAGCCTTTATGCTACATATGGTGTTTGAAAGCATTTATACTCCCTCGTTCATCATCAATAGACACCATTTGTACTCATAGCCATTTATTCAACATGTTTTCTCGACCATCCTTCCTTAGCTCATGCTACAGTACACTTGTCATTTGACAGGTTTTTACTTAACTTCCGTGTTTGGAAATTTCACTAGAGTAGAGGTCTGTGCTTTCATATGTTTCAAACTGGCATGTACAATATGCTTTCATTTCTGTTGTGTCTTCCTTCTCATGAAAGTGGAAAACTATTGACCATTAACTACGTTAGCTATCATAAATGCTCAATTCAACTAGATTTTCTTTGACAAGTCAAACCTTTGTGTTCATGAACTTGTAATTGTCTTAACTTTGAATTTCTGACAGTTGAGAGAGCCTATATTTGGCAAGCAGTTTTTTTCATAGTTTAAACTTCTTTGGAACAAAGCTGTGGACCAAGCACCCGTGGTTGCTTCTTTTAATTCATGTAGGCAATAGAACTTCGGGTTCTATCAAGTTTTGTGCCATGTACATGCAAAATTTCTAAGTCATTTTATGGGACTTGAACTGAGATGGTCTATGATTGAAAGTCAAGTAATATCTTACCTGCACTTGGAGTATTTTGGAATTTATGAAAACCTGTATGACAGCTTATTTTCTGTTTATCTTCTTTGTTATCTGAACCATCTGATTTGCTGTAGGATCTTAACCTAAGTCCTTTATGATCATTTTTCATATTGATTTCATTCATTGCTATATATCAAGTGCCTAACAGATACATAGGGAGTCGTATGATCTTTAGTTGGCCTTTTTTAGAACTAGTTTTTAATATCAAAGTCCACCAGATTTTGTTTTTAGACCTTGGCCGAACAGTAAAACCTTTCCCAATCGCACCCCATTCAGCTTCAAAATCTGGATGTCCCTTAATATGGGAGGCCACAGGAGCAAATCTAGTACTTCTCCATAAGATCTAGTTTCATAGGAATTACTCTTATCTCTCAGCTTAGATCTAGCCTCATGTTATATCATTTAAGTGAATCATTCATTGTGATAAATATTTCAAATTTGATAGAACTGCTTTCCTAGTTCTGTTCTTGGCTGTGGATCTACAACACGCCATGGCTGTGAATTCACAGAATATGTTCTTAGAGACTTCACTTCCAATAATTTAAGCTTTACACTGAATAGCCACATGTGTCCCAGAGCTTTCTCTACAAAAATAGTGCTAATAAATATTTTAAATTACAAATTATAGGATTCTGCATTCTTTCTCGCGACGAACTGGGTATCATGTGTTTATGTAGCTGGGTTTCCTCCTGAAAACACTTTTGTGCAGTCCTATTAACTTATTGAACCTAAATAAATCTTCATATTCTGCAAAGAAATGTAGCAGGTAATGGTGCTATATAGACATAATGGTTCTTGAATTATAATGCTGAACCAGTCTCTTCATCACAAATAAATGAAAGAAGCCAAATGCGTGTGATAGTTCATGTCCCCCAAAATGAGTTGTTCATCAGATCAGCTGTTTCACATCTATTTCTATTCTAGCAAATGTTTAGTAGATGGCAATGAAATTTGATGCAATATAATTAAAACATAGAATTGTTAGTGCTTGTTTTCTTTCCTTCTCTTTTTAATTTTTAAATTATATAGAAATTGTTAGCTTATATGTGGGTAACCTTGTTTAACCATTAGGAGGAATGATCAATAGGGAGGTCTTAAGTTTGTTTTTTTATTCGACTCTGGATGGGAACAGATCTATGAACATTATAAGTAACCATTCCTGTGGGCTGTGGTTTCATGATTTTTTTTTTGGCTATCCCAGTGGTTGTGATAGCAGTATACTTTGTTTTCTTTAAGGTGTTTACATGGTTTCCTTCGTGCTTTAGTGTAATCTGAATTGCTTCTCTCCAATCTAACAGTGTTCACTTCTGGATCCTGTGGATGCGCACCTTTTTACAGCTAGATTGGATGTTTATCTTCTTAACACTACTAATATGCTCTGAATTTGGAAAAGAAAAGGAACATTTTTTGTTTATATATTCTAAAAGACTGCAATGATTAAACCACCTGATGAGTAGTCATAATTGTAAAATACCACGCAATACTAACTAATGACACTAAATATACTCGATGCCCAAAATCCAAGAGAGACAGAGCAGTATCAGAGGGAGTTGGTAAGAGTAATGTAGACTTATTGGATGACCACATCAAGCATTAGTTTGAACAGAATTGGCTCGATTTAAGTTGGCTTTGCGCGTGACCATTACATGGTAGACACCCATTGTCAAAAACACTGCAAATGCCACACCAAGTACAATGCCAGCAATTCCACCAGCTCTCAGTCGATTCCCTCCTTTCTGGGATGTTGATATTTCACTTTCTTGTGCTTGATCAGTAGCCTCTAATTGAGCTGCAAGAGGCAATGGTGAACAACTAGATGAAGCATCACATGGGCTCTTGACATTCGGTTCCTGTGTTTTGGGATGGAAGAATTCAACTGCAGATGGTGAGAAAGCCACGGGGTTCTCATAAACAAGGCCATGAGGAGCTCTCCCTTGTGCTCCAGCTCCTGTGAAGAATACAAGGGTTAAAGAGGAGGAGAGGAAGAAAAAGAAAGAAGGTATGAGAGCCATTCTGTCTTGTTTTGTTTGCTTTGAGTATCCAATTCTGAGTAGAAAGTGAAGTATTTCTAGCCCGTAGTTGAGGAGTGTGCTTTGAACTGACATTTATAAGGTCGTGTTGTGAGGGGGGGTTGTTGCTTGGTATTGAATTATCAGTGATAGAGACTAATGCTAGAAAGGAGGGAACAAAATGATTTGTGATTATTCCAAACCTTTTTTCTTTCCATTTCATCTATTGTTAATGAATTTGTCAAAAATTCATGTTTCTTCTAGCTTTACTTAGTGCCTTTTAATACGAGGAAGTCAAGAGAGTAGGAAAGGGAAAGAGAAATCAATTTATTTAATACTCATGCGATCATCACATGTAAACCTGTTTAATTACTACAAGTAATTACAACCCAGTACACGCATTATATGAACATAAAGACTTGTTATTTAATCATCCTATAAATTTGTCAAGGTTTGTTTCCTCCCCCCCCCTTTTCTGTGTTTTGTTGCTTGAGTGCTGATAAGGTGAGGATAATGGAAAGATGGGGTCCTTCTTAGCTTGGAGGATCAGCAAAGGCTAAGGCTACAAGCATGCATTTGATGTTTAGTAAGAACTAATGATAACAGTAGCCGGTGTCACCTGCCCTTAACATTATTGCAGAGGACGGTGAGCATAATATTATTGCAGAGGACGGTGAGCATGCTAGGGCTTAAAGCAATGCTCTCTCTCCCCCCCCCTAATAAATTAGGGCATGACCATTCATGCTTTTTATTCCTTGCTATTATATCCTATTTGCAAATTCCATC
>SRLM01000506.1:37095-74099 GCA_015708895.1 Populus ilicifolia | reverse complement strand
ATATATATATTTGCAAGCACGACAGTACATGGAAATGACATCATGCAGCATCTAAATATGCTTTTAGTGGAATATCTTCAGGCTGGATGGTGTTTGTGGTGCTCTTGATGTGACTTCATCTCTTATTCCTCGTCGCAAAACAACATTTATTTTTTTATTTTATGATAAGAGATAATTCATAGGTACATAAAATAAATAAAAAATACAAATTATAAAGTCAAAAGTAAAAAATCTCTAAATAAAATATTATCATGTTCAAATATCAAGAAAAGTAGAATACTTTTTTATTTATTTTTAAATATGAAATTTTTATTTAAGATCCAAATCCCACAAAAAAATTATAATTTTTTCCTTAAAAAAGCATCAGTTCAAATATAGATGTCCTTCTTAAGACATGTTCTAAGAAATTTAATTTTAATATATTAAATTGATTTAATTTATATAAAGTTTTATATGTTTTTTTTTTCTTTTCATATATGGTTTGAGACACTCCCATATAACAAATTTTGTTAATATTCCATGCATTGGTTTCCAAAGAAAGTAAGAATCAAAGTGACATCACGCAGCATCTAAATATGCTTTTGGTGGAATATCTCTTAGTTGCATGGGATATACTTGAAAAATGGAATATAAATTATTTACACCTTTTTTTTAAATTTACCTTTATAATTTCTATTCCTTAGATATATTTTTATATTCCTCGTTTGTTATTTCTTCACAAATTAAAAAAAATGAAAAATTGTTGTCTTAAGATAAGGAATAGGAGATGAAGTGACATAATAGCAACTCAAAACAATCCCACATAGGGATAGATTGACTTCTATGGCCAAGCATCTCCCTATCATGTCCAAGAACAAATGCCAAGGGCTCACACCTTCCCCTTTAATTAGGCCAAAATGTGCATCATTAAACATCCAAACCTTCACCTACTCAGCTCTATAATATTACCACAAACCCTAAATTAAGGAAAAGATAAGGTAGATTATGACCGCCATATAATTTATGGAAGTTAGGAGAAAAGCAAGGAATCTCAAGGCCTCCTGCCCTTATATATATATATATATATAAGGGCAGGAGGCCTTGAGATTCCTTGCTTTTCTCCTAACTTCCTATATGCATCATCACATTCCCTTTAATCCGTTTAGGGATGTCATCATCATGTACTTGTAGGATTTCTAATATTTAATGGTAGCCGTTAAGCTCTTTAATCAATACTATATATTTATAATTGTTCAGTAGAGCTGCGTGATGATAGAATGTTCAGTAGATGATTGTTTTTGCGCTATATAAAGTATTTTTTATTTAAAAAAATATTAAAATAAAAATGATTTTGATACATGAATATTAAAAATAAAAATTAATATATTTTTAATTGAAATACATCTTTAAAAAATACTTAACACTGTAATAGCAAATTAACCCGGACAAAACCAATGTTTTTGCAGTAATAAATAAATAAATCCAGTGTTAAACTCCACATTATTGAGGTCTAAAGGGTGCTGGGAGAAGACACTTATTCAAAATCCACGTGGAATGGACTCTCTTCTCTCTTAAGGAGAGATCCTTAATTCGAAGGTACTCCATGCCTTGATGGGGTCTCAAGTTCTATATCAAATCATAGCATGTCGTCCCTTCTCACCGCTCGTGTTTATTTGATGCTTGCAACATTTTACTATGTTCGTGCTTTACACACACACACACCACTTGTTACATGTGGCCACAAATTGAAAGTGCGAGGGTTGGCAGTGTGTCCACAATCATAGAAAATAGATTTAAATGATTAGCTCGATTTAATTTATTATTTTAATTATTTTCTTGATCTTATTTTAAATTAAGTATGTGTTTAGTATTATAGTATAAAATGCTTTTTAAAAATAGTTTTTACTTAAAAATATGTTAGTGCTTTTATTTTAAATATCAACGTATCAAAACTATATAACAACACTTCAAGCTAAACATATCTTTAAAAAAACATCTAAGCACAAAAACAAACCATGTTTAAGCCGGTAAGACAACTATGCATTTGACCACAATTACGTGGAAAACAAAGACAATCAAGAGATAAAGAAGAAGACCAGTTCGTTTCAGCAGAATGATGTTGAAATAACATGAACGGTGACAAGAAAAGATGGTTCCAAGGAAGAGAAAGATTAAGGATAGACATAACATGACCCAACTGAGAAATACAATAATAGCAAAAACCAACAGTGATAGAGAAGACTTTTTCTTTTTTTTTTTTTAATAATTCCAGTGCCATCTAAATTTCCCATGAGAAGGCAAATAGAGAGTTTTCCCAATAGCACAGGGGACCCTTGATTGATTTGAGAAGGCTTTAAGCATTGCTCCTGAAGGATCCTAGAGCCTTGATAGCCGCTGCTCTAAGAATGAACTGGTGGTAGAAAGCAGCAATGGCAGCTCCAATGAAGGGTCCAACCCAGAAGAGCCACTGTAACATAATCAGAGGAAAATAATAAATAATCACTGTAAGACTCGTCTGCTTGTTAACTCTTAAAGACGAGGAGAGGAGAGAGAGGAAATCCGTACATGGTCATCCCAGGCCTTGCTTTGGTTAAAGATAACAGCAGCTCCGAAGCTCCTAGCAGGGTTGATGCCAGTACCAGTAATTGGGATTGTGGCGAGGTGAACCATGAACACAGCAAATCCAATGGGGAGAGGTGCCAATACCTTTATAGCAAAGAAGAAAAGGGAACCAAAAAAAAACATACCTAATGAGGTTTTTTCATGCCCGTTAATGAAATCCTTTAAAATTAACTAGCATGGTTAGCTACATGATGGTTAAAATTTTAGTTGCAGGGTGTTTCTGTGAGCCATGAAATAAGGTTAATAGTACCATTTATTTACATAGTAATTACTATTTATAATCAATTATCCTAAGAAAAAAGGAATTCAATTCAAGATTATAGCTGTATTAATGGAGTCCCCACAAACCAAGATCCCGAGATGAGAAAAACAATCGAAGTCAGAAAGGAAACGACCCTCACGCTACAACAAATCATAGCTATTCAACCCATTACATGAATTTGGATTCTGACTTTCAAAGTTAAAGTGATAACAGGGATGCTTACAGGAACATGGGAGTCTCTAGCATTCCTCTTGGGATCAGTGGCGGAGAAGACAGTGTAGACAAGAACAAAAGTACCGATGATTTCAGCACCCAATCCAGTGCCCTTGTTGTACCCCTCCTGCAGTTCGTTGGCTCCGCCTCCATAGTGATTGTAATAAGACTTTTGGAAGGCCTTCACCAAACCACAGCCGCATATTGCACCCAAGCACTGTGCCACCATGTACAAAACAGCCCTGATGAGCGACACCTTCCTAGCCAGAAACAGACCAAAGGTCACTGCTGGGTTGATGTGTCCTCCTGCATGTGTAAAGTGCAAATTTATTACTATTAATCAATCAGGAATCTGTAATATTCATGCATGCTAGTTGTTAATGGTGATTCTGACGTAATTAAGTGTTAATTAATGATAATGAGTATATCAACTGACCAGAGATACCAGCAGTGCAGTAAACAAGGACAAAGATCATGCCACCAAAGGCCCAAGCGATACCAAGAATACCAACACCACCACAAGCATCCAGACCCTTGTCTGGGTCTGTCTGGCTTTTGTATCCAATAACAGTCAAGACTGTGACATAAAGGAAGAGAAGGGTGGCGATGAATTCTGCAATAAGAGCCCTGTAAAAGGACCATTGTCCTAGCTCCTCAGCATCAATCAATGGAGCTGGAGGTGGGTCCTGGTAGTCCCTCACAGTCTCTCCATGCTCTGCAACCTCAATGTCCTTCGCCATACTTAGCTACCTCAATTTCAAATGTGGATAAAGTCTATGACTAATGTGTTGCTGGGGATGTGAGTGATGAAGGAGTATTTATGGTGGAGAAAAGGCAGCGGACAGATGAACCATGATTAATATAATTGCATTTCGATTGGTGACATAATTAACATAAATTTTAGCCGTCCATACCTCTTGAATTTGATTTCTTTGCTTGCATGACCCCACCACTAATAATTTAGCCGCTACGACGCTCGAAGGTTAATTAATTCCGGTGTTTTAAGGGATAATTTTACTATTTTTAAAAATATTTTTAATTTAAGCCACTGAGTTGCTGTGTTCTGTTCATTCATGGTTAATGTATCAATCCAGTTAAGTTATTATTTTTAAAATTACATCATTTAATTTTAAAAACTCCTAATGTCGATCCTATTAAATTTAAACATATTTAACTAGATCAATCTGACCACTAATCAATTTATTTAGTTAATTAAATCTTGTCAAATTAATATTTTTTATAAATTAAATTGATATTTATCTAAATTTGAATGGTAAACTTTCCATATCAATCTCAAGAAACAAGACATGCTTAATACTATTCTTCTTTACATATTAGTGATTATACCTTTTTATTTATAAATGAAAAGGGCTCTTTGTAAATCAAAGTTTATAAATATATATTAAACTAGTAAGCAAATATATTTAGTTTAATATTATAAAGACATGCTATATGAAAGATGTTTAACAAAAGCTTAGAATTTTGATAAGTAAATGTTCTTTAGTTAATATTTTCATGCTTTGAAAAAGCATAAACCCCTAATAAGGTATTAATTTTAGTAAATGTGGATCTAGCAAGTTGCTACATCCAATATACTTGCATTCAATCATAAACTAAGCCTAAAGAATTATGGGTTTAGCAAATTATCAAACTCAATATACTTGAGCACAATTATAATAGCTCGATCCAACATATTGTATATTATCTGTTTTAAGCTTTACTATTTTCATGATTTTGTTCTTGATAATGCGAGCTCACTTTTGAGCCTCACGTCCCAAAATGCATATAACATGTTACCAACTAATACTACTAATAAAGCTAGTTACTAAACCCCTAATTAATATTTAAAAGTGTATTTTTATTAAGGTTTTATATCATCATTTTGCACTTGAAGTATCAATAACTCCTTAACTAAAACATGTTTTATAATAACAAGTTTGATAACATAAAATACCTTTAGTTTATGGTAAATGTTCATCCTAAATGCAAGCCTATAACATAAATAAAAGGATTGATTGATGAGTTGAAGTATTGAAATTGAAAGAATAAAGAAATGACCAAACTTAGAAAAGAGGTGCTGATGTAGTCCAAACTAAAACACTGTTCGGTAATTGGGTCATATCTGAGTTGTAGATCTCAGATTTAGGTCTAATTTATAAGGATGGAAAGGTAAAACGAGGGCCTATAATTTTCATGAAAATCTAAGATTTTAAAAGACCATTTTTAAGTCTAAATTGTAGCAATAACGAAGAAGTCCAAATCTGTCCTATAACCCAGACATTGTTCAGTGTTCAACCCATATCTTAAGTTCTAGAAGTCCAAATGACCTTAATTTTTTTTCTTTCTGAAAAGCTGAGATAATTTTCTACAACTTTTATTGGAGGTCTGGTTCAAATTCTAACGTTATCAATGACTTTTTATTAGACAAGAGACAATAAAGATTGTCATCAAGTTAAAAGTTGGTCACCCACTCATCTATTAATCATCAAATCAATAGTTTTTAATTTTAGCCTATAAAAGGAGGCATTTGCCATGCATTTAGTCATTTTGGTTTCTAGATCATGATTATGCTCTTGTTTTCTCTCTTTGTATTTTTTATAATGTTTAAGTTTTGCTTTTATTAATATCTTATTTATGCCTTTCATTTTCTTTCCTTTACTTAGTTAACTTTTATCTTGTTTGTTTATGTTCTTATCTTTCATTATATTTGAGCTAAATTTATTATGTCAAGGTGAAAATGTTATACAAATAATGTAAGAATAAGTATAGTATAAACTCAATATGGACTTTAATATTTGATACTAACATATTTTGTATTTGTTATCTTGTTTACTTTTAATACTTTACTTGTTAAATGATTAATCTAAATTTGTGTTGTATAACACTTGATATAATAAATACTTAGCACTTTTATAGTCCAACTGTATGGGATATAACCAACACTTGTGCTATGAAAAAAACTTGATTTGTTGTTAACATAAATTATAATCATAAATACTTGACAACATCTATATATATTAACATTATTTGAAAAAGATAACTAATGTAATCATGTTAACCTTTTATAATCCGATTGAAACTTTCTTTGTGTGTGATTTCTAGTTAAGTAATAAAAGGAGTTTATATTATACTTGTTTGAAATACTCTTAATGGATCCTCTAACCTTGACATTTATTGTTATTATTTTCAATTCTCACATTGATCTTTCATCTTAAAGTTCTCATCAATTTCTTTTTTTTTCTTTCTATTATTATTATTATTGTTGTTGTTGTTGTTGTTGTTGTTCTTGCATTGTTGTTATTTATAATTTATACAATTAACCTTTCTGTAGTTTGACCCTAATTTTACCTTGTTATTTATTAATTTGAAACTTCTACACTTGAGAGAAGATATCAATTTTTTGGTTATGTCAACCCTTACCTGTCAATGTTAGATATAATAATTCACCCCCCTTAAAGAGCTTGACAACCTCATCGGCATAATTGAATAGCCAGTGAGATCGACTTTGATACCAAATGTAATAGCCCAAGCCAACATGTCATAAATAATCCACTTTGGGCCTTACCAAACTCACGGTTTTGTTTTTGGTAATGCGAGCCCACTTCTAAATCTAACACCCCAAAACACATATAACATATTAGTAATCAGCACTACTAATAAGACCAACTATCAAACCCTCACCCGTTAATGTGAGATATTACAATAACTATGAGCTGAACCCAAGACACCGTGGCACTCACAGCTTGTCAAGCCTTATATAACTAGGTTTAGCCATTAGCTAAGCTCAAAGTACATTGTGTTTAACTATATGCTATACCTAATTGGTCAGAGTTTTATCTTAAGACTTATTAACATGAATTATTTATGTTTGGAATAATAATCTCTTTACATCTATTGCTGTATAAAAGGTCTACCAATAGCCTACCATATTTTTATCTCAATAATAATATGTAAGAGATATTTATCTCTTACTAATGATATGTTAGAAATTTTTATCCTTCATTAATTCGATCAGGATCAAATAACTTTCTAGTCCCTCAACTCCATCAAAACAATAAGGTTTAAAGAGTGTAAATATCCATCCCCGATCCATTTAGGTAAAATATTCATTTTTTATACTCTATAAGTACCTTAACTTTTATAGCATTTATCACACAAAAACAAAAACAAATATTCTTGTTCTTGAAATTTAAAGCTCTTTCTTTTATTTATTACAGTCTCTATTTAAAGTTAATAATTTTATCATCAAAGGGTATTCAAATTCTATCAAAAAGAAAAAATTTTTAGGTACCAAGAAATCTACCATCCATTGTGTAATTCCTCAGCAATGGAGAATATGATATTAATATGGAAATTTAATTAACCATTATCCAAACACCAAATAATCTTGTTTTTAAGTGTATTAGCTTTTTAGTATCATTAATTGGCGTCATCTGTGAGAAAGATAAAAAAGCCATTAATTATTTCCTTTTAAACTGGTTTATTTATATCCCTATTCATCATCTATGATAAAAAATTATAACACTCTTGGAATAAAATGTGAGACATCTCTTTGCCACAACAAATATTTCTACCTAGATAACCCTTTAACAACTCATTAATCAGATGCAACTCCTTACCCAAGCAGTGTTAACAACCTGAGGGCTAAAAAAAATTATGTTACCTCAACAGGTCTCAACATTGCCTCAATAAGCAGCTACACCCTCATTTATAACCTTACCACAACAGGCTGCACTCAATGTTTATAGATAGTTACATTACCTAGAGGGATATATGATAAATAAAACTATAAAAGATGTTCATCCTCAAAAGCCATCCAACTTTTCTAAAGAGCTTTCGTGTCATCATGATGCTTGTATACATAGTAAGTTTTCTAAATGTCCATTTGGTTATTATAGAAAAAAGGCTATCCATCGATCATGTCATTCCACACCAAAAACCTCAAGCTCTTTAAAACCTTTAGACATAGGAGTGAACAACAGCTTGTAGGGTATATATATATATATATATATATATATATATATATATATATATGGGGACATCTACCCGTATTAGATTTAAGATTCTTCCTTGTCCAAACAAGTGTTGCATACTTGTATTTCCAAAGACTAAAAAATAATTTAGGATAATTATCATGACCTTATAAATCTAAAGTAACATATACAAAATGTGTAAAATAGCTTAAAATTGGTTATCTAGGATAGCTATGCCATGTGCAAGATCCTTCTTATAACCTTCAGGGGATCGGTACATGTATGATATAATAATTTAAAGTCAGGATCCATCACAAGTTTCAATAACCTTTGTACCATAATAGTGGTAAGATTCTATACAAACATCCTAATAAAAAAGAGTTTCATGAAGCTTTATAGGATCACTTAGATGGATGACAAGTCCACACAAGCCTACTTGAAAAGGTTTAATGAGAAATAGTCAAGGTTGGAGAATTGTTAAAGCCTATGGCTATGAATCCTTTATAAATGGAGTAAAGGAAAGAGCTCTATGAAAAAACTTATATGCCTTACCCAACAAAAGCTTGTTAAAAGTAAAACAAGCTGTGAAAAGAAATATTCGCATAAAGAGAACGAGTGTGCCATGTCATTGTCCTCCCTATTTCTTTAAAGAAAATTTATTCGAGAGTTTTTCCAAGCAAGATTGTTCTCCTAGGAAGAACATAAAATCCTAGGAAAACTCAAAAAAGGTCGATCAAAGAATGTCCAAAATACCTTAAAATGTATATTACTTCATTAAATGGTACCCTTACTAAAGTCTTCACAACCATCTAGGATAAATAATTCATTTAATATCCTTAACCTATGAGATCATCACCTAGTACTTGTTCCTCTAAGAATAATTAATATGCTAGAAAATAAGTGACATTGATAGTATATTAGAAAATAAAGCATTGTATGAAGATTCTTTGTACTTTGAAGGCCATCAGCCTAATTATAGCCAAGTGATATTGTTAAACAATTTTTTAGTTTTTTTTACTCACCCCTATTTCCTGCCATGAAAAATAAATATAAAGCTGGACATCCTTTTTATTATTATTACTATTATTGTAAGCTTATCTGAACATAGTAGTATAGGTAGTTTGTGATTTTGTTTGTGTTGTCCTTTATAGCAACTGCAAAGCAGATACCATGTATCCTTTTATTTAAATATTTTTTTTTCAGACCTAGTCTACTTCTTTTTATGATATAAAATTATTTTAATTTTCTTATAACACCACGGAAAAGCCTTGGTTTTCAAGGAGAATAACCTTACCACAATCCTTTTATAAGGATTTTATTTTAATTATAATTAATTAGTAATCAAATGGCAAGTGCATGCTTTTTTTTAAGGGGTAACTAGTAATTAGAAAGCTTAGAGGAGAATAATCATCGACTTATTGTGATGATTGCATATGCACTTTAAATTAACTTGGTATATGATTAACTAATTTTTTTTATAAAAAATTTAGTTAAAAAAAATTAGTTAATCATATACCAAGTTAATTTAAAGTGCATATGCAACTATTGTAAATGTACTATTGATCACTTTCATGAAATCCCATCTTAATATAAATCTCAAATAATGTAGTAAAATTGTACTTGTCAATTGTAAATCTATTTAAAGTTGATAAATGGATAAATAACATATATTCTAAGTGAATATAATGATTGAATTGCTGCCTAATTATATTTTAATTATCATGTAAATATGCATGTATAAAAAAACTTATAAAATAGTGTATATCTCATGCATGTAAATGATATGTATCGTAAAAAAATAGAAATAAAAAATATACAGAAAAGATTTGAACTAAAAATACCAAAGTTTATTGCAATATGTTTGTTGTTACCTAATCAATTGAAATATTATACTTTAAGCTTTAATTTTAAGATATATATATATATTATTTTTTTTCATTTTCATTCTAAATAAGAAAAAAAATACTTCTAATCTAAGATCAATTTCTATAAAGTTCTTGAAATTGTTTAAAAATTATAACATGCATTGTATTAATTAAATATACACACTTATTATTTTTTTTAATAAAATACTTAATAAAATTATTAAATCATATGTTATAGTTTATAATATTTTTGTTAACAATTAAGGACAATAAAACATTTAAAATGAATATATATATATATATATGTAAAATGTATTATATGTATGTGTATTTTTATATTGGATTATTATAGTAGATTAAAATTTGATTTTCTTATTTAACCATTGCAACACCATGACATTTAAGTAGTTGCTAATTTACTGGAAAAGGATCGTTTATTTGTGATCAAAACATTAGATTATAATATATATTAAAGAATTAACAAAGCCAACTACATTATATTGTAGATCATTTTTATTTATTTGGGAAATATTGCTTATGTGATGAACAAACAACCACACATTATTTCCACTCTAGCCTTGTCCATTTACATCGCCAATCCTTTTTCAATATGGTAATTCAACTTTTTAAGATAAAAAAAATTTAATTAAAAAAAATATTAATCAAATAAAATTATAATATGTGACCCAAAATAAAACTATTCAAGTTGGCTCGAAAACACTAGTTCAACTTTGAACTAAATAAAAAATCATGGTTTGATCTGAAATTAAAGCAAAACAAATAATTAAACCACAAACATATCAAAACTAAAAAGAAAAAAACACAAAACATAATTTTTTGAACAAAAACAAATTAAACACCAAGTATATAAATAATACGATGAACATTTAAACCAAAACCCAACAAACACAAATATCAAATCAAACAAGTTTTTATACAATCAAGGGCAAGACTTTATTTATAATCATGCATAGATCAAGAATCAAACATCTATTTTCTTTGATTAAAACTTAAAAGTCACAATATGATTGAAATGTATTTGGGTAATCAAAAGAACCATAAAATCTAAATGCATGAATATATTATGAATACGTTTTAACTCTATATTATTTGCTAACAATGACAATCTCATGTGTTTGTGTCACGAATTAATCAAAATAGCTCAAAACTAATAGACTAAAGCAAAGTTCATGTGAAGAACATGAACTTATAACCTAGAAAATTTCTAAAAATCAAAGAATTAATGTTATTCTAAGTCTCTACATAAACTATTTTTTGTCATAACAAACTACATTATCAATATCAAGCATAACTAAATCCAGAAGTTATCAATAACATGCATGAAGTTTCAACTTCATAACTATAACCCTAATGATATATAATAAAAACATTAAATTTTGATTCTTAACTAATTTTTTTGAACACTTGGAATCTAAACCATGTCCAAGAACCGAAAACATATGCTAACAAAACAGAAAAGGCATCAAACACCCACTGTTATCTTTTAGTAAAATCCAAAACTACCTTATTATATCAAAATTAGTCACAAATATATGGCCTTGACATTTAGTAACATCAACAGTAACTCCAAACAAGATTTAAAAATAAAAACAATATTTTTTATGTATTAATCAAAACAAAACTAGAAAACAACATAATGCTAAAACAAGTTAAAAAAATTAAATATTATGAAAGCATGAATGATCAGGTCACATGAACTCCACCTTTGATTTTTTATATAGTTGTACCTTCATCAAGCTTGTTGACTATAAACTACTATTGTTTCTTCTATTTACATTTTTTTCTTTTTGTTTCACTCTCTTTCTTTCTAAAACTTGATAGACCTTCTATTTTAAGTTCTTAAACCTTCAAAATAGGGTCTATTAACATAGTATTTTTCTATATTTTTTCTTTTTTCTTCTTCTTTTTTTAGCTCTAATTTCTAGGAGTATTTATAGGGTTTTTCTAGGTTCTTCAGTGGATTTCTTCATAGATTGATCAAAGTTAAGCCTTTTAATCAAAGTAGCTAACAATTGGGAGCTCTTTTATTAGATTGATTTTATAATAATGGTTTTGGTTTTAGAGATACCTTGTGGTTTTGCTAGACTTTAAGGGCAATAAGTTATTTTCAACCTTATCTTGAGAGGGAGCTTTTTAAAATCACTGATAAGAACCATTTGATAAGCTTTAAATGTGAACACACGAAAAAATAGTTGGTTTTTGAAAATAGATGTCACAGTCAAGGTTGATTATTTTCAAGGCTAAGGTTGATTATTTTCAAGGCTTTGCTAAAGCAATTTCCATGTAAACATCATTGGAATCACCAGAAGTTGGTAGAGGAGGTGCATACATATTTTTTAGATACAACCTTTCTCAATTTAAAGATTTATAGTTTTACATTTATTTGTTCAAAGATACCAACTTGATTAGCCTATAATCTAAAAATATAAGAAAAACTGATTGAGGAAAAGATGTTAGAGATTTTTGTGTAAGAATTGAGATGTAAAAATCCAATTTCACGGGCATGAGGTTGTAGAAGGGGTGTTTCTCGATTGAATGGTTGTGGTTTCAACATTTAAGGTGGTTAGAAACATTACATTTATTTTCTTGAACATGCTCAATCGATCATCCAAAATGGACAATGAATGAGATGAATGATGGGTGAACAATACATCTTCTAGGTTAAACCCTATTAATTATGGTTTTTTTTAATTTAGGTTTCGGCTAATTTTAATTTCATCTGTACTCTTCTAATTTCTTTTAATTGCACCGGTAATTATCTCCCAACTTTTTATTACATACAATTGCATCTTTGCTAAATTTAAATATTAGCCCCAAAGTTTAGTGCCTTTTATAGATGAGTTCATAGTTTTTAATTTGTTTAATTTCATCTTTAATTGACCACTAAAATATCAAATCCTTTCAATTTAGTTTCTAATTTGTCCAATTTATATCTCTAAATTTAGACACCACTTCCAGGTTGAACATTGGTCTTGGAAACTACAATTAAATCTTTAATTGGTCTCTAATTTTTTTTTATAATTAAGCTTTTGATTTACCTTTCAAAGCCTAATTTCATTTCTCAAACTTCCATTTCTTCTAATTATCACTCAAATTAACTCTAAAAATTTATTTTCCTTGCGAACAAGTTCTCAATAAAATTAATTAAGTATTTTAAAATTCTCATTAAATTCTTAACTATCTAAATTTATATTTTTTTTACCCCAAATAAAAATATTTATATCAATAAAGTTTTTTGTCAATTAAAAGTGGGTTATCAATTTTGTAAATCTTATATATTTTGATCCCCTGATATATTTACTTGTCATCTTAATCTTCTACCACCAACTTAAATAATTTTTTAAATAATTTTATTGTATTTTTATATTTTTAATTAAAAATAGATAAAAACAAACTTCTAATTAATAATAATAATAACCAGCTCTTTAATATACTTTATATTTTGTGCACAAGTCTGCCGAGGGGACCAGGGTGTTCTTTGAATTTTCAGTTATGGCTGGAAGTTCACCACGTGTCTTGCATAAAATGAAGTTGAAGAAAAAATAATTCTACCCTTCTGGCTTTGTAAGGTAATGTTTAATAGTGGTCGGTGGCGTTCTTTCGTTTTTTAAACCCGTGATTAAATCACCTTTCCGATAGCGACTTAGCACTTATCCATTCAATATATATTAAAAAAATTATTCACACATCTAATTAAATAATTAAAAATTATTTATATTAATAAATAAAAAGGTATTAATAATAATTAAATACAACTACGCCCAATTTACATGTTTCAATCATGACCGTATCTTTCCTCAGTCCAAAGTTCAAGGTATTATTTAGAAGTACAGTGTAAATTATATTTCTGAAAAATTTAAATTTTTTACTTAAAATTAATTTTTTATATATTTTAAATTATTTTAATATACTTATTTTAAAAACAATTTTTATATATTTTTATATAAAAATAACTGAAATCGAACACTCAAACAACCATTTATTTTACTGGGCTGAAAGTGATATCTCGGTGGCGGCGAAGTCAGTACGGTACCCCCTCACCCAAAAACAAAAAAAAAAAATAAAATCGGTGGAGACATCGAACGACGGGAGATTCAAGCCTGGGCAGCGATTGAGCTGCATGATGACTCCTAGATTCCTGGACCTTTTCCTTTTCTTAAGAAAGTAGATAAAAGTTAATTCTAGACATCGCTTGTGTTCTAGGTTGTCTTCGTGCTTCTTAAATCCTAACATTTAACAGGCCTCTCGTTGTTATGCAACGCAATTTATGCAGCTACCGTGACTATTTATCCGATCGTGCTTTTTTTCAAACTCCCGTGGCTGTTTATTTACGTTGTTGTGGTTTTATTTTAATTAAAATGTAATTTATAGTTGTTTGATAATAAAAAAATGATTTATCATTTATAAATCTCATGTGATTTTTATATTTAAAACACAGTTAATGAAAAGCAAATACTGTGCATCCTACTTAAATTATTTATTAAATGATATAATTAATATATATTGATACACTGTTTATGAAATAGTATAAAAAAATTATACTATTTATTTAAGAACAATCAACAATATAATTTACTTGTACCATTCACGTTTCCCTTTTTTTTTTTTTATGAAAAACAGTTAGTTTTAAGTGAGTTAAATTTATTCATTGTGATGTGAATGATTTTTTTTTCTGAAAAACTAGTATAGAGTGAATTAAATTTACTTACATATAATATTAATTTTATAGCTGATAATATTATTTTATTACACACTCAGAAAATTATAAAAATTATAGTTTTTATCGGATGAATTTTGTATGTAATATAATTATAAATAATATAATAATATAATAAAAAATATTTTATATAAAATATTATTTATTTCATGATGTAATAGGAGTAATTAATTCTACAATATTTAAATTTAAAATCACCAATCTTAATATATATTTTTTAAATTATTTTATAACTTTAATTTTAAAAACATTCTTAACTAAACACAATAAATTATTTTTTCTTTAACCTTAATTTTAACTACAATTTTAAAATAAAGATCAACAAACCCTAAAGGTTAAAATAACTAAAACACCACTAAAGTTATTGAGTTATTTTTATTTTATTTTTAAAAAAAGAGTTGTTAGTTTTCATTTAATTATGAAAATATCATAAATAATAGCTAGCAATAATTTCAAGCCACATTCTAGCATGTGTTACCCAGCCACAAAAAAAAGGATTTTCAAAGGGCGTAACTTAATGACAAAGGGTTTGAGATCTGCACAGCAGGTCTCGAGTTAGCGTCAGAACGTGCATCTCTTGTAAAAGCTTGAGATAACTGGGGTTTTACTTATTCATTTAGGCTCATAAAATATACTTTCTAGAAAGTAGAGTTTCCTCGAATAAAAAAAGAAGTTACCAAGCAAAATATATAGCATCATCTCCATCTTTTTTTCCCAACATATCCTCCCTTCTTTTCACTAGAATTCCATCAAATAAACTTGTCAACCCCGGTAAAATTCTACATTTCCTTTTCCACCAAAAAAAATAATTAATTTTCATTGTAATTCATAAATAATATCTCAACAATTCCTTTTTCATGTTCACCATAATTCTATAATCAACACCACCATAATATAAAATTATTACAAACATGCATTATCTTCATCAAGTGCTAATAACATGCAATGTTGGTGTAACATGCATGAACTAAAATAAAAAAAATATAAAGTGTATGAAATTTGGAAAGAGAGTTGCAGTCAAAATATCAAAAGCAAAAACTAGTAAAAACAAGCTATTTTATAAATGTTATAATAAGTCATGCAAAAACAAAATCTTTAACTAGTGTGAATATATAAAAGAAATTGAATCATCTACAAGAGGGGAAAGAAGTGTTAATAATGCTAATGATGTTGACTGAATAGCAAATGAAATGAACAAATTGAAAGGCGAACTGTATAGAGTTTGAATGAAAAATCGCAAGGTAAGATTATTTGTTATAGCTAATTTAGTATTTACAATATTAATGTTTGTAACAACTATATTGTTTATATTAAAAAAAATGAAAAATGCATGATTGTAATTCCTAGTATAGTCAAAATTCAAGCAAATTCATATCAATCATATAAAAAGTATCCTACTTGAATAATATGTATAGATAAAGCATCCATAAATAATTTAAATTGTCATGATACCTAATATAATAACCATAATGATCGATAATATGACATTGATTTATATAAATAATAATAAAGTAGCATTCAAAAGTCATAAATCTTCTATACATATTAAAACCTACATTTTGTAAAAAAAAATAACTTTGATTAATAATTGTATTTTTTTCATTAAATCTATAAAACTACAATATATGTTTAGGAAAATTACGTGTTATTTAATTATTGAGATGAGGATGCACCAACATCACCTATGTTCTGAGGGAGTTGCAATGTCATTGGTAATGATGAGCTTCATCATGTATCATGATGAGGTGTGTGTGTTGTTGGGAAGGGTTTTTGAATTTAATCATAAAATTATGATTAAAATTCAGAAGTCGTCACCTAGTATTATGAATATTAAGAACTTATGGTCTGTGAAAGTCCGAGTGAGGGACTAGTGATGTAAGAGGAAGACGCATCACTCTCAGTACACCTTATCTAATGTAAGTTATATTATTGTCCGAGTGAGGGACTAATGATGTAAGAGGAAGACGCATCACTCTCAGTACACTTTATCTAATGTAAGTTATATTGTTGTTTGATTGTTTTTCTAAGTCGGGATTCTATTCATTGGTCTTTTATAAAATTTTAGGCAGATCTTTTTTCGTGAGAGAGTCTTTATCCCATCGGATGAAGTCCTAACCATTCTAAAGTCAGAATCTAGTATACATTTATTTTACATCTTATATGTTTAACACCCTTATATATATTTTGTCGTGTAATTTTGCACCTAAAAAATATTAAAGTTTACATTTAGAATCTAAAAAAATTAGAAAAAGATTTTTAACATGTTGACCAAACCTTAATGAATGATCATAAACTGGTTATAATATTCATATTGTTTTCAAAACATGAGAAATATGTTATTTTTTTATATAAAAATATGCTTGAAAATTTTCTTAGGATTTGATCTTATATATGAAAGCAAAATATTATTTTTATTTTTAGAAAGGGGAAATTAATTTAAAATTTATAAGAATTTGTTGAATTTTTTTATTTTTTTGAAAAGTTTTGGATAAAGCCGAGTATTTTAATAATGAGTTTATATCTAATGTAATAATATAACCCAATACTAAACCAAATTGGAGAAAGTCGAGTATTGTTTTATTTTTTTGAAAAGTTTTGCGAGAAAAAAAAATTGAAAGAATTTTTTAATTTTTTTGAATTGTTTTTAAAAATATATAATATTATAATATATGGGTTTGCCGACCCAACTAACTAGGTCAAGCTCATGAAAGTTGGGTTAGGCCGATCTTGGCCCTACAAGAATCTTTTTTTTTTCTTTAGTTGAGGCCTAGACCAATTATTTGGGTTGGGCCAAAACTGGTTCGACCTAAAATCCACTGAAATAGTGAACATGAATTATAATTTACGTCTAATGTTCATGTATGAACAATGAAACTCTTTAGAAAAGAAGAAGGGAAAGGGAAGCGGACCACTTGACGTGGCAGCGATGGATGGCTAACATAGAAGGACGACTTAAGGCCAGTGGTGGAAATGGTGGAGGCTAGCTATGGACAAGAGGGAGGAATTACTAGTGGTGACTGCTAGAAGAGAAAAGGGAAAAAAGTTTGGTAAAGAGATAATGGATGGTATATGTTGTTGAAAGAGCAAAGGGTGAAGAGGGTAATCTTGTTCATGCAAGAGAAAAATTTCAACCTTTAATTCAGTTGGGAAGGATCTCATTTGTTAGTTCAAAATAGGCACCATGAACTTTCAAATTTGATAGTTTGAGGCTACTTGAGGTGAGCATTTTAGGCCAGCGTTAAGCCTTAACGGCCATACTCAGGGATAAAAGGTTATCAAGTGATTATTTTGGTATATAAATTGTTAAATTTAATGGAGATACGAGGCATTAAATGTACTTGAAAAGTAGTCACTCAGATAGCTTTTTAACTAAAAATCAAGAAAGATAATGAATAGTGACAAAATAATACATCGTCTAACATTTTTGTTTTTTTATATACAAAACAACATTGTTTACGATTAATTTAGGGAGTTTTGCCTAACTTCAATTTAGTGCTCTAGCTTTTATTTTTATGCAATTTCACCCCTAATTGACCCTAAACTTTTGATTTAATGCAATTAAACCCTAACCAAACTTCAACTTGAACCTTGTAATTGCACGCCTTTTGCAATTCGATCCTTGATTGTGAAAATTTTCAATGATCCCTAATTGATCCTAAAACTTTAATTTTCATGCAATTTTGCTTGTAATTTCAATTAATTAACTTGATAAAAAATTAAATTTGGTCTCTTAAAATTTCAATCTTCTCAATTAAGCCCAAATTAAACCTTTAAACTTATTTTTTTTACCAATTAAACCCTAAATAAAATTAATTTGACCCATTTAAAGTATAATTAAGTCATTGCACTTAATTAAATCCTCTAATTGGACCCAAATTGATTCTTAAAAATAATAAAAATTCAATTTGGCCTATGATTAAATCAAATTAGCCTATTAAAAATTTAATTATGTTCTTGGACTTAATTTTTATACAAATTCATGCAATAATCATTTATTTTGACATTAAATTTGCATTTTTTTCTCCACTTTTAGGTATCATAGGGCATAATTAGATCTTGATTTTTTTCTAAAATTACAGTTTGATTTTTTTTGTATTTTTTGTATCCTATCCAACCTGCTTTCTCTACATTGGTTGTCTTATTTTATTTTATTTTTAATTTTAATTGTTTTTTTAGGAATAACCTAGAATTGGGTTTTAACAACCTTTACCATATTAGCCGCATTTGTTTTCCTTTTAAAACTCTTAGAGATACCAAGAACATTGAGCCTTCTCCCACCAGTGTTAGATCCTCTTAATCCCCTTCCATAACTACCTAAACTATTTTTAACAGTACTAGATCCTCTCATAATATTGTCATAAGCAATTTGCTTAGTATTATCTTATTGGCATCTCCTGTAATTATGTTAATATTGTTTGCAAATGGTGCATCAAAGTATGGAAGACCTTTTCCTAGTTGTATCATGACATGACCAAAAGATTCATATTTTCTCCCATGTATAGGAGTGTTGAAGTAATAAATAATTCGGTAAGACCGAGGTCGAATCACAAGGAGCTTAACTATATAAATTATAAACAATAACAACAACAACAATAAGAAGTTAAAGAAAACTTTGTTAGAAGATCCACCAATAGTATTTTAATCAAGTATAATATAAACTCTTTTTATTACTCAACTAGAAACCACATATAAAAAAGGTTCCAATTGGATTATAAATTATTGACATGATTACATTATTTATCTTATTCAAATATTTCTAATTGATTAATAATTAAAAGTGTATTTTTATTAAGGTTTTAGACCATCGTTTTGCATTTAAAGTATCAATAACTCCTTAACTAAATCAAGTTTTATAATAACATATCTAATAATATAAGATACCTTTAATTTATGATAAATATTCATTTTAAATGCAAGCCTATTAAAAAAATAAAAGTATTGATTGATGAGTTTAAAAATTAAAATTGAAAGGACAAAGAGATAGCCAAACTTAAAAAAACATATGTCGGTGTAGTCCAAACTAGAACACTATTTGTAATTGTTTCATATCTGGAGCTGTAGATCTTGGATTTAAGTCTACTTTATATGGATGGAAAGGTAAGATATAGGCCTACAACTTTTATATGGAACTTAAGATTTAATAAGGCTATTATCTAGTCCAAATTGTAGCAACAATGAAGAAGTCAGAATTTGTCTTATAGCCCTAACACTATTCAGTGTTTGACCCACATCTAGAGTTCTAGAAGTCCAAATGACCTCTATTTTTTTGTCCTTAAAATTTGAGACAATTTCATACAATTTTCATGTTTCAAGTGGTTCCAATTTTAATGTTATTAATGACCTTTTTAGCAGACAAGAGAAGATAAGGATTGTCACCAAGTCAAGAGTTGGTCACCCACTCATCAATTAGTTATCAAATCAATAGTTTCTAATTTTGGCCTATAAAAAGAGGTATTTATCATGCATTTAGGCATCTTGGTATCCAGATCAAGATCATGCTCTTGCTTTCTCTCTTTGTATTGTTTATAATATTTATACTTTGCTTTCATTAATATCAAGTTTATGCCTTTCATTTTCTTTCATTTATTTGTTAACTTTTATCTTATTTATGTTCTTATTTTGTTTATTTATTTTTTTCCTTTCATAATGTCTAACTAAGTTTATTATATTAAGGTGAAAATTTTGCGCTAATGGTGTAAGAATAAGTATAGTGTAAACTTAATATAGAGTTTAATGTTTGATACTAATATGTTTTGTATTTGTTATCTTATTCACTCTTTAATACTTTGATTGTTAAATGACTAATCTAGATTTATGTTGTAGAATACTTTGTATAACAAATGTTTGACACTTTCATAGCTCATACTGTATGTTATAACCGACATCTGAGCTATGAAAAGAACTTAATTTGTTATTGATATAAGTTATAATCATGAATGTCTAATGAGATTTATAAATATTAGCATTAATAGAATAAGATAACTAATGTAATCATGTTAGTAATTTATAATCTAATTGGAACCTTCTTTGTGTGTAGTTTTTAATTGAATAATAAGAGTTTATACTATACTTGTTGACATAACATTAGTAAATCCTCTAACCTTAATATTTGTTACTATCATTGTTTAATCATTATATTAATCTTTCACCTTAAAATTCTCATTAACTTCTTCTTCTTCTTCTTCTTCTATTATTATTATTATTATTACTACTACTAGTACTACTAATAGTATTATTATTATTATTATTATTATTATTATTATTATTACTATTGTTGTTGTTATTATTATTATTGTATTATTGTTATCTATAATTTATACAATCAACCTTTTATGGTTCGACCCTGGTTTTGTAGGGTTATTTATTACTTCGACACTCCTACACTTGAGAGAAGACATCAATCTTTTGGTCGTGTTACTAATACTTGTAAATATTATCAAGTGATCATAATTATAACTTATGTTATCAATAAATCAAGTTTCTTTCATAGCACAAATATAGGTTATACCATACGGTTAGGTTATAAAAGTGCCAAGTATTTGTTCTACCAAATATTGTACAACACAAATCTAGATTAACCATTTAATAAGCAAGATATTAAAAGTAAACAAGATAACAAATACAAAATATGTAGTATCAAACATTAAAGTTCATGTTAAGTTTATACTATACTTATTCATTATTAGTGTAACCCTTTCACCTTGATATAATGAACTTAGCTAAATATAATGAAGAAAAAAACATAAATAAACAAAATAAGAACATAAATAAGATATAATTTAACTAAGTAAAAGAAAGGAAATGAAAAGCATAAATAAGAGATTAATGAAAACAAAACTTAAAACCACAAAAATATATAAAGAAAGAGAGCAAGAACATGATATTGATTTAAAAATCAAAATGCCTAAATACATGATAAATACTTCCTTTTATAGGCTAAAATTTGAAAGTATTGATTTGTTGACTAATTGTTGAGTGGGTGACCATATCTTGACTTGGTGACAATCCTTATCTTATTGTCTGAATAAAATGTTATTGTCAACGTCAGAATTTGAATAGATTATTGTATGAAAGTTCTAGAAAATTATCTCAATTTTACAACAAAAACAAATCGATGTATTTGGACTTTTAGAACTCGAGATATAATTTGAACACTAAATAGTGTCTAGATTGTAAGACAGATTCAAACTTCTTTTTTTATGCTAAGATTTGAAATTCCAAATGACAGAATTAAGTCTTGGAGTATTATAAATGTTCTAGTCCTATGTCTTAGTTTTCTATTGATATAAACTAAATTAAAATCCAAAATTTATAACTTTAGATATGACTCAATGACTTAATAGTGTTCTAGTTTGGACTGAACCAATATCTTTTTTTCTAAACCTAACCCTCCTTTTGTCTTCTCAATTTTATTAATTCAACTCATCAATCTATCATTTTGTTTATATAATAGACTTGTATTTAAGATAAATATTTACTATAAATAAAATATATCTTATATTATTAGATATGTTATTATAAAATATGCTCTAGTTAAGATGTTATTGATACTTTAAGTGCAAAATAATGATACAAAATCTTGATAGAAATGCATTTTTAAGTACTAATCAGTCAGCTTTCAAGTATGGTAAGGATTCCTTTAATGTTTCAAAAGTATTTTCTTACAAGGAGTTCTTATTTATCCTATATGCACAAAGAAATGAAGGTTGATGGTATTTAATAGAAAAATAGTTTTGTATTTTCCATATTCTATAAGAAAATTAATGGCTAGAAACTATTATAAAGATTCTCATAATTATTTAGAAGAGTTAAAGTCGATTTCAAGTTGAATTTTTCTAATATATAGTTTTACACTAACAATTATAATTTTTTACTTGATCATTGGATTGAGCTAAAAGTTTATTAGAAGATTTTTAAGGTCTTTTTTATATTGGGTTAAAATTTAAAATCAATTGGACATCAAGAAAACCTTGAGATAAGGTCCAGAATCTACTATACAAGAATTGCCACTTAGTTTTCTAATTGATTTAGAATTTTTTTTTTATTTTTTAGAATTGTTTATTATGTTTTTACCTAGTATAAATATGGTTATTTAACTTGTACTTAGGTCTTAGCTCTAGAGCCATAATATTTTGAATAAATTTATATTTTATATTATGCAACATTTTTTATTTGTTGGGATGAAGAACAAATTTAATTTACTAAGGTATAACTAATCTTGTGGCGCTTTTCTCATATTTTATATTTGTAATTTGTTAATAGTTAGATAGGAGTTTTTTTCAATAATATTAGTATTTTATTCTAGTAATCTATATATCATATTCTTATAAAAAATAATTCTTTAACTTTAAGGATGTTTTTTTTTTTCATGGAGGTTACGTGATCATGAATTCACATAAAAAATTGCTGCAAATTGTTGGAAAAAGTAATGTAAAATAATCATTCCATTAGTGACCTTCTGGATACAACTTAGAGCATATTATATTTGCCGAACTTGGAAATTTATGGGAGCAGCTGCCCACAGAGCATGTTTTCTGTAATTTTCTATGTCACCCTGAATTCTAATGACAATAACATATTGCGGGAAGCACATAATCCTATTACCAAGTAAAAAGCAATCCATGCAACAACATTCTCAAGCATTACCACTAACAGTATTGCTAAACTAATAAGTTGAAGCCTTCTGTTCTTTATCCATTGCCGGCGGACTTCCATGTACACACACACACACGCACATAGGCTTAAAAGATCCATGTCTAGCCACTTCATTGATAGGAACAACATAAGACATTTTTCTTTATGGCATCTTCTCTGAGTTTGCAGTGATCCAATGTTGCAATCCTATTTTTTTTATTTGGGTTATCCTTAGAGAAATTCCAAGAGATCATTAGGGCAAAAATGTTAAGCTATTTACTATTGTAAAGGGACATTAAATCACGAAAGAAAGTAGAGGTTTTTACTCACCAAGGATGAGCAAAACATCGTCCCGGTCATGCAAGGCTACATTCATGCTTCTCTGATGTTGGGTCGTTTTAAACTAGAGCGAATGGACTTGATCGAGTTGGACCTGAGTAAAATAGACTAGAGATAGACCAGATCGAATTCCTTCCCAATCTCTTGTTTTTCCATAGCCTCACAGATTAGTGCCTTATCCCTGCCTTCATCACAATAACCAGCATACAAAACCAAGTTTCTATGACGAATTTATGTAAGAATGTTTGTCTACAATGATCAATTCTATCTTATTTAGTATATCGTGATTGTAATGTTTTTATATCGTGTTTTCGGATTATAAAACTATATCATATATTGTGATAACCTGGAATTTAACCCTATTGGTTTTTTCATATACTTGAAAACATAAAAAAAGAAAAAAGAAAAATCAATAAACCTAGTCAATTTTAATCATTTCATTATTTTTATTTATTTTTGTGTCAATTTAAGTTATAAATAATTTTTAAAAAATAAGAAAGATAAAAATAAAAAACAGAGAGTGGGATAAAATATAGTCGAGGAGAAAATGGCTATATATATAATTGAATTGAAGCTAGGTAAAAAAAACTTAGAATGCAATTGGGGACATAAATGAAAAGAAATTAATAGAATTGAAGGACCAAGAACAAATATGTAACAAGTGCCAAATCCAGGGGTCTAATTGATTCAATTAGGGATGCAAATGAAAAGGAAAAAAAAAGAATTGAGACAAAATTGACCAAAAATACACACTTTTGGAAACCAATCACTAGACTAGAATAAACAACTAAATCCAGAGGTTATAATGAAAGAAGCAAAATGGTGTCGTTTTGTTCATCTTCTTCTCCAGCTAAAATCATAGAAATTCCATCCGAAAAACTCAGCCAAAATCACAGAAATTCATCCACAAAATCCTAGTCTCAATCCCACAAACTTAGCCCAAAAATCTCTTAGGATGTTGATGAATATAGCATATGGCTTTTTAATTCAACTTTTTGCCAACGAATTTGAAACTAACCAGTTGATGGTTTGCGTACTCGATGCTTGCAGCTGGCAAGAAAAAACAGCTTCATGTTGATAAGCCCGTTGATGATTTGGTGGGTAATACCAACGATGCTCTCGATGACTACGGCTTTGTGTAATTTGTTTCGTTGATAGGCATTACATTTTTGGGCTCTGCATGTTTCATCATAAGCACATTTAAACACCATGATTGATGATGATTGAGTTAAAGCTGTAAACAACGTTGTCAAAGAGGAAAACATTGCATTTTTTGCCCCTTTTTTTTCAACTTGTTCAGTTGAACCCTTTAAAGACATTATTCATAATCGAATCGGGCACTTGTTCCACGCTTCATCTTTCTCAACTCTCATGATCCCCATTGAACTTTCGTATTAGCTCGTGCATAGCTCATTACCTAATAATCACTACTTCTCAATTCTATTAAACACTTGGAGCATTTTTGTTTATGCTTGTCTTGCGTTTCAAACTGATGAATAGCACCTAAAAGGAAACGTATAAAAACTTGTATAATTAAAAAGAAATATCAAATTATAAATGTGTTCATGAAAGTTTGGAAGTTGAATGCTAGTTGTAATGAGATTTGAGGACATCGTTTTTCATTGATATATGAAAAAAAAAAATTGTAGCGAAAACAAAAGGAGATACCTGCCTGAGTTCCAAGAGGACCACTGGAATGCCAAAATCGAAGAGCACAAAAGTGCATAAAATAGACAAAAAACATATGAAAAAAAAAAAAGAAAAGAAAGCTAAAGCTTTGGTGTAATCATCTTTGAATTAGTAGGATAAATGATGAATAAATGCCAGAAAACACACAAAATAAACCATATTCTACCCATTTAACTGACCAAAACTATGCTATAACGCAAGAGAAGTTAATAGTGCCAAAAGGGAAGAAAAACACCTGGAGTTGGAGGGTGTCGCCGGAGCAATAAATCAATCGAGAAGGCATTGGCAGAATGTTGCAAGGCCACCCCTAATCAATCGAGAAGGCATTGGCAGAATGTTATCTTAACATGCATCAACAACATATATAAGCATCAACAAAAGGAAGAAAAAAAACATGGAGGTGGTTTGAGGCTAAGCTATTTAGGCCTCTATTGAGACAATGCTCGAAATGGCAAAAGACTAATCTCAAAAGTATAAATATCAACTTGGAAAATACCAATCAAATGCATAATGATCATAACTTTAAATATTTTATTTATGCTCAACAATGACATCCTTAAAGTTTGCATTCTTAACAATGAGCTTAATACTACAATAACTAATTCAGAATTGGTACTTCTAGTTTGCATCACATAAAACTTGTTATAAATCTCATTGGCAATGTCTTATAGAGCTAGTCAATAATATCCAAATATTTGACAATTATTATGTCACTAGCTCCTCCTTGGTTCATTGAATGATCAATTTGAACACCTATGGAAGTCGTTACAGGCATCGCATTATACAATCAAGTATTTTTCTTTGTCATCTGATCATCTTCTACCTCCGTCAGGTCCAAAAACTGTGCTAATCGTGAAGGTGATTTTGCCAGCAATGGCATTCACACATTTCCATCCATATAGCATAAGAGAACATTGGATTACTTGCGTTTCAAAGTCTTCCTAATACCACATGATTGCCCCACGACAAATGCACTCGATCAAAGGTGGGCTCACTAGTAAATTACCTATAATTAAATGGCTATGATGCTGGTTAAAATTATTCAACGAATGATGGATTTAGTAGCCACCGCAACCAAAAAAAAAAAAATGAAGAAGAAACATAGCCATGTTAAGGAAAATCTTGGTTATGATACTCCCAAAACATCATCGATTATATCGTATCACCAACTTGGTCTCAGGGCATCATAATATCTCTAGGCGATTCTTTTTCTGGTAACTCATAAAATACACATTCAATTCTCACCTGCCTCTATTTATGTACAACTTCCAACTACCTCACGATCCAAGAATGTTATAAACTATTTTACCTTAACCTATAAATGTATCCTTGTATGAATCTTGTTATTCAATGAAGGCATAATCATCTACTGCACAAAGAGAATTTTCTATTACTCGATTCTGCAACATGAAAAAGAACGATGCAAAATCATCTCACTGACATACCATTTAAATCCTTAACGATATGGCCTTTGCTACCACTGCTACCAACAGTATTAGTATAACCTTGCGCTTCTCCTCCTAACAATTATCCAGGGTGATAATTCATTGAATAATCAGTGAATCCTTTTCTTTTTCTCTCCCAACTTCCATTCGATGTACACTTGCAAGACTTACATCCTTAAACCTCACACTTACACTACCAAAAACTTAACAAATATAAATAGAAATACCAATAGAATTTTAACCATCATTAAATTACTAAAACATTTGCTGATAGAATATTTCTTTGCTATACTGAAAGAATTATAGTTGCAAATAATAAAATGAAAAGGAGAAAAAGAGAGAGAAATGATGTGTTATTATTATAGATAGTATTGCCGGAAAAAATAAACTCGTCACTAATATTTGTCGGTGAATCCATAATAGTTTTTATGTTATAACCTATCAATTAACCTCCTTTCTTTCCCTTTCCCATTTCTTCTTCTTCCATTTTTTCAGGAAAAAAAACAATAAACAACAAGTCCTTTTATTTTATCACAAATTAAGCTCACATCATCATAAATTCGGTCACTATAACACTCATTCACATGATGTGATGGATGGAGTTATGGTACACTTTTTTGATGGTAAAGTTTAAAAATATTTTAATAGAAAGTATCCTCAGTTTTTAATAGAATCACAAAACATATATTTTCGGTTATGTATAGATGGATTTAAATCATTCGGGTCATGTAAAGGATGATAGATTGTATGGAATAAAAAGTCATGATTTTCATGTGTTTATGCGAACTTTCATTCCACCTTTTTACTGGGATTTATTACCAAATGAAATATGGAATGTAGATATCAATAAATTTTTTAAAGATGTATACTCTAACAAGTTGTATACCCAATACATAGAAAAGCTTGGCACAAATATTGTATAGATCATTTACAAATATGAGATGATAATAAAGATGGATGTATTCATACAAGAGGTTAAGTATTACACATGCATCCTAATTAAATTTCTATTGTTTTTTTTCTTTTAATTTAAAACATTCATTAATTCCATACAAATATTTGTTCAACTCGTACCATTTCGAGCTTATATAAAAACAAGAATCAACTTTGTTCCAAGATACGATGACGTTAGGAAAGTGCCTTTGAGTAAAAATTTGTCAATATTTTCCCATCTTGAATGATCTTTATACCTTTTATTCAATAAGTACAATAATTAACATGTTATTTTCAAATAATTTTTCTCTCATACTCTAATAAACTGATAGATTAATTAATTCATTGTAAGCATCATCGTTAATTTTTACTATCTTAAAATTCAAATATAACTTAATCATAAATTTTCTAATTACAAGATAAACAATTTGTCACGTGGTTCAAAACACATGTAAACACTACTTAATAATTTTTATCTTATGTAATACTTAATTTCATTACACCTTTGTCTTTAATTATTAATGGTTGGCATCTTGTACCAGTTTTATCAATTAAGGGAGAATCCTAGTAGTAGTTAGACTTTACTATGTTTGGATCCTTAAAGAAATGTAAGGTGTTATAACGAGTATTTTTATCAATGGATATGTTTTTTATATGGAAAAGTATGGTCGAGGTAAAAAGACATATAATAATGGAGTTTGTGTTAAGAGAACAACTTCTAAAAAGTTTGAAATTCATTATTATAAGAAGTAGAAAAGGTGATTGAATTACAATATCATAGCAAGCATAATATAGTCTTTTTATTCAAATGTTATTGGTATAATACGACCAATAAAGAAATTAGAGTGGATCTCTACTATGGTTTGGTCAAAATTAATACAAAAGCTAAACTTTGCAATGTCAACAATGTCTTTATTTTCATCAAGCAATACCAACAAATTTATTACACATGCACTCCTTTCTTTTAGAAAGAATCATACTAGGATTGGTTGGTTAACCGTAATGAAACCCAAACCAATTTAGAAAGAAATTCAATTTTTTACTTCATGGGGAATGCTTTTGTTAATATTAATGCTAGGGATTTAAATGATGCATTAAGAGTCCATGGACATATAATGATCAATGAAGATGAAGATATTGACAATTAATGATTCAATAAAGAAGATTATTATGGACATGATAATTAACAATTCAATAAAGAAGTCTTGAGTCAATGATTAATACTTAAAAGTATTTTTTAAATCTTGGGCTTTATATGAAAGTTGTAGGACTATGTCATAGCTTTCCATCCATATAAAGTAGACCTAAATCTGAGATCTACAGCTCCAGAAATGATTTAATTACTAAATAGTGTTCTGGTTTTGATTGCATCAACATCTCTTTTCTAAGTTTGACCATCTTTTTTGTCCTTTCAATTTCGGTTTTTAAATTCATCAATCAATCCTTTTGATTATATGATAGGCCTGCATTTAAAATGAATATTTATCATAAATTAAAGGTATCTTATATTATTAGATATGTTATTATAAAACATGCTTCAGTTAAGGAGTTATTAATACTTCAAGTGCAAAATGATGATATAAAACCTTTATAAAAATGCATTTTTAAATACTAATCATTAATCATTTAACAAGAAATGTATTAAGAATTAAAAGATAAAAATGATAAGACATGTTAATAGCAAGTTGTTTAGGATATAAGCATGGAAGTCCATATTGAGTTTATACTATACTTATCATAACTCCATTAGTGAAACTTTTTCACATTGACATAATTAACTTAGCTAGACATTATAAAAAAAGAAAAACTTAAAGAAATAATATAAGAATATAAACATGATATAAGTTAACTAAATATAATAAAAGAAATGAAAAGCATGAACTAAAGATTAATAAAAGCAAAACTTAAGCATTACAAAAATATAAAGAGAGAGAGAGAGAGTAAGAACATGATCCTGATATGAAAAATAAAATGCCTAAATGAATAGCAAATGCCTCTTTTTATAAGCTAAAATTAAAAATTATTCATTTGGTAATTGATAATTGATATAATGGCCAATTATTGATTAATGAACTTGGTGGACAACATCACTCAAGCACCTTAGTTGGCTGAATTAACATTGATGTAATCAGAATTTGATAAAGTGTTCTTCATGAACGCTGTTGAAAATTATCTTTTCCTTCCACTCACCAAATTTTAGATCATTTGGAGTACTACAGCTCGATATATGTCTAAATTACTAAGCAATGTTGCTGGTAGATGTGATGGATATCCCTCATGCTCTTGTCTAGATGAAATCTCATTTCTACCATCCAAATTTGAGCTAGTTATTTTCATGCAAGTTGTTGGAAATTGTCTTTTCCTTCCACCTACCAAATTTTAGATCATTTGGACTTCTAGAACTCCAATTATGGTAAAGATCTAAGTAGTGTTTGGGTTGGATTTCAGGACAAATTCAGACTTTTTTTTTGTGGCCAAATTTTAAATTTAAAAATGGAGAATTTGGTCTTTTCATCCATGAAAGTTGCAGGCCTATTTCTTATCTTTCCAGCCATATAAATCAATATAAAATCCAAGATATATGGCTTTAGATATGATCCTATAACTGAACAGTGTTCGAATTTGAAGTGAATCGGCATCTCCTTCATAAGCTTAGCCTTTTCTCTGTCCTTTCACTTTCAATAGTTAATCACAATAATTAATCCTTTGAATTATGAGAATACTTGCATTTAAAATGAGCATTTATTATAAATTAAAGGTATGTTATATTATCAGACTTGTTATTATAAAACATGCTCTAGTTATAAAGTTATTAATACTTCAAGTGCAAAATGATTATATAAAAAATTGATAAAAATACACTTTTAAGTACTAATAAGTTAATCTAGACTTATGTTATATAACACTTGGTATAACAAATGTTTGACACTTTTATAGCCAACAACCGTATGGTATAACGTACACCTGTAATGTAAAAGGAACTTGATTTATTGTTAACATAAGTTAGCATTATGAATTCCTGACAATATTTAAAAATTTGGTGTTACTTAAACAAAATAATTAATATGATCATATTAATAATTTATAATGAGTTATTAATGACAAATCATTTGATTGGAATCTCCTTTGTATGTTATTTTCAATTGAGTAATAAAAGAAGTTTATATTATACTTATTTGAAATACCATTGGTAGATCCTCTAACCTTGACAACTGTTTTTATCATTGTTTAATCTTCATATTAATTTTACATCTCAAAGTCCTCCTCCTCCTCATCATCATCATCATTATTGTTACTATTATTTATAATTTATATAGTTAACCTCCCTGTGGTTCGACCTCGGTCTTGCTGGGTTATTTATTACTTCGATACTCTTACACTTAAAAGAAGACATCAATCTTTTGGTCATGTCAATAAGTTAGTTTCAAGAATTTATGCATTCATGTTTACTATGTTTTGTGTATACCAAGTAAATAAAAGAACTCTAATTGTTATGCTTTAATTAAAAAATAACACTAATGTTTTCCTCAAACTATTTATTTGCTTATTATTAATTATTTATAATTCTTATAAATATTTGTACTGCAGCAGGAACATCACACCAACAAGGTGCCTAGAAACCTTATTGCACGGGATCCTACTTTTGCAAAGAATCATATAGTTTCATTTTAAATCAAGGTGTATTTTGTGCGAGAAAAATATATTAATACTTAACTATTACTCAGTAGTCTTATTTAAACTCGTAGCAATTATTATTAGTTAAGTATGCAAGCTTATGATTATGTATATAAATTATGATGTAAGCTTGTATTTATGCAAATGAAATGTTATGTGTATTTATAAGAACTATTCCTTATGAAATGTTAAGTGATGTTATTGAATGTGAATTGTGCCATAATAATGAGTGGAAGTTGGTTTATCAATTTTTAGAATAATATGGTGAAAAAAAATCTCATTGTTTTGGGTTTGAAAAAACCGAATTATTACAGTCTTTTAGCCCCATAATAATCCTAGATTTGTCAATCGAGCCATTAAAGAAGCAAGGTAGATCCTTGGTACAGGGTTCTTCAATCACTAAGAAAGAAACTCATCTAAGACTTTTGTTTAGCAACCTATAGGAGTATGGTTGTCCTAATTTATACAGTATTAACAAAAATATAAAAAAGTCCATGTTTTCATTGTATTATAAAACATTAATTATCATAAATTCCATGTTTTCATTGTATTATAAAACATTAATCATCTAAATTGAAACATTGAAATGAACATTTTGTTATCCTAATAAAAATCAATAAATTTGTTATTAAGGATAATATGGTTTTTTTTTCTTATGACTTGATTCATTTTAAAATTGAATAAGCGCATGACGATTCTTTCATATTTAGTCAGCATAGTAAAATGACTTAATCACCTTTAAAAACAAAATAAAAATAGTTAACTTGCATTCAAGGTTTTTTTTTTGTATTTTCCTAATGGTTTGTTAGTTATTATCAAGTTGCTTTAAGAACAATTTAGTTATGTGTGTGGGTGTGTGATTTTAAAAGTAAAAATGGTTGGTGAGTGTAATGGTGGATAGGCAATGTGTGACACGTTATATGGAGGCCAAACACTTCATTTCATAATAGCAAAACAAACATCTTGATGTAGTCTTCCTGGTTGTAAGGTGTCTATGCACTACAACACAAATGTTAGGTTTTGATGAATGTTTTTCTTTTCTCTCTTCTCCTTTCTAAAATATAAAGGTGTATTATGGTTTGTTTTTTGTATCCAATTTTATTCTTATTTTTTTAATTGTTATTCATTTTATTTTTTATCTTTTTTTAATGATTTCTTTCTTTAATTTCTTCCCTTTTTGTTTGGCTTCATGTAATTTCTAAATCAAATTTGATTATTATTTTATTAATTGATTTTTTAATCTTTTTTCTAATTGAGTTTTGTTTTCAAATCCATCCATTGACATTTAATTTCTATTTATTATTATGTTAAATTTGGTCTTCATTCTTTTTATTTTTATTTTTTTATCTTTTTTAATTGCATTATTTTTTAAGGTTTGTCTTTATAGGGTTAGTCATAGGCTCATGATCAGGTTCATAAGTTTTGAAGATTAACACACGAGTAAATTGTGGTCTTTTTATGTTGCTATATATATAATTAATTAATTAATTAATTTTTTCCTTCAATATTTAATTTATTAGGAATTGGTCTTTATATTTTTTTTTCACTTTCCTTTATATGGATTTATCTCAATCCTATAACTATTTAACCTAGGTTGATTTAGATTTTTTTTATTTTTTAAATTATTTTTTTATTTCTCTCTTAAACGTTAGTTTTTTTAAATATAATTGAATTTTATAATTTTATTTAATTTACTTTTGATAGCCTTACCCTAGTATCATGACTATGTCATATATTTTACATGTTGACTATGGTGAGCTCAAACCGAGTTTTTCTTTTACTTTTTTTTAATTATATTTTTTTCTTAAATTTCACCCCTCAATATTTTATTTGCTAGAAATAGAGTTTTGATTTTTTATATATCTGCTTTCTATAGAATTATTAAGGTCTTATTTAAGATACCAAATAAGATGCTTCAAGAATTTACTTTTTTTAATTGATTATTTTATTTTATCTTTCAACATTTGATTGATTAAGAATCGGTCTACATGTTTCTAATTTTTTTGTGTTTTTTTTTTATAAAGTTATCTTAATCTTAAGTCCTTAGCCACAAGGTTAGTGGGTTATCCTAATTTGATTTAAGTATTTTTCTAATGATTTTTTTTCATTTTTACCTTTCAATATTTGGTTATTTAATACTTGAGCTTTATTATTTTATTAATTTTTTTAATGAAGTTATTATGATATCATGACTAAATTGCAAATTTGACATACTAATTTGGATGAGCTTAGTTTGGGTCTTTTTACCCTTTTCTTTTTGTTTTCAATCTATTTATTATTTAATTTAATTTAATTTATTTAACCAATCAAGTTAATTAAATAATTATCAGATTTACTTGTTGTTTTAGAAAACTTGTAATAGCTTTAATCTCTCTTTTTTTAGCTTACAACATAGTACACCACATATCCTAAAGGCTGATTGTTTACGCTGTTGCGGCTATGTTTAAAGTAAACCATAGGTATCAAATATTTGGTAACGCAAAACCTTGGTTTACTATTCATTATGGGACCTATTTAAATTTAAGTAAAACTACAGGTTTGTCAAAAGCAATTCTCAACTATTTTCCGCAAACCTGCAAAACAACATAGTGGAAAGTGAATTATAATTCACTCTTTACTGTTCAAAACTAAATATATTAAATCGGGTTTGATCTAATTACAAAAATTTAATTTTATTTTTTGATTGTGTTTTATTGAAAAAAATAAAAGGAAATCATTTGATGATATAACATTTGCAAAATTTGATCGCAGTTCCAAATTTTATTTTTGTAGGGTTCAATCCAGTTAAAAAAATTTAATTTTTTTTAATTTCATGATATAATAGCAGTAGTTCAAGTTACAATATTTAAATTAAAAATCATACACACACACACACAATTTAAAAAATATCATTTTAACCAAATACATCAAACTATTTTTTATTCAATCTTAATTTCAATCATAATTTTAATCAAACATATATAAACATCAAACCAATCTTAATTAAAAATATTTTTAAAAAATTATAATTATAAAAATTACTACAATATCAAATAAACTCTTAATAATACTCTCGCTTATAGTTAGGGTAGAGTCTCTTAACAAACAACAAATCCTAGTGGGTTCCGATCCTCCTTAATAAATATATACAGAACATGTTTTCTGTTTTAGATATGTACACAAAAATAGCTAGAGCGATGGAAAATGTTTTTCCAATAAAAATTTATTAAACTTTAAAAACAAAAATAATATATATATATATATGTATGTATATTGTTATTGTACTTATTTGATACAAAACAAATTGTTGACGAGGAAAAATTGAGACATTTCATACGAAAACAAATCAAAAGTTTATATTTTAAAAAACAAATTATCAAGTAATGAATTTAGTGTATCCTTGGTTTTCAATTTTGGAGAAATAACTTTCCACCTTTAACAATTAAATACATTTTTCTACAAATTATTAAAAAATAAATATGAAAAATAAAAACACAAAACATAAAATTATTTTGTATAATTTCTAAATATCAATCAAAGTTCAAAAACAATTGATCATGTCTTTTCGGGTATATAAATAAGAATGATATACATCTATTTTACTTTTCTCAAGTAAAATTCATTATATCTTGAAAATAATTATTTAAATAAGTGTTTGAGATTGCAATAACTTATGTTTTTATGTTTTATATATTTTAAAAATACATTTCATCTAAATAAATAATAAATTGGTATTTTTAAATTGATTTTAATAATCTTGATATGCAATGAAAAAATATTAATATATTTTTTTTAAATAATTTTTAAAATTCATTGGAACTCAAAAGCAATCAAACACTAACGCAAGAGCACAAGAGTTTGATTGAAAGGAGTACAGTAACAGAATATATCACGCATCATTCTTCCCAGTCCCTTAAGGTCAAAACACAAACTTTTTGGGTTTTGGAGAACCAAAGAATATAACGAAAGATATTACCGTCAAAAGATGAGACACCTCGCAATACCATTGATGGATTGGCAGCACAGACTACAGTAGCCACCCAATTAATAATATTATTATATTCTAATGGCAGCCAGCAAAACGCATCATCTTATCGAGTTTTGGAATCTTGAACTCAATTCAATTCAATGGGAATTTCTTCTCCTTTTGAATCACTTTTATCATATCTTCACTGGACAACCCTTCAGAACAGAACATAACAGAACCGAACCAAAGAAATTAAAGCACTGCTACATCATTTCGCTTTCACACGTAAAGCATGATGCTCTCTTCAACGTTCAACTGCTAGAACAAAAGAAAAAAAGAAAAAAGAAGCAGACGATAAATCACTAATAATAGTATTATACTCCAATCAGTCAGTCTTGCGATACGATAAACTAACTTCTCGGTGGAGATATGCTATGGTTGTCGCGTCTGATAGGACGGGAAGAGGAGGTCCAGCTGGCAACACAGACGCGCTAGATCAGAGAGAGGGCCCCCACTTCACGTGCCATTCACGCCCCACTTCTTATGCGGGACGAGACGAGGCCACCTGTTGATCAATACCATAATTGGACAGGTGTCAAAATCATTCATTGTCTAAAGAGGGCCACTTTTGTCTTCTTCCTACAACCAGGTCGAGTGAACCCCTCTCTCTCTCTCTTGTCGCGTTACGACAAATTTGAACTAGCAGTACGAAGATGTTATCGCATGCAGACAAATCTTGGACTCCCCAGAATGTCCCTTTTTGTCGTCTAGCAGTAGTTGGCTCTCGCGTTACGCTTCGAGGTTATGGATCTGAGGTGGCACACTTTCACGGTTGAAGGGATTGATTTGTAGCAACACGTGGCAAAAGAGTGGCGTTTGAGATATCAGTTAACACGCTTAAAAAGCAACTTAAATTTATCTTTGTTTTCAGTTACTTGGTTGTAAATTTTAATCTAAACTGTGTGGGTTATTTTTAGAATCTGTTTATTATTACCAAAAAATTATTTCGTGTAATGCAGTTTAAAATATTTTAATGGAGTAGGATTCTTTCAGAAACTTTATTAATATGATATTTAATAAACATGATATAATATAAAATTCAAATAATATAAATCTAATTTATTTCAAAATTTAATGTTTTTAAATTAAACAATAAGATATCAGATGCAATACTCTATAGCTTAATTATGCAATAAGTTCAGGTGTTTATAAATCTAACTAAATCTAATATTTTAAGATTTAGTTATTTTTCAAACCCAAATATATATAGATTTAATAAAATATTTGATTTAACAATATTTTCTTTAAAATTAATTCAAGTTTGAACATATCCAAAATTAAAAATCTTTATACAGCCTATTTCTGGACACAATGTTATATTATAGTTTTTAATATAAAATAACTAAAATTTAGGATAGTTATTTTTGAAAACTTTTAGACATGTAAAAATCTTCCAATAACATTTATTATTTTAATCATCATTAATGTCGATTAAAAGCTATTTCAATAAATTATTAATGTTGCATATAAAAATAATATATAAAATCTATCATGAATTCTTTATATTCTCATAAATATTTATATTGATATAAATATTATTTTTTTTAATATTAATATTATTTAAAATATTTTTTTATATTTTTAAGAGAAAATAATTACTTATCCCTTTAGTTAAATAAAATAGTTGGAGC
>SRLM01000506.1:26361-36991 GCA_015708895.1 Populus ilicifolia | reverse complement strand
TATATATATATATAAACGCTGTAGGATTTAAATACAAAATGGGGTTTTGAATGTTTTATTAGAAATCTCATCCAAAAAAACAGAAAATCGACAAGGCTACTCTGGGGGGAGGTGGATAAATCCAACGTGGCAATTTCCATGAAACTCGCAGGGCGTCTTGGTAATTTCAACGAAAAAAAAACAGAGAAGCAGAGAGAAAGAGCCTTATCCATTATTCAACGCAACCTTTATAAAAGCAGACCAATACCATCTTGCATCTTCTCATCCCCATATCTGTTTAAATCCGCCCCTTTTAAAGTTTAAGCCCAGCTAAGGAACTCCTCCTCTCTATTCTCTTCCAAATGGCCACAAGTAAGGGCTGCTTTGCAAGGCAAAACTACCGATTCCTTTCAACCGACTTGACCCACCACGTGCCAGTCACTCACAACTCACCCTTCGAACTCGACGAGTCCGAAATCTACTACCACACCACAGCCCGCTCTAACTCGCCTGAGTTCCGCAAGCCAGTCATGAGTACCCGCCTCACGAAGAAGTCAACTCCTGCTGCGGCTGCCTGCAGGCGAACAGATCCCGGGGGCAGAGCATGCGGGACGCCGTCGTCGCTGCCGGTTAATATACCAGACTGGTCTAAGATATTGAAGGACGAGTACCGGAGGGGACCTGACGTTGTTGATGGCGACGACGGCGACGACGACGACATGGACGGTGATGACTGTTTTGATGGCGGAGTGAGGGTCCCACCTCACGAGTTGTTGGCCAGGCAGATGGCGAGGACAAGGATTGCGTCCTTCTCGGTTCATGAGGGGATAGGGAGGACTTTGAAAGGGAGGGATCTAAGTAGGGTCAGAAATGCAATTTGGGAAAAAACTGGGTTCCAAGACTGAATAAAAAAGTTTGTGGTCTATTAGAGAGATATGGGAAAGTAACAAGGGAATTTTTATAGAGAGAGAGGTATTTATTACATTAAGAGGACGTACGCGGTAGATGAAACTACTCCATTTTGTTTTTATCTTTTTCTTCTTGGAAGGAGTTAATTTTGTTTTTGTTTTGTTCTACTGCTCCGGTGTGGTAATTTTTAAGCCCTGTGATGTGCTAACTTCTTCGACATTGTACACGACACTGGAATGAGGAAACTACGATGCTTTTTTATTTTATTTTATTAAGGCAATTACTATATGTGATTAATTACAATTTGAACATTGATGTGTGTTTTGGCTGGTGGAATTTCTTGTGTGTTATTTTCAAGTATAGAGGTTGAAATTGTCGGGGAGGGAGTTGGGGGCATTTCTGGAAACATGGATGGGAACGAGAGATTTGGTTTGAGGTTCAACAGGGGGGGTGGGGTTTGGGTTTGCTGTGGGTAGGGTTGGTAAGAAAAGCAGAGGCTACAATCATGAATAAATGACCCGTCTTGTCGCCTACAGGATAATTGCGTCTCCTAATGGTCATATTTATAGGCTGATGAGGAGTTTTGTAATGTTGTTTTTTTAAAATATTTTGTTTTTTTTTAATATATATTCAGATCATAAATAAATAAAAGGTTTAATTTATAGTAAATAGTTTTTTAGTAAAATTTTGGTTTTAGTTTTCAAAAAATATCAATTGACACGCGTCTTCAAATATACTTTTAAACGTGTTTGTCTTTTTAAGCACAATAATTTTTAATGAGTGTGACGGTTATATTTATATAATTGATTGATTTTTTTACTAATAAAAGCATATTTGTTTTTTTTTGTTTATCTTGTATGTATTATTTAGTAAATTTGAATTAAAATTTAAAAAAATTATTTTTCACAGCTATTTTTATAAGTGGTTTTAAATATGTATGGCTTTGTTATAACTACACAAAAATCTATTTATAAACTAATAGAATAAGTTTAGATTTAAAAGGAGATTAAGTTTAGATTTAAGAGATGTAGTTGTATTATCTTATAAGAATGATTTAAAAATATAATAATTTTTATTTTAATTACTAGAATATGTTTGAAATTTTATAAGAGTATTCAAAAGTTATTATCTTTCTTCAAGTAGCTATGAAGTTGCTATTTTGATGGTTAAATATTTATATTTTAAAATTTTTACCCTAAGCTCCTCCTAATTATGTGGTTTTGGTAATTAGATGATTTTCTTTACAAATTGATTTATTAGTTAGTTTTAAATTTAAATAGATGTCATGATTATAAACTATGATACCAATTAAAATTTTATCCAGTTTCCAACCATAACATCTAAAGTGTATTATTTGACCAATATTTTTTGCATTTTACATGCTAATTATCCAATTTGTCCCTTAACTTCTTCAAGAGGTAAAATCTGCCCTTTTCCATTTCCTTGTACAAAATTGGTGTTTACATGTAATTTCAACGTCAAATTTACAGTTTTATTCATAACTGCTCCTATTAGATTATAAAGGTAATTATTGCTGTCAATGGAAATTAAATTTCTCGAATCTAGAGATTAATTGTTTTCAAAGCTTAGCCGAGTTCCATATCAGGACATTTCCAGACCCGAGTTTGCGTATTAGCATGAATTTGAGGACTTAATTAATGCTTGGCAATACTGGTCTATAAAAATAATAATAAAAAGAAAGAATATTACGTACAGAAATAACTATCAACACTCGTAAATGATTTAGTGACGAGGGAACATGGGCACCAGCTAATTAATCTTGTTAATGGGATAAGATAATGGTAGGGCAGGCAGGGCTATTGTGCTTTATCCGAACAACAGTGCAATTAATTATCTTTGTTGGATAATTATATTATAATGATTCTAATTAATGGTGGGTGTTTTTTAATCATTCTAGGACGAATGGATAACAATCTAGGCATTGGATCTGCTTCTGAGAGATTAAAAATTGTAAATCTTGATAAACAAGAAACTGGATGTTAATATTTAAGCTGGGATATCAAAATATGCGATCTTGGTGTTAGAAACCACACGTGAAATCCACCTAGTACATAGGGCGATTTAATTAAATTATTATCCATTAGCTTAGAGCCGGGCAATAATTGCCAGAAGCGGGTCTCCTTCTATTTCCCTCTACTTTATTTTACTTTTTTTTTTTGTTATTACAGTAGAAAGTAGATTATTCAATGCAAAATACAGTTTAAACATTTTTATAAAAATACATTAAAATATATTATGCCTGATATTTTTTAAAATTTATCATTTTTTAAAATTTTTTTTAATAAAATCATATTATAACCCTAGAAGAGAAATATAAAAGATATGTAAATTTAAATTTTTTTAAATGAGATATAATTTAAAAAACATTTTAAAAAATAGAAGTTACTACGATATCAAATAACTACTAAGTTAATGTTATTAAGTATTTTTTTTATTTTTCTAATCTTATTAAAACAATTAAAAAATCATCAAATCATTGTATTTTTAGTAAAAAAACATACTTTTATTAAATGCAATGCAAACTTATTATCAAATATAGCCTTAAATCATGAACTTATCTCTATTTTTTGGATTTGAGTTTGACACGCAAAGGAGGTTTTTGTGGCTGAATGAAGAAACATTCCAAGCCACTAAAAACACACAAAAATAGATAAATAAATAAAAAAATAGCTGCACCCCCGGGCGTCTCAGTTCACAGGAAATGCTAAAAGACAACCATTTTTCGTTTTAAGGCAAGGATTGGAGGATAGCTGTTAGAGACATTTATATATGGTAGGGTACCCTAGTGGCTAGACTGTGAATTGTGGTTTTGGTTAAGTTATGGCGTCGTTTCATTGTCCTGTCAGTCACTTTATGGCGACATGGGAATATGAAAACGAAACTGTATTTTTCTCTTGTGGGAAGTGTTGACATGGTGTGGTCACCATGACTTTCATGGCTCTTTGTGAGGCCGAGGGAAGGGTAGGTGCGTGGAAGAACTTTAACTTAGGATTGCGACGGGTGACTTGCGACTTTAGCCATCTTATTCAGATTGTGTACACGTTTAAAAATATTTAATTATGATGCTGTTCCGCGCTTCACAGCGGGTCTCATAAATTATAAAGAATATGAAATAATGGTAAAGACTAAAAATATAAAAATTGTTTTAAGTATTTTAAGTTTTTGGATCAAGTCATATTTAATATCTTTAAATCCGATGACAGAGTCAAATTTAATAGTTTTGGTTTTGGTGATGAGCATTCAATAGCTATGGTTTGACAAAACATTTAAAACAATTATTAAAACATTCTAAATAATTTTTTTATATATTTTTTTATTTTTTATAAAAAATATTTAAACTATTTATAATATTTTTTATTTTTTATAAAAAAAATTAAATTAACATTAAAATATCATAAATAAAAATGCTAATTAATTATTTTTTTATAAAAAATATTTAAACTATCCTTGAAGTATCCTAAATAATATTTTTCTATTTCTTACAAAATAATATTTAAATTATCATTAAACTATCTTAAATAGAAATGCTAATTAATACACACACCATTTAAATTACTCTTGAAGTATCTTAAATAAATTTTTTATTTAGAAAAAAAATTAAATTACTTTTGAAGTATCTTAAACAGAAATATTAATTAATTTTTTATATAAAAAAATATTTAAACTACCTTTGAAGTATCCTCAATATTTTTTATAATGTTTTTCTATTTTTATAAAATAAAAAATTATTTAAATATCATAAATAGAAATCATGATTAATTTGTTTTTATAATTTTTTATCTTTTTTTTTAAAAAAAAGTATGACAACATACCAAACCTAACACATTTAGGTCTGGTACAAAACAAATTGATTAGTACTTAAAAATTTATTTTTATCAAGATTTTATATTAGTATTTTACATTTGAAGTATTAATAACTCTTTAACTAAAATATATTTTATAATAATAAGTCTAATTCTATAAGATACCTTTAATTTATGATAAATGTTCATTTTAAATGTAGACCTATCATATAAATCAAATGATTGATTGATGAATTTAACTATTGAAATTGAAAAAACAAAAAGAGGGTGAAATTTAGAAAAGAGATGTTGATTCAATTTAAACTTGAACATTGTTCAATTATTGAGTCATATCTATAGCTGTAAATCATGGATTTCAATTGGGTTTATATTATTAGAAAGTTAAAACATAAGCCTAAAATATTCATGGAAACACAAGACTCAATTCTGCAGTTTGAAAGTCTAAATCTTAACAACAACGGAGAAGTCTGAATCTGTCTTGCAGTCTAAACACTATTCAGTGTTCAGCCTATATTTTGAGTTTTAGAAGTCTAAATGATCTTAATTTTTTTTATTGAAAATCTGAGAAAATTTTCTAAAACTTTATTGAATCAAGTTTGTTCAAATTCTGATATTAGCAATTATTTTTTGTTTAGACAAGAAGATAAGAATTGTCACCAAGTTAAGATGCGGCCACCTATTTAACAATTAATCACCAAATCAATAATTTTTAATTTTGGCCTATAAAAAAAAGACATTTGCTATGCATTTAAGCATCTTGATTTTAAGATGAAGATCATGTTCTTGCCTTTTCTCTTTATATTTTTGTAATGCTTAAATTTTGCTTTCATTAATCTATTATTTATGCCTTTTATTTCCTTTACTTAGTTAACTTATATTTTATTTATGTTCTAATTTTGTTTATTTATATTTCTTTTCTTTTATTATGTTTAGCTAAATTTATTATATCAATATGAAAAGGTTACACTAATGGTGTAACAACAAGTATAGTGTAAACTTAACATGAACTTTAATGTTTGATATTTGTTATTTTATTTAATTTTAATACTTTGCTTATTAAATAGTTAATTTAGATTTATATTGTGTAACACTTGGTACAAAAAATATTTGGTACTTTCATAATCCAACCGTGTGGTATAATCTATACCTATGCTACGAAAAAAACTTGATTTGTTGTTAATATAAGTTATAACCATGAATACCTGACAACATTTACAAGTAGTAGTATTACTGAAATAAGATAACTAATATAATCACGTTAACAATTTATAATTTAATTGGAATTTTCTTTGTATGTAATTTCCAGTTAAGTAATAAAAAGAGTTTATACTATACTTGCTTGAAATATCATTAGTGGATCCTCTAACATTGATAATTATTTTATCATTTTTTAATCTTTATATTAATTTTACATCTCAAAGTTGTTGACATCATTATCGTCATTTATAATTTATATAGTTAACTTTCCTATGATTTGACTCTGGTTTTATCGAGTTATTTATTACTTCGATACTTTTATATTTTAAAAAAATATCAATATTTTGATCATGTCATAGACTTAATAAAGTTGGGTTTAGCAGCAATACCCGACTCAATAGCGTGGGATCTAGTGGCAATACCCAACCTAATAGCTTTAGGTTTGGTCGTTTTGCCAAACCCAATAATTGTTTTTATAAAAAACAACGATTACAATAGTATTAGGTTTAGAAATCAAGTTGAATTTAACAGCTTTTGACATAAAAATAAAAAAGATAATGCCCGTGTAATCCCGTTTACAATGTTGTTCATAATAAAAACACACTATGTCTACAATATAATACATATTACAATAATTTTATATACATAATATTTGGATAAATAGGGTTATTAGTATATAAAATGCAAATAAATGGTAAAACATATATATATATATAAAGTTTTGTAAAATATCATTTTTTCCATATACCACTATAAACTGCAATATCAATTATAATAAAACATAATGAATTGCTTCTTTTGAACAGATCCCAAGTCTTTTTTTTTTCTGTCTTCATCCAAGAAAAAAAAGAGTCTCCCTCGCAGTTTGGAGCATCAAAGAACACTAGCCTCCTATTTTCCGTTCTCCTTCTCCATAATCACCAGAGACCATACCCGTGAACCCCAGTTTCCTTTTTATTTTGTCTTTTGCTAAATCTTCTAAAAACCCATAGCCTCCCATTTCAACACCAAACCCTTCCCTTCAACTCACGGCCAATAACTTCTCATCACCAACAACACAAAAAGCTCCCATCCTTCAGCTGACAACCAACAACTCCTCCTCTCTTCACCGTGGTCAACAGCAGCAACCACCATGTACAAAAATAGCAGAACCAACTCCACCTTCAACCAAACTCGATCCGGCCATTATATTAACAGAAATCGTTGTCCATATGAGAAAAGGCTAGGACTTTTTTGTAACTCATGTCTTTATTATCAGTAGAGTTTAAAGGAGCGTGTGTGACCATTTATGGATTATGTATGTGTTTTGAAAAGTCTGAAACCTGAGCTTTGATGTGATCTTCTTGCTGTTACATCCATTGTAGCGCTCTGGAAGAATTCATAACAACATATTGCCCTTTGAATAGTGGCATGTTAAGAAAGGAGGTCACTATTTCGTCGTGCTCGATAATAATGTTGCATTTCAAAAACATAACAAGGTAAAATTGTGTTTTTTCATCCAAAAAATTGAATGAAAAAGTATTATTTTATAAAAAAATTTAAATTATCATGATAATTTTTTAAAATTCCTACTTATATAATAGGTTTAGTTTTTCTTTTTGATAAGAAAGATAAATATCAAGATAAAACTAAAAAATCAAATTTAGATTCATAGAAAATAATAAAAATATTTTCACATATAAAAGTCAAATTTTTATGATTATATCTTTATCAAAAAACAACGGACTTAGAAAAATTTACGAATATAAATTTTTAGAAAAACAAGAACATCTAATGAAGATGCAGAGGACTTGATAGTGTGCCAAGCCTTAAATACACTCAAGAAAATAATTATTCTTTTTCAACACGTCTAATAAAATGAGATAATATAGATTTAATGCCCATACCAGGCTTAATATACTTCAGATTCACAATCAACTAAGTCTAAGATAATATAAATTTGACAAACATGCTAAACCTAAGGTATTTGTACTTGACAATCCACTAAATTCAAGATAACATAGGTGTGAAAAACATGCCAGATCCAAGACATTTGAACTTGGTAGTCTGGCAAGTCTAAAATAATGATCATCCTTCATTGGGTCTAATATAGAAGAAGAACTCATCCTTCATGGGTTTAACTAAATTTAAAATCTTGAATCTTAATCTTCATACATCTTTTAGGTGTATAAAAGTCCTTGAAGGACCTATTGTATTTTCATTAAACAATAATATAGATGTGAAAGATATTTATACTTTATTAAATGTTATCAGGATAAAATTACACTTTAAACCATTTCTCTCACAAAAAGATAAGACTCATGAGTTAGAAATACACATGAGACTTTTAAATTAAAGGTTCACAATCTTTATTCTCTTCTATATACATATTTTTGGAGCATCTTTTTCTAGAATATTATTATATTTTTTTCTTTAAAACATATTTATTTAAGTATTTAAGAGTTCTCACCTACATAAAAAAATCTTTTGAGTTATTAGTTATAAGCTAACTTTACCTACTAAATATCAAGTATATGCTAAAAAACACTTTAACTAGAGAAAAGAAATGAGATTGTTAGAAACAATTAATTAATCGATTATCTAATATAGAAACTCTACTTCTAAATTAGTTAGATGATTTTTCATTTTTATTTTTTTTTCTCTACCCATTTCCCTTCACTCTTTACATTCATCAAAGTAAAAGTAAAGGAACCTAAATTGGATAACTATTTAAAATTGATGGTTGATTTAAAAAAAGTGGTTGTTGACTTTTTGTATAAATTTGGTTAATTAGTGTTATCATATATAATAATTAATAAAATGAATTTTTATTGTTTCATTTGATGCTTGTATGTTATCAATTTCTTATTATTTCTATTTTATTCTACAAATTCATTTTAATTCCAAATTCAATTCAATTTTGTCTGAAAATTTTGGGCTCCAACTTACCCTCTACACATCTTTGGTTGATTCGATGCTTTAATTTTAAGGGAATGGACGGCAAGGTATGTTCTAAGTGTCATTTTCTTAGGAAACTGTACAAGCTAGAGAAGAGTTGGCGAGTGTTGATCACGACAACACATACGCATGCACACATGAGTGTAACCAGGACATTCGTTGACGATACATCGTTGAAAGTGATTACAGGAGGACACAGACATGCATATTTTGGCATGCAACCCTCCTAAGCACGGTGGTGCTTGCAGAATATTAATATTTATTGAACAGCTAAAACTCGACACATCAGAAGCGAGATGAGAAGATATAGAACTTGAGCTCTCTTCAACCTAGACACGTTCAAACCAAGGTTGCCAGCCGTTTTACTTGATGCTAGGGCTACTTGGTTAGTAAATCTAGAAGAACGTTAATGAAATATGAAAGCGTTAAGGGCCCCACTGGTGTGCAGGATATCTTCTTCTGCAACCTCCCCAAACTCAATTGGCAAAATACTAGGGTTTTTAAGGGCATAAACCAGCACCAAATATATAGTCTGTTTCCAACACCGCATTCAGAACCTATGTCCACAGTCAATGACACAGCATTTGACGCAGCTGGAGCTCCCCCAACTTCAACTGGTCCCGCCAGTTAAATATGCAATTACAGGAGCAGAAGTACCCGCAAGTGTAAAAAAAAACTGAACTTTCACAAAGACCAGAGGTTGAAACTTCTCTCAGCTTTAGATGTTTCTAAATGCGATTAGAAGGGAATGGAACAGAATTGCTACTCGGAATATCTGTTTTTGTTATATAACTGCTCTTATTATTATTATTATTATTAGAGGCTGTTTTATACAATATGTTTCATTAATAAAACCGTAATTTTCAATATCGGTTACGTGAAAATATACTATTTCGTTAAATTGTTTTATTCTATACTATATTCACAAAACTTTTACTAAATTGTGTTAGTTTGGTAAAAGATCCAAAAATAATTCGTGGATCCCATGATTTTGCGACAGTGAAGAAACGATTTTTCATATACTGAATAATCCCTCCATGGACATATACAATAACATCAAATCTTTTTTTCTAAAAAAAATAAAAAATTATTAAATCTTTAATACAATACTGATATTATAACATATTCCTTGATACTTAAAGGACATTTATCTTGTATATATATATTTTTTAATTTTTTATGAGTTTCTTATGCTTGTTTCTTGTAAAATATTTAGAGAATATTATATAACATGATATGCTATTTGTTATGTTATGTCATAGAAATTGAAATTATTACATTTTAAGAAATTATATTATTTTTGAAAGTTATCATTGGTTTTTTTTAAAAAATTTATTGTACATGTTTTTTTTTAATAGTTTTCTATTTTTTTATATAATATATTATCATTTTCTAATTTATGTTATGCATTTACAATTAATCTAGATTTTTAGATTTTTAGCATGATCTAACACTTGTGAAAATCATTGATACCCAATAAAGAAAAACAAAAGTAAGCTTGATTGGACTAAGTCTCATCACTCGATTGGATCTCTGCCCAAACAAGTCCTCTGTCCTCTAAGCTTCTTTTTATTTACTACAAGTTTCAATCCTACTACGACCTCCAACCTTACAGGGAGAAATAATAGAAAAATAGAGCTACCACCCTAAGCAATTAAAAGAGTTTTTTGGATATTATCTAGATTTTTCATGTTTTTTCCTTATATAAATTTCATGTTTTAGCAAGAAAGGAGAAGAATTCTCTCAACACAACATTGGAGAATATATATATATATATATATATA
>SRLM01000506.1:10111-26328 GCA_015708895.1 Populus ilicifolia | reverse complement strand
TGTGTGTGTGTGTGTGTGTGTGTGTGTGTAACCCATTGTTTTTACATGATATTTACCTAAAACACTTTAAATTAACTTTGACAGCAGAGGGTTTTTTGCAGGTTAACATCCTCATCCAATCGACTATCATCCTTGAAAGAATAGATTTATCAAAGTTTTTTAAGCTTCAATAACAACATCGTCTATCAAAATATAAGCAAAAATCTTGTTCATTTCCTATGCTAATCTTTTTTATTTATCTAATTCCAAAGCTTTTATAATGAATGACACTAAGAGAAAGGGTTGTTTGACCTCTTGCTATCTTCATTAGCTCATATGAATTTTCATTAACTCACTCAACAAATGATGATACTTATTAAGATTATGTTCGTTACCCAATGAGAACTCAGTTATCTCAAAAATTTGTTAGATGCTATACAAACTTCTATAATGCTAGTGACACCAATTATCTTTATTGCACCTCTTGTGCAGTATCAACTCCGATATCCTAAAGAAAATTACTACAAAAAGGTAAAAAGTGGATGTCATACTCATACTCTTACAAGAAGTAGATCACATCACTAAGAGCAACAATTTCGTATAGGGTCATCTAGACATGATCTTCATGGGTCAAAAGGCAAGGTTAAGAACCACAATCATCATTGTTAACGAGTTTGTTCTTCTCAGAGTCTCACTCCTTCATCTTATAAACAAAGAGGAAATGTAAGGATGAAGATAAAATATAATTAAGTTAGATAAGAGGGTAACTACTATATGACAATGTGTTGAACACGTCTCTTCAGAGACTTTATAACCAGTAAAATGAACTTGTATAACTATAATGAATTGTCAGACTCTAGGGAATATGCTTAGAACATGAGGACCAATTTGGAATCGATGGTTCAGGATTCAAAAGCCATGTGTATGGTCGTTCCAACTACTTTTTAGAAGTCTACACGAACGTAGAAACATAACCTAAAACTAGGTTCCATATCTAGCTTTTTAGACTTACACAACAAGTTGATCGATCATTTCAGTATGAGCATTCCTACCAAAAAAGGTACAATCAAAACTTTTCTCCATTATTTAACTAAAAAAAAGCATTAGAGCCTATCTAAAGAGGTTCAATAAAGAGATGTTAAATGTGAAGAATTTGCTAGAATCTGTATCAATAAAAACTCTTATTAGCAACATACATAATTACTTCCTATAGAAATGACTTTATTCTCTCCTTGAAAGAGATCTACTTAATGTAAAAGAACCGATAAAAAATCACATATGAGTTGAAAAAGGCTAATATATCATAACAAGATTATATTCAATTCAACAAACAAGATAACAAGAGTATATAAAAGGAAGTGTCTTCAATACAAGATAACATGCATTCTCCTCGGGATACCCAACCATTCAAAGGAAATACTAAGGTCTTAATACAAAATAGATTGGTATACCCATAATTGATAACTATTCTCTTAAATAGCATCAGGGTTAAGGTGTTTGCATCAATTAAATGGAAGAAGCATATGCAATACACACCACTCATAATGGGATATATAATGAATTAAAATAAAATAAAAGTTCTATCTATTCTATAAGAATAGAGTCATGAAACTAAATAATGTTTTGCCATGAAAAAAGAGATATAAAGGCTCATAGATAAAGGCTATCTCTAATAATTCATGAAACAGTATTTAAAGCAGAAAAAAGAAGTCAAGCCTTCTTACAAGTCTCTTTGATTAGTACTTAAAAGTGTATTTTTATTAAGATTTTATATCATCTTTTTACATTTAAAATATCAATAACTCCTTAACTAGAGCATGTTTTATAATAACATGTCTAATAATATAAGATACTTTTTATTTGTGATAAATGTTCATCTTAAATACAGGCCTATCATATAAATAAAAGAACTGATTAATAAGTTTAACTACTAAAATTGAGAAGACAGAGAAGACTAAGCTTAGAAAAGAAATGCTGGTTCAATCTAAATTGGAACATCATTTGGTTATTGGATCATAATTAGAGATACAGAACTTGGATTTAGGTCTGGTCTATATGGATAGAAAACTAAGACATAGGCCTAAAACTTTTATGTGAGTTCAAGATTTTAAAAGGTCGTTTTGAAGTTCAAATTGTAGCAACAATGGAGAAGTTGGAATTTATCCTCCATCTCATACATTGTTTAGTGTTCCGCCTATTTCTCAAGTTCTAGAAATCTAAAAGCATTAATTCTTTATTTGTTAAAAAGTTGAGATAATTTTCTAGAACTTTCATCAAGACTATATGTTCAAATTCTAATGTTATCAATGACGTTTTGTTTAGATAAGAAGATAAGGATTGTCACCAAGTTAAAATATGACCACCCACTTAACAATTATTCATCAAATCAATAGTTCTAAATTTTAGCCTATAAAAAGAGGCATTTACCATGCATTTAGGTAACTTATTTTTCAGATCAAGATTATATTCTTGCTCTTTTTCTTTATATTTTTGTAATGCTTAAGTTTTGCTTTCATTAATATCTTATTTATGCTTTTATTTTCTTGACTATACTTATATAATCATGGCTCCTCTTGTTTATTTATATTTATCCTCTTCATTATGTCTAACTAAGTCTATTATGTTAAGGTGAAAAAGTTTCATTAATGGTGTTAGGATAAGTATAATATAAACTCAATATGGACTTTAATGATTACTTTCGAAATAACTTATTCTGCTGTTTGGAAGTCAAAATCTTAGCAATAGTGGAGAAGTCTGAATCTGTTTTGTAGCCTGGATAATGTTCAGTGTTTAGTCTATATTTTAAGTTCTAGGAGTCCAAATGACTTCAATTTTCTTTTTGTAAGAAAGCTGAGATAATTTCCTAGAACTTTATGATTCAAGTTTGTTTAAATTGTGATATTAGCAATGATATTTTGTTTAGACAAGAAGATAAGTATTGTCACCAAGTCAAGAGTTGTTTACCCATTCATCAATTAGTCAACAAATCAATACTTCTCAATTTTGACCTATAAAAAGAGGCATTTGCCATAGTTTTAGGCATCTTGGTTTTTAGATAAAAATCATATTCTTGCTCTCTTTCTTTATATTTTTGTAATGTTTAAGTTTTATTTCATGTTATATTTTCCTTAATCTTTTATTTATGCCTTTTATTTTCTTTCCTTTACTCAGTTAACTTATATCTTATTTAAGTTCTATATTTATATTTTTTTTCCATTATATTTAGCTAAGTTTATTATGTCAATATAAAAAGGTTACACTAATGGTGTAAAAATAAGTATAGTGTAAACTCAACATGAACTTTAATGTTTGATACTAACATGTTTGGTATTTGTTATCTTGTTTAATTTTAATACTTTGCTTACTAAATAGTTAATTTAGATTTATATTGTGTAGCACTTGGTACAAAAAAATACTTGGTACTTTCATAGTTTAACCGTATGTTATAACCTACATCTATACTATGAAAGAAATTTGATTTGTTATTAACATAAATTATAATCATGAATACCTGACAACATTTACAAGTGTTAGCATTATTCAAATAAGATAACTAATGCAATCATGTTAACAATTTATAATCCAATTGGAACCTCCTTTATGTGTGGTTTCTAGTTGAGTAATAAAAATAGTTTATACTATACTTGTTTGAAATACCATTAGTGGATCCTCTAACCTTGATATTTGTTATTATCATTGTTTAATCCTCACATTAATCTTACAATCTCAAAGTCCTTTTTAACTTATTATTATTATTATTATTATTGTTATTGTTATTATTGTTGTTATTTAAAATTTATATAGTTAACCTTTCGGTGGTTCAACTCCGGTCTTACAAGGTTATTTATTACTTTGACACTCCTACACTTGAGAGAAAACATCAATATTTTAGTCGTGTCAAGCTTTTGGCATCGTTGTCAAGGAGATAAATTCTTGTATAAATTATAATATATATTTTATTTTTTCTTTTCTTGTATCTAACTTTTTTTCTTTTCTTTTGTTTTCTTCTTCCTTTTATTCTTTTTGTATATGTACATGAGAGTTTGGTCACGTATATTAAGTTGTAGAATTTGTAGGGTATCCTTATCATTTTTAAAAAATATAATCGAAGAAGATAATCAGTCGCTTTATAATGAGAATAACCGTGTAAGAATACTTAGAGACTACATGAATCTTATAAGAACAAGTGCATATTCATGCATAGTTTTCCATTCTGATGCATCTCATTTTAATTTTAAGTCAGACATTATTTAACTTTTACCTTCTTTTCATGGCTTAGATTTAGAAAATTCATACTTGCATTTAAGTGAATTCGAGGAGGTTTGTAACACCTATAATAACTTAAATTGTAGCATGAAGACCATCAGATTAAAACTTTTTTATTTTTCATTAAAAGATAAAGATTAAACATGGCTATAAAATTTAAGACTAAGTTCCATTCATGCTTGGGATGAAATACAATAATAATTTTTAAATAAGTTTTTTTCATCTCACAGAACAAACTTTTGTAAAAGACAAATTACAACTTTCACTAAAAAACCAGGAGGAATATTTTACCAATGTGGGGATAGATATCGAGACTTAATTAATACTTGTCCTTATCATGGTTTTGAAATATGGAGATTGGTTTTATATTTTTATGAAGGGGTAACACCTGAAAATAGGCAAATGATGGAATTGATGTTCAATGAAATTTTTAAAGATAAAAACCCTGATAAAGTAATGGAGTACTTAAACTTGATAGCTGAAAATACTCAAAATTAGGACATCGCATGTACTTATGAGGCATCAAGTAAAACTTAACCTCATATATCTAGTGGAGGTATGTAAAATCTTAGGTAAGATCATGATATCAAGCCAAGTTTACATCTTTAGCTAGAAAACTCGAGGCACTAGAATTAAAAAAAAATTGGTCAGTTAAAATCTGCTCAAGACATTGGTGTCAAATCTATGAGACCAATGAATACTTAACCAATGACTGTCCAACTTTGTCTTTTTTCAAGGAATGCCTCTATGACAAGCTCATGCTTTAAACAGTTTTCAAAGGCCCAATCATAACCTACACTCACAATCATATAACCCTGGTTAGAGATATTACCTAAATTTTAATTGAAAAGTGTGATAACAATAATGCACAAACTTCACAATCATCATTTCTAGTGCACCATAATTTCTAAGTTCTCATGAATATGCACCTTGATGCAACGATATTATTCGATAACTTCACCACATTTAACTAGCATTTTGCTTATGTTTTATATATAAAATGCCTTGATATTCTTTATTTTATGTTTTGAAAACACTTTTGAATGAAAGATGTAAAAAGGAGTAAATTTGAGGTAATTGGTAGATTTGACCTTTAGTCGATGTTTTGTGCAGAGTGTGAGTTCTAGAGGTTGAAATGAAGTGATTCTAGTGGCATTAAAAAGCTAACATCCACACCTTTTTAGAAATTTAAAGCAAGAAAAATAAAATAAGAAAGAGCATAAAAATCACAGCTTTCAAAATCAAATCTCACAATCTGCCATTGTTGACCTTCGACCATTAAAAAATAAAAATATGGAGCTGTAGAATTGATACAAACTCAATTTTTTTGGATTCATAACTTAAAGACCTATCAACACTCTAAATGTTAGCTAAAAAATACTTCATATGAGGGCTATGTGATTTTTCAAAGATGAGAGCTGAATTCTACCAAACAATGGTGGGTTATTGGTGGTACCTGAATATTGTCAAAAGAAGCTACACCAACCATTGACAAAAGATAGCCACCATTGTTGATAAGTACAGGAGGAGCTGTCATTGAAGCCTATAAATAGAGGTTTTATTTAGAGAGAAAAAATATAGCCAAGAGAAAGGGAGAGAGTGTAGTAAAATCAAAGAAAGGAGGCAACAACCAGAAGTGAAGAAACATAAACTCTCTTCTCTATATACCAAAAATAATGCTTTTTTCTATCTTTAGGAGTAGTTGTTCAATAGATATGCAAGGCTAAACTTGTTTTCTTGGTTGCAAGGAGGCAAAAACCTTTAAATATCAAGAATCGTGAGATTTATTCTTCCATTTATTTTTAGCTTGTATTATAAATGAGTATGATTATTTCTCTATGCATATTTTTTTATGATAATTGTTGATAATTGCTAGAGCGGACTCTAAATTACCATTGTGAATAATCTATTGCTAAGTTTGGTATCAAAACCGGAGTTATGGTATATAAACTTATGAAGCAACTAAACTTGATAATTTTGGCGGAACTACATTATTAAACTTAGGGAAGACATTCGATCAAAGCAACATAAGCAGATAACTTAGTTGTTAAGATTAATGAATTTATCTAATTCTTAATGTTACCATTGGATTAAATCATTAGTGCAAATATTGTGATTGTTTGTTGGTTAAGGTTAGTTATATGGCAGATCTTTTAATTAACCAACATTAAGAAAAGATAAAAATTTAGAATATAAACTAGAGTTTCATCTCAAGGATCAATTCTGATTTTTATAGGTGGATGTATGCTTGCGACCAAGGTTTTTTTTCTTAATAAATTTTAGTTTTAATTGATTTTGTTTACTAGTTTAATTTCTGTCATAGTTTAGATCATTACAAATCAAACCCCTCCAATTGCATAATGTATAATAAAAAAAAATCTAAACTAAGCCTTCCTAATGGGATCAACCCTTTGCTTGCTTTATACTATTTTGTGTGTTTTAAGCTAGGGTAATTAATTTATGCAACCGCGACATCGCAACCAACTTCTTATGCTCCACCACCTATAAGAAATCTTAAGGAACTTTATATGTATTTATTGAAAAGCAAGAGACAATTAATACTCAACTTGCTCAAAGCATAACAAATTTTAAAGATACTCTCGTAAAATTCACATCTACTCTTAGTTTTCAAGAGAAATGTAAGTTTCCATCTCTACTATAACAAAATCCCAAGGGGCAAACAATGCAAGTGCATGCAGCTCTAGAAGCCAACACATGGATCATGTCCAATCAGTCATTACTCTCCATAATGGTAAGGTTTTTTAAAAACCAATTCTTAAACCTTGTAAGAAAGATGATGAGTCAATCTTTAAGGGTAAGGAAAGGGTTAAACCTAAACATTATAAATAAAAAACTGATTCCTCACCAGTACTTTCATTTCCTTATCATGACCAAATAAAAGGAAGTCAATCATGATTCTAAAATATTTGAAACTTTCAAATAGGAAGAAATCAAGGATGAAAAAGGCACAAAAAATGTTGTTATAGATCGTTTGTTAAAATTGACAATAGATGCAACATCTGACATCATACTAATAGATGATTATTTTCCTAATTAATCTTTACTTTCTCTTAGTTCAATGTCTTGGTTTGCTAAAAATATCAATTTTCTTACTTCAGGATTTTTGTCAACACATTTGGATAACCAAGACAAAAGAAAGTTTCTAAGCAATATGCAAAACTTTTATTATGATGACTCTTACATATTCAAATATTGTCTTGATCAAATATTATAAAGATATATTCCCGATAATGAGGTAAACAATATTATTAAATTTTATTATTCTAAGGCATTTGGAGATCATTTCTTGTAAAAAAGATTTTAGAAATCTTACAAAGTGGATTTTACTAGCTCACCATATTCAAGGACTTACATGCATTCTACAAAAACCATGAAAATTGTCAAAAAGTGGGATTTATTTCAAAACACAAGAGTTTTTATATAATCTTCTATTGACTCTTAAATCTCATCATGGTAGAGATATGCATCGTGCAATTTTTAACTTATGACCCTATTTTTATAAAGAATATACTTGGCATAATCTTGGGAATCTAACTAAAAAAGATATTATTTGTTAGTTTTTAAGAAAACTAGATGAGAAGCCTATCTTTAACCTATAAAGGGTTTTTAAATTGTTCTTAGACGTAAAACCAAGAGAAGATATGAACCATAATCACAACTACCTATATATACACAATTGTTTTAAAAAAAATAAAGAAAAAAAAGAAAGTGAGAGAGAGACTCCAACTGGCCTACATATAAGTGGTATGATTGTATTTTCAATTTCTCATCTATAAAATCTTCTCTTCCTTCCTTTTATTTTCACTCAACTCATACATTCAACAAATGTAAAAGTGTGTAGAAATGACAGGTTCCTCTAGTCATCATATAAAAAATGTTTGTGTTGTCAATATATTCAGTCTTAGGAAGAAAATTAAGTTTTTAAAATCAGTAAATTATCTTAATCAAGTACTAGCTGAGAAAAAGATTCATTTAGTGTATAGGAAAGGCAACCTTGGGTTAATAAGGTATGTGCCAATAGCTGTATTTTTAGAAGGTAGTCAAGTTTTGGGGGTCATCCCCAAAATTTTAGTGAAAAGTGACATCATAGAAAAAACAATTAGAGAGGAACTACTGATCTCCTTAATGTTTGATCGAATAAATATAATGTTTAAACACGTTGATGCCTTCATTGCCTTACCAGGTGGTTTAGGTATATTGGAAGAGATCTTTCATATTTCCTCCTAGGTCCAACTTCATATTCACCATGAACTTATAGGTTTGATCAATGTTAATGGTTTTTATGATAAATTATTGTTTTTTCTTGATCTTGCTGTGAAACAGAATTTTCTAACATCTTTGACACGACAAATCATAATCCCTGCTGCTACTACTAAATAACTTATTGATCAATTGTAATGTTTCATCCTTGTAATTGATTCCTCCATAAGTCAAATAGAATGGTCAAACAAGGAAAATCGTAAAAAGTTGAGAATGGATTTGAGCATTAGTTTGCAAAAACTTGTGTCTTTTAGTTTTATTAATAACATAATATTGTGTTTTTTTATTTCTTATATTTGTTTAAATGTATTTCAGGTTTGTCAATAGTTGTTATTTCAAGTAATGTCTTCTATACTTTATTTTTCTACCTTATAACATTTAAGACAATATCTCTTTTTGGTTGGAGGGGAGAAGGTAATACCTAATATTTTTTAAAAAATAACTATTATTAGGATGATAGAGTAAGGAGGAATTTCATTAACTCTTGAGACACATCTTGGTAAATATTTTTCAATGGTTATTCATAATGTTTATAACAAGGTCTATCACACACTTCTCATGAAATATTCAAATTTACAAACTCTCATATTATTATCACTTAATTCTGCTTTATATACTCATTTAATAAGTATTCTTAAACCTTTATTTTCACACATACACTTTAACATATGAATGTAGGTTGCAGATTGGATTATTACATTGTTTATATTCTTTTATTAAAGATAACAACTAAGAGAAATGAATGGTATATAATTTATAAAAAAATAATAATAAATGTAATTAATTAAATAAATCAAAATATACATAAATTTGGTTTTATAGCCTCCCTAACATGAGAAATTAAGCTTGAAGGGTTGTTTTAACACCTAATATCCTAAAGTCAATTGATTTGAGAGCTATTAGCCCAATTCTTGTTTTATGGGTTAAGAAGAAAAGCTTAAAGGAATTAAACATTGCACTATCTGCGTATTAATATCTACAACCCTAGTTACTAAACTCGTAGGGGTGTATCAACACCTAATGCCCTAAAACCAATCAGTGTAGAAGTTATTAGTCTAAAGCTCGTTACATTTGTTAAAAATACATTGTGTTATCTATATAATAATACTATTAATAATAAATAAATAAATAAATAAAAACATATAATAATCTCAACCTAAGAAAGTTAACCTTAAACATTAGAACAAAATATTGTTTTTTTCTAATGAAAGCCCTATCATCTATATTTTCATATATTGAGCACATAAAAAGAAGGTTAATTAATATCTTTTTTAATAAATCTAAAGTAGATATCTAAATTTAATGAGATTTTGTTTATTTAGATAGATGAAGTTGAATGATAAATGCATTCTTTTATGGAACTTGCAAATTATTTTTCTATTTTAACACTTTGATTACTAAAGACTAGTAATAAGCTAGTTAGGGGGTGTGATTAATACTTGAAAGTGTATTTTTATCAATGTTTTATATCAATATTTTGCACTTGAAGTATCAATAACTCCTTAACTAAAATATGTTTTATAATAACAAGTTTGATACTATAAGATACCTTTAATTTATGATAAATGTTCATATTAAATATAGGCCTATCACGTAAATCAAAGGATTAATTAATAAGTTCAACTATTAAAATTGAGAAGACAAAGAGAGGGTGAAGCTTAGAAAAGAGATGTTGGTTTAGTCCAAATAGGAACATTGTTTGGTAATTAGATCATAACTAGAGCTGTAGAAGTTCCTTTATGAGTGGTTTCTAGTTGAGTAATAAAAAGAGTTTATACTATACTTGTTTGAAATACTATTAGTGGATTCTCTAACTTTAACATTTGTTTTTATCATTGTTTAGTCCTCATATTAATCTTACAATCTCAAAGTTCTCTTTAACTTTTTTTTTTATTATTATTAATAGTAGTAGTAGTAGTAGTAGTTGTTGTTGTTGATTAATACTTAAAAATACATTTTTATTAAGGTTTTATTTCATCATTTTGCACTTAAAGTATCAATAACTCCTTAATTAATGCATGCTTTATAATAATATATCTAACAATATAAGATACCTTTAATTTGTAGTAAATGTTTATCTTAAATATAGGTCTATCACATAAATGAAAAGATTGAATGATGAGTTGAAATATTGAAATTGAAAGGACAAATATAAGGCAAAACTTAGAAAAGAAATGCTGGTGTAGTCCAAACCGGAACATTATTCGGTAATTGGATCATATCTGGAGTTGTAAATCTCAAATTTAGGTCTACTTTATATGGGTGGAAAGGTAAGACATATATGCCTACAACTTTCATGGAGCCCAAGATTTAAAAAAGTTATTTTTAAATCTAAATTGTAGCAACAATGAAGAAGTTTGAATCTGTCCTGCAACATGAACATTGTTTAGTGTTTGACCCATATCTAGAGTTTTAGAAGTCCAAATGACTTAATTTTTTTTCTTGAAAAGCTGAGATAATTTTATAGAACTTTTATATTTTTAAGTGGTTCTAATTCTGATGTTATCAATGATGATTTACACAGACAAGAGAAGATAAAGATTGTCATCAAGTCAAGAGTTGGCCACCCATTCATCAATTATTCATCAAATCAATAGTTCCTAAATTAGGCATATAAAAGAAGGCATTTTTCATGTATTTAAGCATCTTGGTTTCCAGATTAAGATCATGCTTTTGCTTTCTCTCATTATATTTTTGAAATACTTAAGTTTTATTTTCATTACTATCTTGTTTATGTCTTTCCTTTCCTTTCCTGTCCTTGACTTAGTTAACTTTTATCTTATTTATGTTCTTATCTTGTTTATTTATGTTTTTCTCTTTCACTATGTTTAGCTAAGTATATTATATCAAGGTCAAAAGGTTACATTAATAGTGTAAGAATAAGTATAGTGTTACACGGATTTTAATGTTTGATACTAGCATGTTTTGTATTTTTATCTTGCTTACTCTTTAATACTTTGCTTGTTAAATGATTAATCTAGATTTATATTGTATAACACTTAGTATAATAAATGCTTAGCACTTTCATAGCATAAATTGTATAGTATAACCGATACCTATGCTATGAAAGAAACTTAATTTGTTGTTAACATAAATTACAATCATGAATGCTTGACAATATTTACAAGTATTAGTATTATTTGAATAAGATAACTAATGTAATCATATTAACAATTTATAATCTGATTGAAACCTTCTTTATATTTGGTTTTCAATTGAATAATAAGAGTTTATACTATACTTATTTGACATACCATTATTGGATCTTTTAACTTTGACATTTGTTATTATCATTGTTTAATTCTTACACTGACCTTTCATCTCAAATTTCTCATTAACTTTTTTTTAATATTTTTATTTTATTTTTTATTATGGATTTGTTATTGTGTTATTGTTATTTATAATTTATACAATTAACCTCCATGTGGTTCGATCCTGGTCTTGCCGAGTTATTTATTACTTCGACACTCCTACACTTGGGTGAAGACATCAATCTTTTGGTCGTGTTATCAGTAATAGTAGTATTACTGTTGTTGTTGTTATTGTTGTGTTGTTGTTGTTATTTATAATTTATATAGTTAACCTTCTTATAGTTCAACCTCAGTTTTGCCGGATTATTTATTACTTTGACACTCGTACATGTAGGAGAAGACATGAGTCTTTTGGTTATGTCAACTTGTTATTAACATGTCTTATCATTTTTATCTTATTAATTCTTAATACCTTACTTATTAAATGGTTAATTTAAATTTATGTTGTATAACACTTGGTACAACAAATGCTTGACACTTTCATAGCCAGCTATATGGTATAACCTACATCTCTGCTATAAAAGGAACTTAATTTGTTGTTAATATAAGTTAACATTATGAATTCCTAACAATATTTAAAAGTTGTTACTTAAATAAGATCATTAATATGATCATGTTAATAATTTATAATGAGTTATTAATGACAAATCATCCAATTGGATCCTCTTTTGTGTGTGGTTTCCAGTTGAGTAACAAAATGAGTTTATATTATACTTATTTGAAATACCATTAGTGGATTCTTTAACCTTGACAACTATTTTTATCATTATTTTATCTTCACTTTAATCTTACATTCTAAATTCTTATTTAACTCATCATCATCATCATCATTATTTGTAATTTATATAGTTAACCTCTTTATGGTTCTACACCGGTCTTACTGGGTTATTTATTACTTTGACACTCTTACACTTGAAAGAAGACATCATTTATTTGATTGTGTCAAGTTTTTGGTGTTGTTCCCGAGGAGGTAAAATGTTGTATAAATTGTAATATTTGTTTTTCACTTCTTTTTTCTAACTTTTATTTCTTTTATTTGTTACGTTTTGTTTTGTATCCTTCTTTCTACATGTGTGATTAGTATTTAAAATTGTATCTTTATTAAGGTTTTATACTATAATTTTACACTTGAAGTATCAATAACTCTTTAGCTAGAGCATATTTTATAATAACATATTTAATAATATAAGATACCATGAACTTATGATAAATATTTATCTTAAATGTAGGCCTATCACATAAATTAAGGGATTGATTAATGAGTTTACCTACTGAAATTGAGAAGATAAAAAGAGGGCTAAGATTAGAAAAAAAGATGTCGGTTCAATCCAAACTAGAACATCATTTTGTTATTAGATCATAATTGGAGCTGTAAAACTTGGATTTAGATCTCTTTTATATAGATGAAAAACAAAGACATACACCTAAAACTTTCATGAAGAGTCTAAGATTCAAAATGACCATTTTCAAGTTCAAATTGTAGCAATAACGGAAAAGTCCAAATTTGTCCTGCAATCCAGACATTGTTCACTATTCAGCCTATATCTCGAGTTTTAGAAGTCCAAATGCATCGATTATTTTTTTGTTGGAAAGTTGAGATAATTTTTTAGAACTTTCATAAAAAAAATCTCTTTAAATTCTGATGTTAGCAATTACGTTTTGTTTAGACAAGAAGATAATGATTCTCACCAAGTTAAGATGTGTCCACTCATTCAACAATTAGTTAATAAATCAATAGTTTTAAATTTTGGCCTATAAAATAAGGCATTTGGCAAGCATTTAAGCATCTTGGTTTTTAGATCAAGATTATATTTTTGCTTTTTCTTTTTTATATATATTTTTGTAATACTTAAGTTTTGCTTTCATTAATCTCTTATTTATGTGTTTCCTTCCATTTCCTTTACTTAGTTAACTTATATTTTATTTATATTATTATCTTGTTTATTTATGTTTCTCTTCTTCATTATATTTAGCTAATTTTATTATGTTAAGGTGAAAAAGTCACACTAATGGTGTAAGAATAAGTATAATATAAACTTAAGATGGGCTTTAATGTTTATATCTTAAACAACTTGTTATTAACATGTCTTATCATTTTTATCTTATTAATTCTTAATACCTTAATTGTTAAATGGTTAATCTAGATTTGTGTTGTATAACACTTGGTATAATAAATGTTTAACGTTTTCATAGCCCAACTGTATGGTATAACCTACACCAGTGCTATGAAAGGAATTGGATTTGTTATTAACATAAGTTAGCAACATGAATTTCTGATAATATTTAAAAGTTTAGTGTTACTTAAATAAGATGATTAATATGATCATGTTAACAATTTATAATGAGCTATTAATGACAAATCATTCAATTAGAACCTTCTTTGTGTGTGGTTTCTAGTATAAACAGAGTTTATACCATATTTATTTGAAACACATTAATGGATCTTCTAACCTTGATATTTGTTTTATCATTATTTAATCTTTATATTAATCTTACATATTAAAATCTTCTTTAACTCACCACCACCAGCACCACCATTATTATTATTTATATAGTTAATCTTCATATGGTTTGATCCCTGTTTCGCCGAGTTATTTATTATTTTGACACTCCTATACTTGGGAGAAGACATCAATCTTTTGTTCATGTCAAGTACTTAAACTTGCTAGTTGAAAATGCTTAAAATTAGGACATGATAGGCACTTATGAGGCATAAAGTAAAACTCAACCTCATATATCTGGTGGAGAAATTTACAACCTTAGAGAAGATCATGACCTTCAAGCCAAGTTTGCATCTTTAACTAGAAAACTCGAGGTTTTAGAATTGAAAAAAATAGTCAATTAAAATCTATTTAAGTCATTGTATGCTAAATCTTTAAAAGTAATAAACATTCAACCAATGACCATCCAACTTTATCTTTTTTAAGGAAGGCCTCTATAAACAAGCTCATACTTTAAATAATTTTCAAAGGCCCAGTTATAACTTATACTCACAAACATACAATCTTGGTTAGAAAACTCACACAAATTTTAATTGGAAAAGTGATAACAATAATACATGAACTTTATAGTCATCATTTCAAGTACACTATAATTTTCAAAATTCTTATGGATATGTAGCACTTTATGTTCCACCTCCTAAAAGAAATCTTGAGGAAACACTACACGCATTCAAGGAAAAGCAAGAGATAAACAACACTTAACTTGCTCAAACTATAACAGATTTTAAAGCTACTTTTGTAAAATTCACATATGCTATTAGTTTTCACAAGAAAGGTAAGTTTTCATCTCAACCACAACAAAATCCCAAGGAAAAATACAATGTAAATTCAAGTAGTTTTGGATACCAATATATGGATCATTGACACGACTAAAAGATTGATGTCTTGTCTCAAGTGTAGGAGTGTCAAAGTAATAAATAACTCGACAAGATCGGGGTCGAACCACAGGGAGATTAGTTGTATAAATTATAAATGATAATAATACAAAAATAACAATAATAATAATAATAATAATAATAGTAGCAGCAGCAGTAAAGAAAGAGATAGAGAAGAAGAAGAAGATAATGAGAACTTTGAGATGGAATATTAATGTAAAGATTAAACAATGATAATAACAATTGTCAAGGTTAAAGGATCCACTAATGGTATGTCAAACAAGTATAGTATAAACTTTTATTATTCAATTGAAAACCACACACAAAGGAGGTTCTAATCAGATTATAGATTATTAACATGATTACATTAGTCATCTTATTCGATTAATGTTAATACTTGTAAATCTCGTCAAGCATTCATGATAATAATTTATGTTAACAACAAATCAAGTTCCTTTCATAGCTCAGGTGTTAGTTATGGGCTATGAAAGTGTCAAGCATTTGTTGTACCAAGTGTTATGCAACATAAATCAAGATTAGTCATTTAACAAGCAAAGTATTAAAGAGTGAATAAGATAACAAATACAAAACATGTTAGTATCAAACATTAAAGTCCATATTAAGTTTACATTATACTTATTCTTACACCATTAATGTAACCTTTTCACCTTGATATAATAAACTTAGCTAAACATAAAGAAAGAAAGTGACATGACGAAAAGATTGATGTCTTCTCCCAAGTGCAGGAGTGTCGAAGTAATAAATAACCCCGCAAGACCGGGGTCGAACCACAGGGAGGTTATTGTACAAATTATAAATAACAATAATAAAATAACAACAACAATAGTAGTAGTAGTAGTAGTAGTAATGCTAATAATAATAATAATAATAATAATAATAATAATAATAATAATAATAATAATAATAATAATAATAATAATAACAATAATAACAATACTAAAGAAGAAGAAGATGAGAACTTTGAGATGAAATATTAATGTAAG
>SRLM01000503.1:24643-70202 GCA_015708895.1 Populus ilicifolia | reverse complement strand
ATAAAACCATGATAAAAATGCACTTTTGAGTACTAATCACACATCCCGAAGAACTACAAGTTTGGCTTAACACTCGTATAGCCAATTGTTGTAGATTTGGAGCGCTAGTTCCATATGTCATCCATTATTCATCTATACAAAAAAAATAATAAGTGTAAGACTATATCAAGTAATATTTTTAAATATAAAAATTATATACCTGGAGGCATAAGGGTGCGATTATTTATTGCGGATGCTCGGCCAAAGTCATGTTCAACATTCCTAAAAAACTTCATCTCACTTGTAATCTTACTTTGTAATCGTAAATTTCCATGTGCATACTTCTCAAAAACATCTAGAAGTCCAGAAATGGTGCTCATATGTTTATCCATTATATTTACATCATATTGGAATCGAGGATTCAACCAAAATGCTGCTGCATAAAGATTTCTATAAAATTGTCTATCCCACCAATTATTGATAATGTCTATGAAAGGTTTCACTGTAGGCTTTCTCTTTTGAAATCTCCTTATCATTTCTTCTTTTGCATGATGAATAGCATCATACAAATATCCCATTGAAGGTCTATCATCACCATCAACCAATCGTAGAACTCGAACTAAAGGTTCACTCATTCGCACAATTATTGCACATTCTTCCCAAAACAAAGAGTCTAGCACACTCTCAACAAACTTTTTTCCTTTGATATCTTTAGCATAAGCAGATGAGACCCATTCCTTAGATGTCACCATAGCTCTCAACTCATCTTTATGAGCTAAAATGCTTTGCAATACAATAAATGGTGGCAAAACGAGTAGGAGCTGGACAAAGAATTTCTTTTCCTCTAGTGAACTTCCTCATCAAATATAATGGATAACAATGATTATAAATGTACTTTGTGATATCAGAAGCATGCTCAACAACACAACAAACTTACTGCAATTTACTAATATCCTGGAGTATGAGGTTAATGCAATAAGCAGCACAAGGAGATCAAAATATTGAAGGAAACTCTTCCATCAATAATCTGCCAGCAGCAACATAATTTGCAGCATTATCAGTCACCATATGCACAATGTTTTCTACCCCAACATACAAAATAACATCTCTAAACAACTGATACAACAATCTAGCAGTCTTTGAGACATCTGATACATCCACGGTTTTCAAAAAAACTGTTCCTTTAGGACAATATACTAAGAAGTTAATTAAAGCCCTCCTCTTCTGATCTGCCATCCATCAGCCATTAATGTGCAACCAGTCTTCTTCCAAATCTCTCGATAACTCTCAACATAAATCTTCACTTCATCAACCGTTTTTGCCAGGTAATAACCACGGATAGCATGCAAGTTTGGTCCTTTATAACCAGGACCCATGGCTGTTACAGCATCTATAGCATGCTGATAATACACAGAGTTAACAACATTAAATGGCACACATGCATCAAACATCCACTTTGCTAAAGCAAGATCACACCATTCAACTACTTCTTTCCTTTGCCAACAATTCTGAAGAGATTTTTGAGCACCAGGAGTTGTTCTCGGCATGAAATATGTCCCTAATGTTGCAGATTTCTTCTATTTTCCATAACTTGTAGTTGATTGTTTTATAGTGTTGGCGCTTTGAATCTTTTTCTTTTTTGCAACTTTTGGTGGTAACATATGTTTTTTAGTATTGACATCCTCATCCTCATCCTCCTCATCACCATCATCATCTTTTAATTGCCTAATCATCATCTCTTCATGCTCCCTTTGTTGTGCATTAAATGGATTGAAATCTGTTTGCATTTCTCTAACTCTTTTTTTTGTTTCAACATTTCCTTTAAAGTTCAAAAGCATTTGATGTCGAACATCAGGAGGACATTTGCGACATTGTTCAACTTCTCCTTTAAATCTAGCTAAATGTTGCTTAAATCGATTAATGCCACCACCCGTAAATACTTTAGCGCAATATAAACATACTAATTTAGTTTTTTTACATCCAACACTAAGTTCAGGAGCTTCTCTACAATGACCCCATGCTAAATCTGTTCTTCCTCTACTACCACTTGACACGGAAATTGAAGGTTGAGATGATTGGGCCGTTGAAGGATCACTACTTGGAGTACTACCATCATGTGAAGACATTTTAAATACCTGACATAATTTATAAGATATCACTGGAAAATTCTTTCAACCAGATTACTAACTACTACCAAAACTAAAGTTTTAATTCATTTCTATAACAAAATTCTGATTTCATGCTATTGCCAATTTTTTTTTCATATCACGGAGGAACAAGGCAGAAATGTCAATCATTTTAAAAGCATACACAAATTGTTAGACACCTATTTAACTGAAAAGCATCAAATATTTCTTATCATGGCTTAAACCTTGTATTACGGTTCTATAGTTTGAAAATGTTAAATATACTTATAAACCGACAATCATAGTTTCCCCTGGCATTGCACAACCTGTTCTATCAATAATCAATGAAGTTGACACAACGATTCCAGTATACCAGTATGAATAGAAATCCCCTGCTATCGGTTACAATTAAGCTGTTGTTTTTCACTAAATTTTTTTGAAGCTCTACTTCAAAATTTTTCATTGTTTTAGATTTTTATCATCGATTTTTCATTGTTTTTTATCAGTTCCTCCCACCTCAATATCTAGAAAAGCCAGTGTTAACCCTAAATGATAATACTGTCGAAAATGAACTAAAAGAACCAGTAAATAACAAAGGATCACAATACGGTGGGAAGAACATATATTCTTGCTGGGTCAATCGAACAGAAAAATAAAGGAGCAGAGATACATACCTGTTGGAAAAACCGATGGGTCAATCGGTGGGAAGAACCGATGGGTCAGTAGAGGGAACAAAGGGAAGAACCAATGGGTCAACGGAGGGAATAAAGGGAAGAACCGATGGGTCAGCAGACTAAACGGAGGGAAGAATTGATACCACTGTTATGCTCTCCTGCAATTTCAACAGAGGGAAGAAGATGAAACAGAGGATAGCGAAAGGCTAAAGAAGAAAAAATACAATTAAAATCTTTGCTGACCTTATGCTCAGACTTGAAACGAGGATCAAGGATTGAAGATTCTTCTGCTCATCTACTTGACTGAGAGTGAAACGGGTTTGACAAATTCTTGAAATTAATTAGGTCTTCTTCTCATTTCTTCTCTGTAATGCATTTATAATTCGTGTCTCTGCTTTTGTTGTTTTGGCTTTTTAATTGTAAAAGGCCAAAACGACGTCGTTTCGGGCATGAGGATATAAAAAAAATAAACCCGGGTCTCGTCCGGGTTTGGCCGAGTCGACCCTCCGGGTCGACCAGGTCTGGCCGGTCCAATTCCCAGCCTGTTTTTTGCTTAGACCCGGCCCGGCCACAGTCTCGGGTCAGCCGGGTCCCGGGTTGACCCACCGGGCCGGGCCGGGTCTTAAAACTATGGTTGTGACACCAGGAAGATGTAATTAGGGTCTGTACCCCGTTTAGTTTCTTCTTGCAGGTCTCGGGCTGCCTTTTCGGTATCCTGCATGCGTAATTTAATGAACTGCCTAAAGAATTAGTAAATCTTTTGTTTTTTTTTTTAAAATGCCTTTTATCTGAATTGTTTTGAACAGGAGTGATGAACGCTGCTAGTTGGAACATAAATTAAAGTTAATACATGGGATGGACAAAATGTACGCGTTTCAGCACTTCCAGTTCTGATGGGAGAGGAATAAAATATGCCAATGAAGGGAGTGTCCTCAAAATTTATTTTTTTTTTATTTAAAATAAAAAAAAAATTATATTTTTAGATCGTTTCTACGTACTAATATAAAAAAAATTAATTTTTTTATTTTAATATATTTTGAATAAAAAACTCTTTAAATCGTAACTGTTATCATAATTTCAACCACACTCTAAGCAGCAATTCCTGGCAACGCTTCCATGATTCAAAAAATTTGATATATGCCTTGTTGGAGATAGGGTATTTTGAAAACAAATGGACCACTGTTTTCAAGATCTCCTAGCTTGCTGCGCAAAGCAAGCAAGAAAACAAACACAGGGAAAGAAAATCAAGATAACCAGAAATATAAACTTCATTCAAAATACAAAAACTGTAGCACACGTACACCACGCCACGTCCCTCTATCTTTATAAATCATTGTGTACGTCAGTTAAGCCCTAGTCCCCCCCCCCCCTCTCACCCTCTCTTCCTTCCTTTTCTCCTTCACACCCGTTAATCTCTCTCTCATCTCAAGCTGCCGGGATCTTAGCTCATGAAACCGCCTGCTTGTGCAGCTTGTAGGCACCAACGTAGGAGATGTAGACCAGATTGCCCTCTGGCTCCGTTTTTTCCTCCTGAGAAAGCAAAAGATTTTGAGGCTGCTCACAAGCTTTTTGGGGTACATAATATTGTCCACAACCTCAAGAAAATAATCCCCGAACAGAAACCGGAGTCTATTACATCTATGGTTTATGAAGCTAATGCTCGAGTTAGAGATCCTGTTAGTGGTTGTACTGGCATCATTTCAAGATTGCTGCAGAATATTAATGCTGTCAAGGTTGAACTTGAGTTTGTGCAAGCTCAAGTGGCCTGCTTTCATACCCTGCAACAACAACTTGAAGACCAAAATGTTGTTGATAATGTAGGATTTGTGGACTTTCTTCAAGAAAACAGTAGTGCTAATGTTGTCCAATCTCTTAATCAAGATTGTAACTTTTTGTATGAGAATCTTCAGAACCCTCAACAACTTCAAGAATCCAGTTTTGCTCAAGAAACTAAACTGTTTGATGGTGTTCATCAAGGGATTTCTCTCTCTATTGGCCAGCCCGCTGTTAAGCCTGAAAGGCGTCCATCATCATCACCATCCTCTTCAAAAGTACATGGGAAGCAACCACTCCAGGATGTGAGCGATATTGACGGTTTTTGATATTCTTGATTAGTGCATGCGTATAATTCTTACTGTTTTTATTAGTCAATGTCAAGAGTTAATAGGTGATATATAAGCATAACAGTTACAAGTGTCAAACAACTGACAAGAATGAATTGTGTTTGTAATGTTAAAAGAGTTGAAACCCAAATTAAAATTAATGAGGGTAATTAGATAATAGAGTGCAGTATTCAAAAGTACTGTTGTCTTCTTAATTTGTGTTAGTGCGTATAAGACTAGATAATTACGTTGTTTTGCAAAGTCTGAGGCCATGCATTCATTTCACTGTGGAGCAACTATGAGTGATTGTGTCGGTTATGATTATTTGAAGAGCCATAAATGTTTTGCTTATAGAATGTTGCTTTGAATCACCGAGGTTAACGTCATATGAGATTATATATGGTGTTTCGTTTTATTTCACACATTAGCAAATGCATGAGTAAATACTACTGAGATAGTAAGGATAAAGAATGATTCCTCTGCAGATGGTTTCCAACAACAAGTGGTTTGGACTTGGGATGGTAGGTGTTAGTGACAAGTATTCCTACAAGTTTACAATTGTGTTGCATCAAAAAGACTAGGATATCTCAAGTTTTTGCTTTCACATATTATGCAAATAATGTCATTTTTCAATCATTCATGTTTTTGGATAGCAAGTGCAAAATTTCTTGGTCCTTGTTTTATTTTCGGAGGCCCCGGAGGGCTGCTTGAGCATTGTCTTGCTACAGAGTGGCCTATCTCACTACTTTTGTTGTGTAGTTTGCGCTTTAGATCCCTGGTTGACCGAGAGAGACTCTCAAGGAAATGTGATAATCAGTATAGGAGTGGACAATCAGTATAGCATGTATTTGCACTGCGAAAAGAAGATGCTTTACTCTAGTGGTAATCAGTATCTTCTTACCATTGTGATATGCTGTTATTACTGATGCAAGTTTTATTTTGTTCTGTTTTCAGTTCCATAGAGGTTTAAAACACGATGGAAAATCATGCCAACACGAGCAGTAGACAATCTAAAGGATGATACCATGGTATTTTCTCGGAAAACTGATAAATGACAAAGATTAGACTGTAAAGTGTTGCAGTAGCTCTGCTCAGGTTTCTTATAATTTTGATTGTTATATACCGAGAGGAGACACGTGTCAGCAGGAAATTCATACAGTGACATGTTTGATAGATTTGCATTACACAACTTAGCTTCTTTTTTTACATTGGTAGGAGAGAATTACGCTGTTTCGTGCCTTCTGTGATTATGGTCTCATTTAGTCATTTGAGTTCAGCAATGTCATTGAATAGCACAATCTTAAATTTCTGTTGCACCTGTAAAGCCGCACCCTGCTGGAAGTTCACTTTCGATATTTTCTGTATATGAAAGTGGAGTTAACTTTGATATGAAGCCCTGCCTCGTTTGAAAGTTTGTTTTACAACGTGAATTGTAGTTGATATCCACAGTACTCAAGGTATTCGCTGTTTAGGCTGTGGCCCATGATTTTTTTTCATGATTCGTTGTGGGTACAGTTGAAAACATCAAGTAATGGTTATCGATGGTTGTTGGATTTATCAATTCAGAGTCCTACAAAGGTAAGGAGAGTTTAGGTAGCTGCTTATAAGCTGAAAAAAATGCTAGCCATTCGAAAGATTATGATGGACCGACCAATCCTGTGAATAAAGCCATCTCCCTCTTTTCCATTTCTACTTGGAATCACCTGAATTCTGGACCCCAATGCCAACCCGTTGATCGACGGAAAAATTGGCTCCTCATGAAGAAGCATCCATGCAAGTTGGTCAAAACCATGTGATTTCGTGGCCTTTCTCTTTGGATTTGTCTTGCATTCATAGCCACAAGTTAACATCTTCTCACGTCAGCTTCTAGTTTTGTTGCATTGTGTTTGTTGTTCATGACCTCTTAAAAGCTCATTCAAGACTGTATAGTCCAAGTAAGATAGCATTAACATTGAAATCCTGTCCCAGGACTACCAAGCAAACAAACATGACCTTCTTTGAATGGCCATGTCTTGAGATTTTTCATCTGGAAGACGTACCGCCCATTTTTTTGGCTCGGGAACAACTGACCATTCTGTGCACCCAACAACAGCCAGTACTGTGCCAATAGTTTCAATCCTCTGTTTCAAAAAATACTGTTGTTAAATGTCAAACAGTTAGTTACAGGGTCGCTAAGAACGACAAGATCTCAATTGCCTATATTTCTGCTGGCATTCTAATTGCTAACAAGAAATGTTCTGCTGCTACTTTGTTAGTGCTTGAAATCATGCACTTATACATATATACTATATAATTTCCATCGTTCAGAACTTGCAAATAGCCCTGGCCATGGTTTGCTATCTCTCATCCCAGCTCCCTTTCTGCTAATTAAGAGCTTAATTTTGGAAATTGCAAACGCAACAGCTGCCACTTCTCTTCTATAAAGAAATCAACTCCCACCGGTGAAATTGATGGTGCTTTCTGATAGATAATAGAATTCTGGTCACCACCCTTTGTCCTAATATCTTCAACCATCGTATGTATCGTGCTCATCTTTGGACGGTCTCTTGGCGATGGAGCCAAGCAAAGCAAAGCCGCTTGCATGAGACCTACCATCTCCCCCTCCATATGTTATACCTCAACAACTCAAAATCAAACACCTCCCAAGTCCACTCTTCTCTTGCCACTCTTTGAGCCCATTTCACTAAACTTGTTTCTCCCTCTCCGTTTGGCATTTTCCCTGTCAATATCTCGAGCAAAATAACCCCAGAGCTATAAACATCGCATTTTTGGGTGAACCTTCTTTGGCTGACATTATTCTGGTTGTTGGACATTAGTTCGGTTGCTTTATAAGCGTTGTTTGAGATAGATGAGGCATGCTGTAGTTGGTAGAGACCAGCTTCAGAAATACTATCCATGCAAGAGAGAGTGTAAGCTTCCATTTAGTTGAAAATCACAGACCAAAAGCTAACTCATTAGAATCATAGTAAGCTTTTAATCTAACAATGCTTGAATGTTCCAGTGTGGGGCTGATATTGTGGTAATTTTTATGATATAATTTATAGATTTAAATAAAATAGTTGTATATAAAATCAATAATTGAATTGAAGGGCCCAGCTGACCCAATTTTTCCTTTAAATCCTTCGCGGGCCTCACTATTTCGTCTTTTTCATGGTAACAACAGCATGTGATGGTCACGAGAATTGCCTAGGTTGCCACCGGCTAACACTACCAAGTCACTCACACCCTTTTTCATTTTTCTTCTTTCCTGCATCACCTGATTTTGCTGGCTCACTCTCCACCGTTGATGAAAAACAATCCAACACCAGCAGTTCACCACAAAGATTCTTATTTCCAGAAAAAGAACTCGCCGGGAAACGTGAAAAACTCGCTTTATTTAAGTGTCAATTAATGAATAAATGAGTATAACTGTCAAGTTATTAGGTTATTGTTCTGGTCATTATCAAAACATTCACATGTTAAGAGTTCAGTGATTTGTAGATTGTTCTCTGAGGGCTCAGCGGACTACTCTAATCTCTAACTAATGTTGGACACCAAGTATATGAATAAAAAACCTCTCAAGTTAAACCAGTTGATTACCAAACTTTTAGGGTTTACAAAGTTAAACAGCCCAATAAATTTCTAAATTATTTATGCTGATAATAATAAAACTTATTTTAATTTGATGAATTTCACTAACATAAAATCTAGTTTAGATCGAATTTCATAACAAATAAAGTTAAAATTGATGTAATTAAACTTGATTAATTCGGTTATTCAATTCTATTTAAAAACTAAAATCTTAAATCAATTCTATTTTAAATTATTTTAAATTAACCTATATTAATTCACTTAACTTATAAATAAGATTTTGAATCAAGTTCCAAGTAAAGTGATCTTATAGCTATGTTACCTCTCTATTAAACTCATAAAGGAAAAAAAAAAAAGTAAAACCTTACCAAAGCCCAACTTGCCAACATTTGTATTTTCAACAAGTAATCCCTACAACAATCTCTATCTCTATTTCTAACAGCTAAAAATCTACCCTTTTTTTATATTTGTTAAGAGTTTACTAACTTAAAAGATTGATTTGTATTTTTTTTATTTTGTTGATGAAAGATGGTAGTAGTGGTATTTATTGTTTGATAGGGTTAAGGCTTTGTGTGTGTTTTGATAATTTTTTGTGCTTAAATGTATAAAGTTGTTGTGTGTGTTTGGAAGGTTATGTTGAAAATTAAACTTGATTTTTAGTTTTTTTGAAGCATAGAGGAACCGATCCACCAATTAAAAATCAATTAACCAATTGGATTAAATAAATTGGTTGACTAATTGAGTCGTTTGGTTCAGTCAATAGAATACAATTCCTATTCAGATTAAGATTTTCTTGTATTATATTAATTCCTTGATTATTTAATACTTTATTTTTATAAAAAAGACTTGTAATTCATGATTATCAAGAAGCATAAAAAAGAGAGAATTGATAAGAGACCTTAATGAGAAACACTTAATAAAGTGTTTTGAATTACTTTTTTGTATTCCTTCCTCTCAATCTACTTGTTTTTAAGTTTTTGATTCTGCATTACTGTTTTTGATCGTATGCCATATTCATCATTTTTCTAATAAGTGGTATCAGAACTTAGGTTTGATTATTTAGCATGGCTAATCTAAACTTGTCACTTCAATATCTTAAGTTAGCAAAGTACAACTATAAAACATGATGTTTTCAAGTAAAAGCTTAGCTATGTCTCTAAGATGTATGAAAGACAGTTGAAAAAGGCTTTGAGGAACCTATAAATGAAGTAATGTTGATTTCATAAAAAAGAAGAAGGAAAAAGCCATGCAAAAAGCACGAATAAAAGATCAACTAGTACTAACAATCATCCACCAATGTCTATATGACGTCACTTTTGAGATAGTGGCCAACTCAACTACTAGCAAGCAAGCATGAAAAGTTTTGTAAGAATCAAAATAAGAAACTGACAATGTGAGAAATGTACATCTATAAAAGCTATATGGTAATTTTTAAAAGTTATATATGCTTGAATCAAAGAATATTTCAAAATACTTTGCAAAAGTATTGGCCATATATAATCAAATGAAGAGATATAATGAGAAGATGAAAGAGATACATATGGTAAAGAAGATCTTACGCATGTTGCAAAACAAGTTACATTATATAGTGGTCGTGATAGAAGAGTCACAAATTATAAATGGTTTTTCAACCCAATATCTCATGGGAAAATTAAAAGTCCATGAGAAAAGAGTTAATGAGATTCAAAAGGATATGGGTGCACAAGAATTCTTTTAAAAGCAAGATAGTTATGGAAATTAACTAGGGGGTAACAAACATGGACAAAGTAAAGAAAGACGAGGAAAAGGAAAATTTAGAAGAAAAGGTTGTGTCAGCCTCAAAAGGTCAACTAGTTGACTATATAAAACAAATCAATCGACTAATTATATTAACAATAGCAATCTAAAATCCAGGTTTGATAAATCAAAAGTTAAATTCTATAATTGTCAAAAGTTGGTTATTATGATAGGGGTTATTGGAGTCCAACTAAGAGAGTTGAGTAGAATGTAAATTTAGTGATAGAAAATGAGAAGGAAGCCACCATATAACTAATGCATGATGAGAGAATGAAAGACAAAGAGAACATGTGGTATTTAGATAATGAAGCCAATAACATATGTGATTAGAGGTAATGTCATATTTGCGGATCATTCAAATATTGCCATTAAAATATATATATATATATATATATAATTTTAATTAAATTAAAAGATGAAAGTCATCAATTTATTAGTGATGTCTATTATATACCAACAATGAAAAGTAACATATTGAGTTTAGAACAATTATTGGAAAAGAGATAAGAGATTAAGATGAAAAATTATACTTTGACATTACTTGACACTTCAAAGTTATTACAAAGGTAATTATGACAAAAAATATAATGTTCTTGCTAAGCATGAAGACAGATATGCCTAAATATTGCGTAAAGAATAAGATTTGACTTTGGCATATGAGACTTCAGATTATAAACTTTCATAGCTTAAGATTATCATAATCTATTTATAGGGTCTTTCCCCAAACTCATCTTTTTTCTTTCAAAATACAAATAAAAAAATAAAACAAAGAATGATAACGTGGAGAAAGCTAGCTGAGAAAGGATTTCAAATGTAGAAAATTAAGCTCTAATTTTGGATGGAATTTGAAGCCTGATTGTATCCCATTATACCCAAGATTAAAGAAACAATGCAAATTTAATATTGAATTAAATAATTATTGAATAAATCTGTATAAAAATTAAGTCCAATAATATAATTAAATTTTTAATAAGTTAATTTCATTTAATCATTGGCCAAATTAAAGTTTAATTATGTTTGAGAATTAATTTGGAATTGAAGGATTTAATTAGGTGCAATGACTTCATTATAATTTAAATGGGTCATATTAATTGTATTAAGGGCTAAATTGGTAAAAAAAAAATTAAGAGCTCAATTTGAGCTTAATTTAGAAGATTAAAATTTTAGGAGACTAAATTTAATTTTTACTAACTCAATTGGTTGAACTCAAAGGTAAAATCATAAGAAAATCAAAGTTTTGGAAACAATCAGAGGTTAAATAGAAGAAATTTGTTACCGAAGACCAATTTGTAAAAGGCACTAAATTATAGGAACTAATTGATTAAAATCAAGGGTAAAATTAAAGAAAATTAAAAGTTTAATAGTCAATTGAGGGTTAAATTATATAAATCCAAAATTAAAGGGAAAAAAAGTGTTGAAATCTAGGGCTGAAATTGAAGTTTTTCAAGGATTAAATTACATACAATTTAAAATTTAAAATCAATCAGGGGTGTATTTAAGATAAATCAAAAGTCAAATAACCAAAATAATCTTACTTAAACAATGTCGTTTTAGTTATTACTCATCTTCTTATTCAATTTTCTCTGAAATGATATCTTAGGGAAGTTACTTTACAAGTACATTTAATGCGTCTAATTTTCAACAAAATTAACAACACAACTACTAAAATGATCATTTGATATTTTTCTACACTCTAATATGGTATGTTCTAATTGATTAATACCATAAAGGTCGTGGCGTCTACCTAAATAGGTTAACTTAGATAACATTTGACTGTTAGATTTAACAATTCATAGTGCATACTTTGAACCAATGGTTAAGATACTTTTCAGTCGAACTAAGAGCCAAGATTTGGCACCATTAAAGAAACATCCCTCTTTCATCCCTTGTAAATAGAGGTGGATTGTATGGCTTGAGCATGAAGAAAATCGAGTGCAAAAATTAAAAAATACCAGCCTCCCCCCAAGTTTTCATGTTATTTCTCTTTTCCTCTCTCTCTCTCTCTCTCCCTCCCCCTCCCCCCGATGCAAGCCTTCTTTCTTCTCCTCTATTGGCCTCTCTCTCTTTTTTTTCCCCTATTTTTCTTCACATTCAATAGCATCACCACCTCTAGCTACTATGAAAAACCTTCCATGAAACACCAGAGACATCTCTGACAATCGTTATCCGCTAGTTAGGTAAGCCTCATTCTTCTTTCTCTCCTTAAAAGTAGCAACCTTGGCTCCTACATCCAAAGAAATTACCGTTTGGGGTGGGCTGGACCCATTTTAGTCGAGCCAACCTGAAAAACAAAAAAGAATAAAAAGGCTAGGTCTATTGGACCTCCTAGTGGCCCAACTTGACTTGGTTGGGTCGGACCCATTTCGTTAGGTCGAGCCCAATCCTATAAATAATACTAATATATTAATAGATAATATTATAATATTATTTAAAAAAACTAAAAGAAATTTTAAAAAAAGTTTAAAAATTCTTTCAAAAAATTTTGTGATTTTCTTGTGTTTTTTTCTATTAATTTTTTATAATATTGAAATATATATTTACATTATAAAATATAGATATGATATCAAAATGCATGATTGGATGAGTTTGATACTAGTAAGAGAGATAATAGAGAATATTATTACATAGAAAGTAGATCATGTTTTATGTGGATGTTGCATAGAGACATTAAGGTTTTTTTTTTTTTTGGAGACATGATCTCATCGCAGAGATTTTATTAGAGACATGAAAACCTATTTAGAGGCATAGAGATTTAGTTTCAAGAAGTTTTAAAACACTACTATTTTTATTAAAAATTTCAAAATATTTTCATGAAAATATTCATATAATTTCTAAAGATTATATGATCTTATTTAATACATCATGAGGATCTTTTCCTATTTGTTCAAGTTGCATTTCATTACTCACAAATTATTTGAGGTGACCCTTGACCATTAATATTTATATCTTTTTTTTAGGGAATGACATTCATTAGTATCATTTGTGGTCGTGATGAAAGCAAAAAAGTTGTTAAAGTTCTTATGTTCATGCCACTCTTTATATAATATGGGTATCATATGAATTCATTTTCCTTACTAATTAACAACCAATATTTTAGCATGTGTGGTGGTTAAAGGTGTGTTCGTAAGCTTAAGAATGTTAAGAAATTATGAATATATCATTTAGTTCTCCTATTGAATGCCCTAATATGATATGAAAGGTGTTGGAGAGATTTTGTTATTCGTGGCTGGAAACAATGGTGTTTTGGTTTGGTTACACTTACTTCCTTTACTCAAACATGGTTTTTTATCATTTGTTTCACATTGAGGAGTATTCAGTAATGGAGAGTATACAATTTTTCTCATAAAAAGTGGTTACAAACTCTAGTGTTTAGAGCTTTAATGATAACATGTTTGAGTAGATTCTTTATATTAAACATTTCCTCATTAAACCGATAGATATTGCTTTAATACTTGCATATTCTCATTGTGTTTATAATGAAGAGCTTAAAGGTGTTCTTTTCAGTTGGTATGTTAGTGTCAAAATAGGAGATAAACTTAATATTATTAAAACTAATAATTGAGTTAGAGTAAAGGTGTGATACCAAACCTAAGCAAATCTATTAAATGTTGTTAGGAGAATTTTACATATAACATCACTCTTTTGTGTTACAAGTTTTATGATGATTTCCAAGTTCTATATGTGCTTTTTAAAGTTTGTAAAATCTTTGTAATTATCTAGGAAAAACTTAACAAAAACTCAATATTTGAGAGATAAATGTGTAATACTTAATGATAAAGTGGAGCATTTTCTACTTTGTGTTTATTCTTAAAAGCTCATGCAATTACTGATCTCATCTCACATATAGTTTTTTTCATTGAGGAGTATGCAAGCAACATTCATAAAATAATTGATGATGGTAGCTATTTTTATAGATAAGACTTGTTGAGGAATTTTTTTTATAGCATAGACGGCTCCTTCAAAGAGTTAAAAGTATAAATATTCGTGTGTTTACTTTATATATTATTTTATTATGTTCTCTTAGATAATTAGAGTTATCTCTATGCATCTAGTAGTACACATAATAGAGCTAACTATTATGATTCCCATTTCAATAATGGAAAAATGTGAAATTGTTCATGTATATTAAAACAAGAGTATAAAAGAATTTTTTGTGATGGGTGTAAAATGAAAATTAACTAACTAGAGCTACAAATAAAGTCCTGAAACCTCAAATTGGATTCGGCTTCCTATGGCTCTAATCTTGGATTGGTGAGGTTATTAGGTTTGACCACTAGTATATAAATTTTCCTACAAAATAAATTCATTGTTGAAATTAGAAACCATTTGATGCTGCTAAGGTATTTATATATACCTTAGGTCATATGAGTTTGCCTTGTGAAAGGAGGGAAATGATGAAGAATCATTACCTCGCGTCACACGGATATTTAACTTTTTAGTTGTTATTCCTTGTCATTGGCAGAAAGTTTTAAGAGTATGACAAGTCAAGGTATAAACATTGGCAAGAGAGTATTGCCATTAAAGGATGGCTTTGTAGGTGAAGAGAGTAGGTTGTACCGAAAAAAAATAAGGTGAGAAAAGTATCCATTGTGTAATAGGGGTAGCAACCATTACATTTATGAAATAACATTGCAATTCTTGGAAACTTGATGAATTTTTGTAAGCGGTTTTGTTCTCGGTTTTAATTGAATTTTTTTAAAAAAAGAACATGAAACATTTTTTTTTCCCATAAATATACAAGTTGAGGTGTGCTATATCATGAGAAGGAGAAATTGAATTTCAGTATGTCATTGTAAGAACATACTATCTTGAACTGCCAAAATATTAATATGAAATCTTGAATTATATAAATATAGCTTCTTTTTTCTTGTTTTATCTTGTACTCCTCTTAAAAAAATAAAGAGTCATTTGAAGAACCAGTTGTGCTGGAGAGAGACAAGGAAATGCTTTACTTTTTCTTCAAAGAGTTTAAAGTCATTTTCTTTCTATATGGATTTACTTAATTTGTTTTTTTTTCTATTATCCTTATTTTGCTGGTTTTGATTATATATATATATATAGGAATAACTTTTACGGGTGAGAGATATGTTTTTAGTATTCCCATTAGAGATTCTAATTGAGAAGAAAAAAAGAGCTACAAGAACAGTTTTTTTGGCTTTGGCTTCTCTTTTAGATGACTAAGAGGGGGGGAAAAAAGCACCATAGCTACACGAAATTAATAGTTCCTTATAAGTTAAGTTCAATCTAAACTGAATGAAGACCTTATTCCTCCTTAATTATATAAAGTAAAGTTTTTATATATATATATATATATATATATATATATATATATCAAGCAATTTGTGCTCCACGTTTTGACTGTTGCTTTCACATGTTCTTCTCCTTCCTACTTGGGAAATTGGCAACCGAACTCTTGGTTGAAACGCAGGGAAAAGACGGGTCAACTACGAGATATATGGAGTAGTGCATGACATAGGAGTCGTCGTAGAAGTGCCATGTACATCAAGGAAAATAAGCTGCATTGAATGAAGGGGACCTATATCTCACATCAAGCTAGGGAAGAAGAAACAATGAAATTTGCTCACAAGTTACCGTCTGCTCTCATTCTATTTAAAGAGTTAAATGTCGCCTCATCCTTCGATTGTCCTTCGCAACTTCATTATTTCATGCCTTTGGATCTTTTCTAACTTTCACTTTGATTTCTACTCTACCTTTGCGATGGGTCAAAATATCACATTTATGATTTATGGACGAAAAGCTTGCAAAAAATCTAAAGCAATTTAAAGTGTTCTTTTACTTAATAATGAGTTTTTTTTATTTTTTTAAATTTTTTTAACATTAAAATATCAAAAAAATTTAAAAAATTAAAATTTTATAGAATTATTTCCCCTCCACGAAAACAAAATAAAGTTTTCAAATAAAATAAATAAATAGAGAGCAAGCTCCCCAATTTCAATTTGCTTGCATATATGGTTTAAAAGTGATTTTGCCATTAATTTCAGTGCTCTTGCATTAATCGAGACGTCCCCACATGATCCCAAATAGACGAATTCATCACATCAAAAAGAAAAGGTATTTAGAAAAGTAATAAAGATTTTTCTGTTTTTTATTTTTAAAATATATTAAAATAATATTTTTATTATTTTTAAAATTTTATTTTTAACATTAAAATATCAAAACAAATTTAAAAACACAAAAAATATTATTTTAATTAAAAAAACATTAAATGACATCAAACAGTTACTAAAAAATCCAAGCACCACTGGCCCATCCCTTCTTCCTTCCCTTGGTTGAAAGAAACACAAGCACCCGATTTTGCTCTTCTGGGATCTGCACCTCCAAACGTGGAGTGGTTCCAGGGGTTTAATGCCCAGAAATTATTGCTTTACAGGTGTTCACAAAACTGGTAAATCTCAATCATGAACATGGATGATTGCTGTTGAGAGAGAATTAACAATTAATGCTAAAATACTAAGCAATCATCACCCAAGAAGACAGAAGATTAAGTTGAATCACCAAAATATGATCAATATTTTCCAAGAACTCTTAATTTCAACACCCTTTTCACTTTGATTCACCTACTCACATTTTCTCTCTCTCTTTCTTTTTTCTTCTTTTTTCTCAATCCATAATTTGCACTTTCTTGCTTCTCAGAAAGTTTACAAACCACAAAAAAAAAAAATATATATATATATATATATATATAAAACCAGAAAGAAAATGGAAAGGGGAACACAAAAACCAAAACAAAAACAAAGACAAAAAAAAAGAGAGAGAGAGAGAGAAATGAAAAACATTAAAAGGTCCACCTCCAGATCTTGATTCTTAGATCAACCTTACACTTAGACTTGGTAGTAACAGCAACCGTTGGTGTTTTACCCTTCGGTATAGACCCTTTAATCCCATCACAAGTAACTCTAATTCCAACTTCCTTCGTCTTTAATCCACCCAGCTTCATTTTCACCCTTGTATCCATCTCAATCTTCAACATGACTGATCCATCTGCATTTTTCTTCTTCTTTAGATCTGATCTCAAAGAATTTAGTGCATCGACGTCAAGATCGTTCGACCCAGAAACCACAACGTTTCTAAAACTTGTCTGATTCTTTTTACTCATACTGAAAGCAGGCAAAGAACCATTCCCAAGAAACACACCATTGCCATCAGATAATGCCGAAACCGTGAAGGGTTCGTAGTCTAGTGAGATATGTAAATTGGGGTTCGCGGAGATGATAGTGAGGTTAAGAAGAGTGGAGAGGTGGGAAATGGAGGAGTCAGCAGAGGTGGTGAGATTAAGACGGTGGATGCGTAGGGAGGTGATGGTGAAGGTAGGGCGGTGAGGTCGGTAAAGGATGTAAAGAGCAGTACCAGCAATGGCAGCGAGGAGGAGGAGCAAGAGGACGGTGAGGATTGTCCAGAAACAGCAACAACAGCAGATGTTTCGGTCACTACGGCTACGATGGCGGCGGTTGTGGGGTTGTGGACGGTAAGGTAGGCGAGAAGTAGGGTTGTATAGGTGGGATTTGTTTCCTGTGGCGTTAGGTGGGTTGCTTGCGGTGGTGGTGGTGGTGGTGGTGTTCGCAGTGGCTGTGCCATTGGTTGCTGGTTTTGAAGAAGGGAAGACTTTCTCTGACATTTCCCCTCTTTTTTGGCCAAGTGTTTGCAAAAGAGAGCTGCGTTTGTGTGCGTGCGTGTGGTGTAGGGAGAGGGGGCATGTAAAGGGAAGAGAAGAGTGGGACAGTGCACCAACCAAGGAAGGGATGCTAACTGCAGACCAAAGTTGGAATCTTGCAAAGCAAAGCCTTTACTTCCTCTCTCTATTACTTACTGACTCTTAGTTTTTTTCTCACTCTGGGACAGTTTACCTTTCTGTGGTCTTAATGGGACACCTTAACAAGCATGGTGTTTGCCTCTGCCTTGGTGCTTGACACGTGAAGTTGGGTGTGGTCTTGTGAATTTTTTTTAATTATTTATATTTGAGTTCACTTGTGTGTATATTTTAAATAATTTTAATTTAATAAAATTTTAAAATTAATAATTAAATAAATATCTGATAATTCTGAAAAATAAAATCTTGAAATGAAAGCTATTGAGGAGCAAATTCAATTTCTACCATGAGATACCCCTTTGGTTCTGTCAAAGATGATTTGCATTGTTGCCATGTCTAATCACTCATCCTGCCGGGCCTTTTTGAACTAATCTTTTTTAAATTATTTTTCATAAATCACTGAGAAATAGTTGTTAGAATATGAACTTCGGTCTGAAGTCTTGAGACTATATTCACAGTCCAACAGCTGTTCATTCGAGTATACCTAGTTTGTAATCAAACAAAACATTACAATATTAATATTTGGTGTTATATTATAAATTACTTTCTAAAATATTTTTTATTTTTTAAAATCAGCATGCTAAAATAATTTAAAAATATAAAAAAAAATTAAAAACCCTACCAAACACGCAAACAAATGGTGACTGCAGCTATATAAATAAATAGCTTTATTTGTTTTTACATTTTAAAAATATTATTAAAAATATTTTAAATTTTAAAATTTTTCTCTTTATAAATTAATATTTTAAAAAATATTCACTATCTCAACCTCCAACCCTCCAAGAAATTCTCCATGGACATGGGTGCTTGTAATATGCCTGCGACAACACAGACCCGTTTGGAAAGGAAAATTAAGTCCTGATGCTAAAAGAAGAAAGGGAGGCAGAAAACTATCACTCAAGCTACCAAACCCAGAAGGAAAAACAAAAACTAAGTAAGACAAAAGTTGTCGATGGAAGGCAGCTCAACGTGGTGGCTAGCCAGAGTTTTACCAAATCCAACCTCGAGAACAGCATTCATTATTAATGGGGTAATTATTGACTTGGGATTTAAGTTAAGTTGGTGTCTGGTGACTTGTCTTAGTTAAACTAATTATTTTCACTTAACCTGAGGCCATGCCACTGTTTTAAGTAATTATGAAGTCAGAATTAGTGTCATAATTATAATTAAAATCTTGTTATTATACTATGAAGCTCTCGTTGCTTTTAACAGCCATGGGGATAGGCTTTAGTGGAATGATGGAAAATTTGTACTTAGCTACGGCCACCGACACTAACGTGAAGCTGAGGTATCCCCCCCCCCCTTTTTTTCTTTTTCTTTTTTTGGCAAGAGAGAGACCCGGTTGTCACTTTTCGACGTGGCTGACTTTTAATTCTTGTTTTTTTGAATGATTTTTAAAAATATATTTATTTAAAATAAAAGAAATTCCATGTTTTTGTTTTTATTATTATAATTTATTTTAATTTGAATAGTCTAACATATATTCGTGGGTGACCAATGGTCTAATATTAAATAAGATTTAATTTTATAAATTAAAACAATAAAAATAAAAACCAACACTAAAATAAGTCCATATTATTCTTAATACTTTTTTTTCATTTTTAATTTTTATTTTAATCCCTCTATGGTAAAAGATAAGAGGAAAAATCACTAAAAAAAAGATAAACGAGCGAGTGATTAGTTAATCATATTCAAATCACAAAAAAAAAATCAATCTTAATATTAATAACTTAGTGTTGAAGAGGACGAGTTCAATAACAACAATGATTTTTTGTGAAAATAGCATAAAAAAGATCAAGAATTATAAAGTTAATTTTAATTTTATTGAATTTTAAGCTTTTAGAATAATTAAAGTAAATTTTTTAGAGTTTGAGATGGGTTTATTATACTTGCTTGAAAATTCCTAGAGCGTTCTCAAGTAAAATTAAGCTTAAAAATGAGTTTTTGAGTCCTAAAACGTCAACATTGATTTTAATAACCAGAATTTTAACTATAAGAGAACATGTTATTTGTCTAGGTAGATAATAAATCATTTGTAATATTAAAAAAATAAATATATTCACTCATTGAAACAAAAAGAAGAAGATCAAGCACATGAAATAAATATATCAAAATAATAAATTTTTACCAGTGTTGTCACTACAATTTATCGATAAGATTTTTCCATTAGTATTTGACAATTTTATGGTAAAGCACTACCATCACTAAAAAATAAGTGCATCAACATAATAAATTGAATATATCCTAACTTACATCCTCAAAATAAAATCAACTTTAATTTGAAATAAATTCCATCCAATTAGACAACATATAAATCTTTTTAGCTTGATGTGATACATATTTAATCTAGCAATTCAACATTCATTACTTTTTTTATTATAAATAATGTCATTGTTGATACTAAAAAAAATATCACAATTAAAGCAAAATAATTAAATATTACAAGATATCATGTGAAACAGCACAATAATACCAAACCTTAATTCATTGATATCACAAAATTGTCAAGATACATAATTTTGACTAAATTTTAATTAACAAAACCCTAATTCATGGTATTTCTTTCTAAATAATATAATTTATCAACTCAATTTAAGCAATTTAGAGCTAATTAACAAGATGTATAGTTAATTCAACAAAACTCTAACCTTAACATAATCAACACAAATTTAATTAATCAATTTCTCCCCAAATTATATAATACATCAACTCAATTGATGTAATTTATATGTAATTCAATAAATTTCTAAATTAACTTTAAAAAACCCTAACCCTAATATAATTAAAATAAAAGATCCACATAAAAAACATCAAATTAATAAAGGGTTACGTGTGATATACTTCATATTAAAATGAGGATGGACTTAATATATTTTTAAAAAGATAAAAATTAAAAAAATATTTGAGAAATGCTTCAATTTTAATATGAACCATGAAGCAACTTTCAAATACTTTAGTATGTTATATAAATAATATTATACCAGTGCTATCTTGTGGGTCTTTTTAAAGTTAAATTCTAACATAAAAGAAGGAAATGTATGTTATCGGTATGATTTTGAATATCATGATTTTTTTAAATGAAAAAAAAAGATGTAGGTTATGCTTAATAAAATAAATTAAGAAATAAAAAAAGCATTAAGGATAATTAAATAATAAAGAGAGAATCTAATCTTCCTAGTCCATTTTATTTTACATCTTTTAATTTAATTTATGCTAGTGGTTAATCTGGTTAATTCTCGTTACTGATACCAAATAATTTTTATTTTTATAAATGCACCATTAAAATATAATTTGTTTATATAAATTATAAGAAGGAAAATTTATATAAACAAATTATAATTATTTCTTTGAAGCATTCTAAAATAAAAAAATATTTTAAAATATGAATCACCATTTAAAAATATTAAGCCATACAATTTAAAAAGTAAAAGAGAGGAGATTGATCAATATTTAAGTATAATTTTTTTTTAAAGTATTATTAGTCTTGACAAGCGAGGCACACGTGTCTAGCGAGCCATTTAAAAGCTTAAGTATGCTTGATTTTGTTTATTTTTCATTTTTAAAGGTATAGACGATACGTCGGTTGCTCTAATCATTAAGGTTGACTGGGATGGAAGACATCTTGTTACTTGCGTGACCATTTTCCAGACATTTCTTGTGAGTGAAAAGCAGGGGTCGAAAGATTTTAGACCTAAAAAATTTATATTCCAATTCCATTTCAATTGTAAATACCTAAAAGATACTATTGGAATCTCAATAAACACTTCCATCTCCTTTTATCTTTGATTGTTGCTCAAAATTTTGTGCAACATAGATAATGTAAAATCAAATAAATGTAAAAAAAAAAACTATGGCAATGTAACATGGAGGATGGAATTAAAAAAGATAAAAAATTCAGTGACAAAAAAAGAAGTATTATTCAGAATAAATATTACAATTCACAACATTTTGGGAGTGAGTTATAATACAATGCTCACCTCTTGTAATTTACTCTATAATATAAGTACATTACTCGGTCTTAGAGTTTATTATTGAATTGAGATTTTCTTATGTTCTTTTTTACATTAACCATTACATTTGCTAAAATGCATTGGAAACATTATGTCATGTTTCCCTTCAAATATGGAAGGATACAAATATTTTATTGCTTTTTTTAAGATAACTTGACAGTAAATAATATTTTTAGATCAATCTGTGCATGAAATAATATTAAATTTTAATATGGACAATGTTAAGAATACATTTTTCACATTAATTTTATATTTTTACTTTTTTTTAATTCTATTAGATAAAAAAGAAAGGAATCCTTCGATCGCCCTGCTAATTTTTTAGAATCCTTTCATGCTAATATTGTGGAATGTAAATGTCCAAAAATTACTAACTCCTTAGGATCCTTTCATCGCTAATTAAATTAATTAAAAAAACCCAGTCTCCTAAAAACGTTTTTGGAGCTCCTCTTAGTAATTAATGTGAATGATAATAATAATTTACCATGATGTATTATTATTATTATTATTATTATTATTATTATTATTATTATTTGATTTTCTAATTTTATGTTATTTTGATCACTTAATTTTTTTTTAACTTGATGATTAAATATTGTGATAATCAATCAATGATTGGTCTTAGCTATTTATTTTCTATGCATGCATAGGGTTATCTCATGATGTTGAAAAAATATTTTGTTTCTTGGTTTGATACAATAAAATTTAATTTTATCAGTTTAAAATAACTAGAAGTTTGGGGACCAATACTAAATCTTTAACAAAAATTTAACCCATTTTTTCCTACCATTAGAGACTTATTTATATGGATATTTAATTTGATCATTTTACATTGATGTTATTTGAAAGGTTTGTTTTAGTTGTCTAGATATAGTGATTTCATAATAATGAGAAACAATTCAAGAAAAATAAAACATAATTTTTTTTATCTCAAACAATTAAAGTTAAAGGGATGAAAATTAAAACTAAAATAAATATAAAGACTAAAGTGAGCAGGTAGATAGGACACTACTAGCACGTGTAACATATATGCCTATATATATATATGTTTTTTTTTTAATTTGTTTTTATGTTAAGATTAATATTTTTTATTGTTTATTTTATTTTGGTATTTTTTAAATTTATTTTTTAATATTTGGTTGATTTAGAGTTGAATTTCATAATTTTTTTTACTTGATTTCTAAGGATAATCTTGATTTCATGACTTGGAATACAAGTTTAGAAGGTTGACTCAGATTGATATTTTTTTATTTTGTTCTTTTTTTAAAATTAATTATTTTTATTTTATTTTTTTAATTTGGATTAGTTAAGAATCAGACTTTGTAATTTTTTTTAACTATAAAATTATCTTGATCTCATAATTTGAATTGTAGGTTTAGAGTGCTGATTATCTTAAGTCTTTTTGCCCTCTCGTGTTTTCTTATCAATCTTTTTCAGTTTTGTTCTTAATATTTGATTATTTTGAGTATTTAACTTTTTATTTTTTATTTATTTTTTATTAAATTATTATGTTCTTATAACTTAAGTCGTGGGGTTTAGTCAACTTCCCTATGTTTTTGTATTGTTAACAAATAAAATTATAGAAAATTTTTGAAAATATTGATGAGAAATGTTTCTAAAATATTTTCATGTATTTTTTTTGCACATGCTATCATTATTTTTTTTTAATTTGTTTGGTTTACTATAATTGTTTAATTTTTTTACTATAATTAAATAAAACTTACTTATTGAACTCAATTGATTTGAGAACTTAAATCATAGATTTTTATTTGTTTTAAAAAAAACAACCTAGGAGCGCTTGAACTTATTATTATTATTTTTTGTGTTAAAAAAGTTGACACGGTCATTGCATATGTATTATCAATTTACTATTATACTATCAATTTACTATTATGCTCAATATCAATACATAAAAAATAATATCACCCCATAAGTTTTTTCTAACATATAAATATTTATTCAAGCAAAGTTACTTATAAATCTTGGATGTGATGGATATATCAAACTCAACATATATTCATAGCTTTTGAAATAAAAAATAAAAAAGATAATGATTCTTATGATCCTTGAATACATATCTATAGTTCACTACAAACATTACATATTTATAATATAAATTATAGTGTAAATATTTTATAAGCACATTACCAGCAAAATAATTTTCTCATTTATTTTAAAATACAGTACAGTATAATGCATTCATCACCTCAAAGTAGTAAAATATTTGGAGTGAGACGAGAGCAAGTCGCAGGGTGCTGCCTGTGGTACTGCACGTATAAGTACTGTATAATATTAATTAATGGGGCAAAAAGATAACAGAGGTACTTCCCATTGTCTCCAGTTTTGCATAAAAAATTGTGTACTTGATAATGTAATTTATGTTGATTTTTACAAGTACTTCTATTTAAAAAAATATAAAAATAATTAATTTTTATATTAAAATCATCATAAAACATTAAAAAATAATAATTTAATATTTTTCATGTTAAATACATTTTTAAAACACATTCTGTTAAAAACACAAGGTATTCCCCCATATTTGCAGATCCATCTTTCAGCAGGGTATCATCAGGGGTCTTGGTTCGTTCTTCACCATTACAATTTGCAATTTATTTCCTTACTCGAGCACTATCATGGGGAGCTTTGGAGCTTATATGCAATGGTTATAAAACGCATGCAAACGTAATGCTATTTTACTCTTTCCTCCATTACATGATTTACATTATGTTTATTTTTTTAAAAAATGTTAAATGGAAAAAAAAACATAAATATAAATAACATAAGTGTTTATAATTATATCTGCGGCTACTAACATATTTTGACATTTCGTGCACTAACATGCATAGGTTTCATGTCAGCGTCTTTGTGTGCTACACGCGGACTGGATGCAGGTTCATCTATAACCATTATCCCTCAAGGTTTTCCTAAGATTATATATAAAATCTGTTCCATTACTTATTATTTGACAAGACACAGATGCAAGATTCAGACCGCAGACAGATTGGACTAACAACACGTGATTTTGGTTTATCTTCTGTATCTAATTCTTCAGGTTGGAACACAGTCATAACAATGCCACAGATCTCTCTATCTATGCACATGCGTATGCATGTTAGTATGCTAGATTCATGGACAGAAATAGCCGAAAAGCAACAAGGTTACATGTGAAAGTATGAGCATGTTTGTCTGGTAAGCATGCATGGCCACAAGGTGTGCCTTCCATGTGGCATGATACAATTGTTAACTTTCCATTTCCAATTATTGATCAAAATGCTTTATTCGTTATAAGCTCATCGTAGGTGACTAAATAAAACCCACAACCTAAAAACATTGCAACACACGAAATGTGGCAGATATTCCAGGGGAGCCCTCCACGTATGATGGTAGTGTTTTGAGAAGATTTCAGCATCCAAAGCAACCTGGACAATCTGAGTGAAATATTCCTGTCATGCATTCTTAATTTGTAGCTTAAACATCATTTAAGGCCAATAAAGAATCAAAAACCATGATAATATCATCCTTGTATATGAATTATGAGCTGTGCTTGAAAAGTAGACTGTTACTGCCATTATGTTATCAGACACTTGCGAATGAGAATGTTACTGTTGGAATTTGTTTTATTAAATACGGTTAATGAGTATATTTTAGCTCAAATTATTAAAAGTGAAGTATACTTATTTTTAGGGTTAAAATTTATTAAAAATTATTCTTCAGTAAAAGTTCTTTAACATGAAATGAAATAATGATTAAGATCTCGTTTGTTTGCTGAAAAATAGTTTTATTTGAAAAATAAATTCTAAAAAAGTAAATTATTTTTCAATATTTAGTAGTATAATGAAAAATAACTTAGAAAACACTTTTCAGTATTTAGTTATGTCATGAAAAATAAGATGAAAAATAATTTATTAATGTTTTATTTTTTTCATGTTTATTAAAATAATGAGAAATAAATCTTACAAATTAAAAAATTCAATGAGAATAAAATTGAAAAAAAATATAATTTTATAAATTATCTCAAATAAAATAAATAATAATCAAAATAATAAAGGTCAAATCTAACAAATAAAAAAATTAAAACATGAAGAAATTAAAATAATAATAATTATCATTTCATAAATTATTTCAAATAAAATAAGTAACAATTAAAAGAACGAGAACCAAATTTGATAGATAAAAAAATTTAATTAAAAAATGATAAGGGAAAAACAAATAACAATTATAAAAATGAGGATGAAAGTTAATATAAAAAATAAATTCTCAAGGATAAAATTTAAAAATAAGTATTCAAAACAAAATATATATAGCAATCAAAAGTTTGAGGACTAAATTGATAAAATTAGCAAATAATATGACATTTCTAAATTTTTAACAACTTCTAGAAAGTGTTTTTGCTCAAAATAAAAGGAAAACACTTTTCTAAAAACCAAACTAAATTTTTCTTTGACTATAAGTGTTTTTTGTTTACCAACTTTTATAATGACAAATAAATATATGAAAGTTTGAAAAGTGGTTTTCAGATAACCACTTTGATCAAACAAATGCCCTCTAAAATAAATTGCTGGTAAATAAAAAGTTGATCTAAAAAAAACCCCAAGTTGATATATTTTGCAATTAATATTAAAAAATCACTATGATTAATATTTGATTAGTTTGATCTGACATGGTTGAAGATAACTTGTTCTGCCTTTATAGTTGCTTTATTTATTTTTTATTTATTTATTTTTGTTTTATATTTGCTTGTTGACACGACGAAGAGATTAATGTCTTCTTCCAAGTGCAGAAATATTGAAGTAATAAATAATCCGGCAAGAGCGGGGTCAAACCACAAGGAGGTTAATTGTACAAATTATAAACAACAATTATAAACAACAACAACAACAACAACAACAACAACAACAACAACAATAATAGTAGTAGTAGTAATAATAATAATAATAAAGAAAAAGAAGAAGAAGAAGAAGAAGAAGAAAAAGATGAGAACTTTGAGATAAAATATTAATGTAAAGATTAAACAATTATAATAACAAATGTTAAGGTTAGAGATTCCACTAATGGTATGTCAAACAAGTATAATATAAACTCTTATTATTCAATTGAAAACCACACATAAAGGAGGTTCTAATCAGATTATAAATTGTTAACATGATTACATTAGTCATCTTATTCGATTAATACTAATACTTGTGAATCTCGTCAAGCATTCATAATTATAACTTATGTTAACAACAAATCAAGTTCCTTTCATAGCTCAGGTGTCGGTTATACCATACAGTATGGGCTATGAAAGTGCCAAGCATTTGTTGTACCAAGTGTTATACAACATAAATCAAGATTAGTCATTTAACAAGCAAAGTATTAAAAAGTGAACAAGATAACAAATATAAAACATGTTAGTATCAAACATTGAAGTCCATATTAACTTTACATTATACTTATTCTTACACCATTAGTGTAACCTTTTCACCTTGACATAATTAACTTAGCTAGACATAATGAAAGAATGAAAAAGAGACAAACAAAATAAGAACATAAATAAGATAAGAGTTAACAAAGCAAAACAAAGGAAATGAAGGCATAAACTTGATATTAATGAAAACAAAGCATACACACTGCAAAGAACACAAAGAGAGAAAACAAGAGTATGATCTTGATCTGGACACCAAGATGCCTAAATGCATGGCAAATGCCTCCTTTTATAAGCCAAAATTGGGAACTATTGATTTGATGACTAATTGATGAGTAGATGGCCAATCCTTGACTTGGTGACAATCTTTATCTTCTCTTGTCTGCCCAAAATGTCATTGATGACGTCAAAATTAGAGCCACTTTAAAATATGAAAGTTCTAGGAAATTGTCTCAGTTTTTTATGTAAAAAATTCAGCTCATTTCAATTTTTAGAACTCCAGATATGGCCAAAATACTGAACAGTGCTCGGGCTGGAGGACAGATTCGGGCTTCTTTGTTGTTGCAACAATTTGGACTTGAAAATGACCTTTTTAGATCTTGGGCTCTATATAAAAGTTGTGGGCCTATGTCTTACATCTAAGATCTATAGCTTCAGATATGACCTAATTACCAATCAGTGTTCCGGTTTGGATTGCACCGATATCTCTTTTCTAAGTTTGATCATCTCTTTGCCTTTACAATTGAAGTTCTTAAAGTCATCAATCAATCCTTTCATTTATGTGATAGGCCTGCATTTAAAATGAACATTTACCACAAATTAAAGGTATCTTATATTATTAGATATATTATTATAAAACGTATTTTAGTTAAGGAGTTATTGATACTTCAAGTACAAAATGATGATATAAAACCATGATAAAAATGCACTTTTGAGTACTAATCACACCCCTCAACTAGCTTATTACTAGTTCCTAGTAATCAAAGCGTTAAAATATAAAAACAATTCATAAATTCCACAAAACAAGGTATTCATCATTTAACTTCCATTACTCTATCCAAATAAACAAACTCTTGTTAAATTTATATACTTGCTCAATACCTCTTAACAACATATTCATAAACCTTTCTTTTGTGCTCACTGTATCAACACATAATTATGGGGCTTTTCTTGGAAGAAAACAAAATTTTTGTTCTAATGTTTAAGGTTAACTTTCTTGGGTTGGGATTATTATTTTTATCTTTTTTTTTAATATACATATAATTTAAAACACCATGCATCTTTAACCCATGTAATAAGCTTTCAGCTAATGACTCCCAGACCAATTGGTCTTAGGGCATTAGGTGTTAAGACACCCCTACGAGCTTAGTAATTCGGGTCGCAGATATTGATATGTGGATAGTGCAATGTTTGATTCCCTTAAGCTTTTCTCCTCATCCCATGCAACAAGGGTTGGACCAATAGCTCCCAAGTCATTTGACTTTAGGGTATTAGGTGTTAAAACACCCCTTCAGGCTTAATTGTTTAGGTTAGGAAAGCTACGAAACCAAACTTATCTACATTTTTATTATTATCATTTTTTTTTCTTTTTTTTCTTTTTTAATTATATATTATCCCTTTCCCTTAGTTGTTACCTTTAACAAAAGAACATAAATAATGTAATAATCCAATATGCAACCCACAATCATATGTTGAAGTGTGTGTATGTAAATTAAGGTTTAAGAATACAAGTTAAATAAGTATATGAGCAGAATTAAGTGATAACAATGCAAAAGTTTGTAAATCTGAATATTTCAGGAAGTATTATGATAGATCTTGTTACGAATGATTACTAAGATGCGTCTCAAGAGTCATAAAAGATTCTCCTTATTCTGCCATCATAGTAACAACCATTTTGCACATGTTTTATGAAATAGAAAAGACAGTTTTTTTTTAGCTAGTACCCTTTCCCCCCAACTAAAACAAAACATTGTCCTCAATGTTTAAAGGTAGAAAGATAGAGTATAGAAGATATCACCTGAAATAACAAACATTGACAAACCTGAAATACACTGAAACAAATATAAGTAATAGCAAAACACAATAATAAAACCAAAAGACTCAAAGAGCATGTGTATGTACAGGTAGTTGTGATTGTGGCTCAAATCTTCCCTTTGATTTTTCATCTAAGAATGGCTTAAACACCCTCTATGGGTCGGAAATAGGCTTCCCATCCAGGTTTCTTAAAAACTAGCAAACAGAGTCTTTTTTAGTCAGATTCCCAAGACTAAATCGATCATGTTCTTTATGAAATAGTGGCTATAAATCATGAATTACACGATGCACATCTCCACTAGGATGTGTCTCAAAAGTCAATAGTAGGTTATCTAAAGACTCCTTACTCAGGCCATCCTTAATAAATTGTATTTTATCTTCACGGTTTATAGATACCATTCCTAAAGAACGACATTGTGTATTACAAGTCCATCTAGCACAGCGATGACAGATTTTCAGTCGTTTTGCACGATGTTTCTTTGCAAAAATACTTTTACCTATTCCAAGCATGTGTGAAATGAAAGAGTTAAAGGACTCACCTGATAATCAGACTTGTACTTCAATCAACCAGCAAATATCTTCAGGAATTCCATGATTCATTAACAATATCAATTTTTCACATCTAGCACGATAAATTTTTGTAATCGCATTCTGATGCAAAGCGGGAAAATACTTTTTCAATTTTGCAAGATTAGTGTCCATTTTCAAATGAGAATTGGAAGAGAGATTCAAAAAAAATTGTAGAAATGTATATACAGATATCAGTTATTGTGGGAAATTGAAAGAACCGACTTAAGTCATGGAGTACTGTTATCCGCCATTTGACCGGGGTGAGAGAAACTAGAAAAAATCACTAAAAAAAACACAAAAATAATATGAGAGAAATAAAATAATCGACCTTTATCTACAAGATCATTCCAACCAGTTGATTCATTTTCACTAGGAAAATTATCAAAGTAAGCTTTGAAACGATGTCCATTTTCCTTAAAATCATTGTCATTCATTGAATTCTCAATATCACAGGCCCCATAAGGATTGCTCCATCTTCTTAGCTCGCTAGAGAATGCATAAAGTTGAGAATTACAAAACAAAACTTTTTGACCAGTATCAATTTTTTGATAATTTTCACAAGTTTTGCAAAATGCATGTATGTCCTTGAACATGATGGGCCAATAAAATCCATTTTAGAAGATTTTTATAGCTATCTTTTTTGATGAAAAATAACTTCCACATGCTTCAGAATGACAAAGTTTAATGACATTATTCACCTTATTATTGGGAATGAATCTTTGAAATATTTGATCAGGATAATATGTGAATAAGTTAGGGTTATCACCATAAAAGTTCTTCACTTCGTTCAAAAACTTTTCTTTATCTTGGGTACTCCAATCAACTGGCAAATCTCCTAAAGCAAGAAAATTGATATTTTTATCATACCAAGGCATTGGATTAGGAGAAAGTAAAGATTTGTTAGGAAAGTAATCATCGATTGGTGTGATGTCAAATGTCGAATCTGTTGTCATTGTTGACAAAAGATTCACATCAATATTTTTGGTGCTTTTTTCATTCATGATTTTTTCCTTAGAATAAATCATTTGCAAATCTTTAGATTGATCCAACTCATTTTTACTTAAAGTAGATTCAAGTTGATCATAAACTAATTCATCAATATGATTTACTTCTTGTAAATCATTATTATCTCCAGGTTGCTTGCAAATGTTGAAAATATTCATCTCTAATGTCATGTTTCCAAATGATAGCTTAATCAGTCCATTCCTACAATTAATCAATACGTTAGAAGTTGTAAGAAATGGACGTCCTAAAATAACAGGAAATGAATTACATGCCTCAACAGGTTGTGTGTCCAAGAAAATAAAATCCACAACATAAATGAATTTATCGACTTGTACTAACATATCTTCAATTATTCCTCTAGGAACTTTTACAGATCTATCAGCAAGTAAAAGAGTTATAGAAGTTGGTTTTAACTCACCTAGATTGAGACTTTGAAAAACTAAATATGGAAGTAAATTCACACTAGCACCAAGATCAAGTAAGGCTCTTTCAATTTTATGCTCTCTAATAAAGCAAGAAATTGTAGGACAACCAGGGTCTTTATATTTCAAAGCATTATTGTTCTAAAGAATAGCACTTACTTGTTAAGCTAGAAAGACTTTCTTTTTCACATTCAGTTTCCTCTTCACAGTGCATAGATTTTTCAAAAATTTAGCATAGGAAGGAATCTGTTTAATAGCATCCAGCAAAGGTATATTGATTCTTACCTGGTTGAAAGTTTTAAAAATTTCAGAGTTGTGATTGACTTTTCCTTGTTTGGTCATGACTTGAGGAAATGGAAGTGCTAGCGGAGAATCAATCTTTTCTTTGCAATTTTCAGGTTCAACCTCTTCCTTATCCTCAGAGATTGACTCATCATCTTTCTTATAAGGATCAAGAGAGGGTTTTTCAATAACCTTACCACTGCGAAGAGTAGTGACTGATTTGACTTGATCCATGTGTTGGCTTCCGGAACTACTTGCATTTGCATTGTATTGCCCCTTGGGATTTTGTTGTGGTTGAGATGCAAACTTACCTTTCTCTTAGAAACTGAGAGCAGATGTTAATTTTGCAAGAGTATCTTTAAAATCTGTCATGTTTTGAGCAAGTTGAGTATTGATTGTCTTTTGCTTTTCAATGAATGCATGCAATGTTTCCTCAAGATTTCTTCTAGGAGGTGAAGCATAAGGAGGTGCATATCCATGAGAATTTTGGAAATTATGGTGTGCTTGAAATGGTGGTTATGAAGTTTGTGCATTGTTGTTCTCACTCTTTCAACTAAAATTTGAATGATTTCTCCAACCAGGGTTGTATGTTTATGAGTATGGGTTATGGTTGGCCCTTTGAAAACTATTTAAAGCATGGGCTTGTTCATGGAGATATTCTTTAAAAGAAGGCAAGGTTGGACAGTTATCGGTTGAGTGTTCATTTGTTTCACATATTTGACATGCAATGTTTTCAATAGATTTTAATTGACCACTCTTTTTCAATTCTAGTGCCTCGACTTTTCTAGCTAAAAATGTAAACTTGGCTTGAAGGTCATGATCTTCCTTAAGATTGTACATATCTCCACTAGATGTATGGGGTTGAGTTTTACTCGGTGCCTCATAAGTACCTGTGGTGTCCCAATTTTGAGCATTTTCAGCTAACAAGTCTAAGTATTCCATTGCTTCATCAGGGTCTTTGTCTTCGAAAGTTCCATTGCACATAAATTCAACAATTTGCCTATCTTTAGGTGTTAACCCTTCATAAAAATGTGAAACCAATCTCCATGTTTCAAAACCATGATGAGGGTAAGTACTAATTAAGTCTTGATACCTATCCCAATATTGGTAAAATGTTTCTCCTGGTTTTTGAGTGAAAGTGGTGATTTGTTTTTTGAAAGAGTTTGTTTTATGAGATGGGAAAAACTTCTTTAAAAACTGTTGTTGCATTTCATCCCAAACACGAATAGATCTTAGTCTCAAATTTTATAGCCATGTTTTAGCTTTATCTTTTAATGAAAAAGGAAAAAGCTTTAATCTGATGGTGTTCATGCTAGAATTTAAATTATTATATGTGTTGCAGACCTCCTCAAATTCCCTTAAGTGCAAGTATGGATTTTCCAATTCTAAACCATGAAAAGAAGGTAAAAGTTAAATAATGTCTGGCTTAAACTTAAAATTAAAATTAGATGCATCGCGAGGAAAAACTATGCATGATGATGCACTTGTTCTTGTTGGATTCATGTGGTCTCTAAGTGTTCTAGCATGATTATTATCATTATTCTCATTATGAAGTGATTGATTATCTTCTTCAGCCATATTTTCTGAAAATGATGAGAATACCCTACAAAGTATACCACTTGATGTACGTGACCACACTCTCATGCACGTGTACGAATAGAATAAATGGAAAAAGAAAACAAAAGAAGAAGAAACAAGAGAAAAGAAACAAAATTATATACAAGAAAAGTGAAAAGAGAAAACAAAATAAATATTATAATTTATACAAAACTTTCCTCCCCAGCAACGGCGCCAAAAACTTGACACGATGAAGAGATTAATGTCTTCTCCCAAGTGCAGGAGTGTCGAAGTAATAAATAACCTAGCAAGACCGGGGTCAAATCACAAGGAGGTTAATTGTACAAATTATAAACAACGATTATAAACAACAACAACAACAACAACAACAACAACAACAACAACAACAATAATAATACTAGTAGTAGTACTAATAATAATAAAGAAGAAGAAGAAGAAGAAGAAGAAGAAGAAGAAGAAGAAGAAAAAGATGAGAACTTTGAGATGAAATATTAATGTAAAGATTAAACAATTATAATAACAAATGTCAAGGTTAGAGATTCCACTAATGCTATGTCAAAAAAGTATAATATAAACTCTTATTATTCAATTGAAAACCACACATAAAGGAGGTTCCAATCAGATTATAAATTGTTAACATGATTACATTAGTCATCTTATTCGATTAATGCTAATACTTGTAAATCTCATCAAGCATTCATGATTATAACTTATGTTAACAACAAATCAAGTTTCTTTCATAGCTCAGGTGTCGGTTATACCATACAATATGGGCTATGAAAGTGCCAAACATTTGTTGTACCAAGTGTTATACAACATAAATCAAGATTAGTCATTTAACAAGTAAAGTATTAAAAAGTAAACAAGATAACAAATATAAATCATGTTAGTATCAAACATTGAAGTCCATATTAACTTTACATTATACTTATTCTTACACCAGTAGTGTAACCTTTTCACTTTGACATAATTAACTTAGCTAGACAAAATGAAAGAAAGAAAAACAGACAAACAAAATAAGAACATAAATAAGATAAGAGTTAACAAAGCAAAGGAAAGGAAATGAAAGGCATAAACTTGATATTAATGAAAACAAAGCATACACACTACAAAGAATACAAAAAGAGAAAACAAGAGCATGATCTTGATCTGGACACCAAGATGCCTAAATGCATGACAAATGCCTCCTTTTATAGGCCAAAATTGGGAACTATTGATTTGATGACTAATTGATGAGTAGATGGCCAACCCTTGACTTGGTGACAATCTTTATCTTCTCTTATCTACCCAAAACATCATTGATGATGTCAAAATTAGAGCCACTTTAAAACATGAAAATTCTAGAAAATTGTCTAAGCTTTATGTGTAAAAAATTCAGCTCATTTCGACTTCTAGAACTCCAGATATGGCTAAAATACTGAACAGTGCTCGGGTTGGAGGACAGATTCGGGTTTCTTTGTTGTTGCAATAATTTGGACTTGAAAATGGCCTTTTTAGATCTTGGGCTCCATATGAAAGTTGTGGGCCTATGTCTTACCTTTCCATCCATATAAAGTAGACCTAAATCTAAGATCTATAGCTCCAGATATGACCTAATTACCGAACAGTGTTCCGGTTTGGATTGCATCGATATCTCTTTTCTAAGTTTGATCATCTCTTTGCCTTTGCAATTGAAGTTCTTAAAGTCATCAATTAATCCTTTTATTTATGTGATAAGCCTGCATTTAAAATGAACATTTACCACAAATTAAAGGTATCTTATATTATTAGATAGATTATTATAAAACATATTTTAGTTAAGGAGTTATTGATACTTCAAGTGCAAAATGATGATATAAAACCATGATAAAAATGCATTTTTGAGTACTAATCACTTGTTATATGAGGAGCCAAATTTTTGTTTATAAATCTTTTGTGATTTTTTTTAATAAAAAACTATTATGTCTTTATATCAAAAGATGGTTCTTCCATCCATTATTGCTTTGATAACTATTACTTTGAAAGAGAGGATTCCACCATTATCTATTTTGATGTTTAATGAAAAACCTAAAAAGTTAAATAGATTAAATTTCATGAGGTGATAATAAAAAATATTATTTGATCTAATCACTTTAAACTTGGATAAAGTTCTTTAAAAGAAAAGCACCAAAGTTAGTAGCTTATAAGTCTAACCCTACTACTATAATAGTTGTGGACATATGAAATCATATTAATTTTTTGTGTAAGAACTACATCCTAAGTGAATTGAATAATGCATTATATGATATGTATAGTTTAATAAAAAAATAATAAGGTATTATAGGAAGTTTTAGAAAAAAAATATAACATTAAAGATGCTGATATAAAGAAATAAATAATCAATAAATTTTTAAATTTCAAGATGATTGATTCAATAACTATCATAAGACATGTTTAAGAATTTTAGCTTATCTTTCATGATATTTATGCTGACAGTATATCTCTAGGAGAATCATTTTAAGTGGTTGCAATAATTGAAAAATTACCACCATCTTGAAAAAACTTTAAAAGCTATCTTAAACATAAATGCAAGGAAATCAGAATTGAAGAACTTATTTTCAGGTCAAAGATAAAAGAGTACAATAAATTATTCAAAAGAAGAGCTAACTTTTTTAGTGTGACCTCTAAAGAAAATATCATTAAATAAGTAGGAAAGACACATACAAATTAAAAGAAAAATATTATTCTGCAAGGAAAAATGATTGCTAAGAAATTCAATATCAAATGTTTTGTTTGCAGCAAGAGTAGACACCAAGCCAAAAATTGTAAAAATAATGGTCAATAAAAATTTCAAAGAAAAGGATTGAATAAGTCAATGTCATTGAGGTTAATCACCTCACAAATAAAGTCTAAAAAATCAATATATCTACTATTGTTTCTAAAGTCAACCTAATCAACAATTATAAGCAGTAGTGGTGGTTGATATTAGCACAACAAAAGATGTGTGCACTAAGAAAAGTATGTTTTTTACTTATAAAGAAATTGATAGTGAAAACTTGTATATGCAGTACTCATTAACCTCCATGGTACTAAGAGTTAGGGAAATTATATTAAAAATAACTTTTAAAAAGCTTTTCACCCTCGATAATATATTTCATATTAATGACATTAATGAAAAACTTGGTGTTTAGCTTATTGTTGAGCAAACATGGTTTTAGAATGGTTTTTGAGAGATAAATTTGTATTCTTAAGTATTTTTGTAAAAAAAAGATATCTTAATTACTTTTAAGATAAATGTAATAACCATTATAGTAATAATAATAATTATTATTATTGTAACACCTTTTCTTCTTATATGTCTTGTTATGTATGATATAGTATGTCTTATTACAATTTTATACAAAGGTTAATTAACCTTGAATTAATACCAAACATGATTTTTGAGAAAAAAATCATAAATATGAGGTTTATGTAGAATCAAAATTCGTAAAATCTTTATTTCAAACAATTGAAAGAAATACTGAACTGTTATATCTAATTCACTTGAATATTGATGATTTAAAAATGATACAAAATAGAGGTGGAAATAAATACTATATTACCTTTACGGATGATTATATAAGGTATTATTATACCTATTTGCTTAGAAGAAAAGATGATGCTCTTGAAATGTTTAAACATTACAAGAATAAAGTTAAAAATTAACTTAAAAATAAAATCAAAATAATAAAAAGTAATAAAGATAAAGAATACAAAACATCATTTGATAAATGTTATTCCTAAATGGTATTATGTATCAAATCATCATTCCTTATCATTATAATAAAATGACATTGTGAAATGTAAGAATCAAAGTGTTAAAGAAATGATGAATGACATCTTGATAAGTTCATAACACCTTATAACATGTAAGAGGAGAGAATTGTAATTGCCAATTATATACTTAGCAAAGTACCAATAAAAAAGATTAGAAAAAAATACCATATAAATTGCATAGTTATTAAACCTGAACTAGCCTAGCGGGTCGACATGGGGGTTGGACCGATTCGGGTTTGTCAAAAACTGGCTGGTACAACGACTCGACCATAATTGGTTAACTCGAGCGAGATCAGGTGTTTTTTTTTCAAATATGAGATTTGAAATCTATTAGTATATATAGTCCATGTTTTAAAGAAAAAAGTTATATTTGTTCAATGTGAAATATAAAACCTTTTAGTTTAAATGCTTCAACTTAAAAGGATAACATATTATATTTTTAATGTGTGATTTGAAAACCATTAGTATATATATTTTATGTTTTCAAGAAAAAAAATTATCTTTTTTCATTGTGGGATTTTAAAACCTATTAATATATATACTCTATGTTCACAAAAAGAAAATTATGTTTTTTCAATTTGGGATTTGAAAACCTATTAGTATATATATCTTATGTTCAAAAGAAGAAGTATATTCTTTTTTAATATAAAAAATCCATTAATACATATACTCTATGTTTATAAGAAAAATACAATGCTTTATTAATGTGAGATTTGAAATCTATTAGTATATTTACTCCATACTTTTAAGAAAAGAAGTTATGTTTTTTCAACATGGGATAATTTTTTTTTAGTTTAAATACTTCAACTTAAAATCTTAACATAATATCTTTTTAATGTGAGATAAAAAATATTTTAAAATATTTTTTTAAACTTTATTATTTACAATATGTATAACTTATATTTACATGTATATTTTTCTTAATTTTTTTCATATAAAATATTAAAAATTTATTTTTTTAATTTTCTAGATTGATCTATGAAACTCTCAGGCCGAGTCAACTCACGAGCCGAGTTTAATAATTATGATAAATTGTGAAAATATAGAAGATCTTCTTATAAATACCTCAAAATACAAGGATATCTTACAAATGTAGTAGTATCTGATACCAAAAAGGTCAAAATAAAAACTAAAATTATAAACTATATTTTTATTAGATATACCTATTGTTATGACGTGCATGATATCAAATGGTGAATCCACCTCTTAGAATGGAAAAGATTTTGTGTTTAAGTAGAAAGTTATAATTTGAGTTGTTACTTAGAATCATTCTCACTAGGAAACCTATGGTATATGAGAGTCTAGTTAAGATGATTTTTTTTATACAAATGAAAGATGTATCACATTCAATATATCCTATCTAAGATAAGTTACATTACTAATTGATTATTTTTCTAAGTTACGTTTCTATCTATTAGTATTGTCTAAGGTTAAAGGCAAATTTTTCTTAGTAAAGAAGTATTTATCTTTATTGAGTTAAATCCTGATATTTTAAAGTTTAAAATTTAGTATCATATTTATTTTTTATTTTTATATCTTTAATATTTGATATTATACTTTATAATCTAATTTTAAATCTTAAAATATTAAAATCTATAATTAAATTTTAACACTCTAATTATTAATTAAATAAATTAATAGTTGTGAGATTTTTAGTATTTTCCCTGCCCCGGAACACAACAGCCTCGGTAACCCAGCTATACTTCCGAGGATTTCAACCATGGCTGGATTACCAGACGCTGAGAAGAACTTTCAATAAGTATGGTGAGGTGACTTCACTGTTCATATACCGTAGGAATAATCAAAGAAATTGGGGATTCGGTTTTGTTTCAATGAAATTGACTACTACAATATATATATAAAAAGCCCTGCTCTTCAAAAATATATGGTTTGTTGCGAGCAAATTTGAAGCGAATAGAGGAATCATTGGCAGGCCCAAAGCCGAATAGTCAGAGCACCAAATCAGTTGAACGTGTTCCTGTACCTCTTAAACAACGAGACTCAAGAAGACATGCAATGGGATTGCAAGCAGGAAATAGAAATAATCCTTTTTCTGCAGTGAGGAGTTCAAAGAGGTCAGTAAATGTCCATCTCCATCTGTGCAATTGATCATTCATGACCCCACTGAGAAGGATGTTGCGTGGATGAAAAATAGCCTACTGGGAGTATTGAGTGAAGGAATCGATTATCAAGCGATAAAGCAAGCTTTGATTGATAATGGGGTGCAAGTGTCAGGGTTTCGGTTAATGGGTGCTACACAAGTCTTGATCTTTTGTTTATTCTTACGATGATATGATGGGAACTTTTGAATTGAATATAGCACCATGGGGTATTTGTTTTGATGAGTTAAGACCTTGCATTGTGATAGATAGTCCTTTAGAGCGCTTTGCTTGAATTGAAGCCACTGGCTTACCGATCATTGCCTGGAATGTTACAAGCATCGACAGGATTCTCCTGGATTATGACAGAATCATTGGATTTGATCAAATCAATCTGTGATATAGCAGTCTTCGATTGAATGGAACTGATTATCTTGTTAATATACAGGAACTCAGTACACTTCATTTTCCAGTTTTTGAAGCCATAAAATATGATATGATGGCCTTCAATCTAATGAGAGGGGAAGAAGAAGAAGATGATAAGAGTCCAGTAGTGATGGAAAGAGAGACAGCCGTTACAAGTAACAGAACGGCAGTAGTGATGGAAAGAGAGACAGCCGTTACAAGTAACAGAACGGCTATGACAGAGGAGGCGATTGATTGCTGGATAAACACATGGGATATGCAATCAAGAGATGCAGCTATTCCAAACGTTATATTGAGATTCAAATTTCTCAAGCAGCTGTTAGTTCAAATCACAAAAAGGATCGAGCTCTCAGCAACTGCAAATTGGAAGCCAAGCCCATTGGATGTTGTTGTGGTAAAGGCCCAAAAAAATATATAGGACCTACGAGTTTCCGTACCCTGCGTTTAGCCGGCTCCTCTTTATCTTTAGTCTTGAACTTTGTCGCTGATTCGTCCGCTGTGAAAAGAAATTGTTACCAATACAAGCAGCATTCAGAAACTAGAAAAGAAAAGGGAAGATAGACAGCTTACACAAGTTGAAATAAATGAATTGCAACGACTCAATTCAGAGCAATGAGACGTCGAAAAATATGTTGAAGCGATATGGAGCCATAAATCACGACAAATATAGTGCAGGCTTGGGGCAAAAATACAAAATTCTTTCATTTAGCAGCAAGTATCTGAAGGAGTCATAAAACCATCACTCCAATCAGTCATGATAATATAAAATATACTTCTCCAGAAAACAGTAAAAGTGCAGCAATCCCATTTTTTTCAAGTCTGTTTGCTAAAAATATGAAGAGGGTTATTATGGGTCTCATGGCTTTAGTAAACTTAATTTTATTCAAGTACGACGATTAGAGCAAGAAATCACAATGAGGACAAGCAAGCAGTTTGAGATTGTGATGGATTGAAGGCACTAGGAGCCAGGACTAATGGATTTACATTCATATTTTATAGAAAGGCATGGCATTTGATTGGGAATTATATTTTTTATATGGTGAACGAGTTCTTAGAACTAGGAAATTGCTACACGGAATCAACATCTCTCATCTCTCATGTGGCATTGCTTCCAAAATCCAAGCATCCAATAAGATTTTCTGAATATGGGACATGGTTTGTATAAAATTATTGGCAAGCTGCTCTCCACAAGATTAAAAGTTGTTATGCCTAGTATAATCAGTGTTAATCAAACAACTTTTATTTATAAAAGACAAAATTTGGATGGATTATAAAGGGAAAAACATGAGTTTATAATGAAGGTGGATTTCACAAAACATTTGATTTTGTTTCATGGGACTATTTTGAAGAAGAAAGGTCCTATACGGAGCAAACAGGTATCTTTGATTGATGAATGCATTTCAGGATCTATATTGACAATCATAATTAATGTTCACCAATTGAGTTTGATGTGGTGTGTGGATTGCATCAAGGTGGTCCTCTTTTACCATTTGTATTTGACATAGTAATGAGAGGATTATTAGTTCTATTTACAAGGGCAACAACAATAGGGTGTTTCAAACGAATTGATTGTGGGAATAATAGATATTTAAGTCATCTATAATAATAGATCACATCTTTTCATTTAAATTGAAGAAATTAAATAATTCTATTTACCTCAATTATAAACCATGACATTATTATTATTATTATTATTATTATTATTATTATTTTCAACATAATTTTCCCTGTGTTTTTTCATACTAAGTTATCAATATTTTCTCTTGTATTTATCAAATATTAACTTTCTCTTGTATTACCCCTTCTACTCTTTTAACTTGATTTGTTTTTCTCTTCAATGAGTTGTTTAAGTGTTGAATCATATGAAACATCACCTTTTCCACTCTTATCTTTGATTTCGCAAAGGTTTTCTTGAAAAAATTGTAAAATTCTCTCAAACTCTCTTCCTTTCTTTTAAGGTTGACCATGTTGGCCTATTTATATCCAACAATATAATTAATCTATTTTATATCCTTACCTTGTACATTTTATTTTTTCAAGGTCATTTTCTCAGATTCTGTTACTTGTTTACACTAAATTTAAGGAAAGTTATTTGGAATTTCATTGAATTGTATTCCACTATTTTTATTTGCTTAAGCATTAATTTTATTTGGGTTTTATTTGTCTTTCTATTTTTTTTTATGTATTTTCCTAATTGAATTTGAAAAAACACATACAAAAACCTTTTATTGTATTTTCTCACATCTATTATCTTATCTGTAAGGTAAATATTCACCTTAATTACTTGCGATACCTTTTCCCTATTGAATTTCATAATACTATTTTTTTTTCAAGTGTTTACATCTTCCTTATAAACATTTCATCCCTGAAATTTAAATGTATGCTGACACGATCAAAAGATCAATATATTCTTCCAAGTATAAGAGTGTCAAAGTAACAAAATAACCCGGCAAGACTAAAGTTGAATTACAGGCAAGTTAACTATATAAATTATAAATAATAATGATGATGATGATGACAAAGAGGAGGACGACGACTTTGAGATGTAAGATTAATGTGAGGATTAAACAATGATAAAAACAGTTATCAAGGTTAGAGGATCCATTAATGATATTTCAAGTAAGTATAATATTAACTTTTTTTTTATTTCTCAACTGAAAACGATACATAAAGAAAGTTTCAATCAGATTATTTATGCTTAATAGTTCATTATAAATTTTTAACATGATCATATTAATTATCTTATTTAAGTAACACTAAACTTTTAAATATTGTCAGGAATTCATGATGCTAACTTGTGTTAATAACAAATCAAGTTCCTTTCATAGCACAGGTATAGGTTATACCATATAGTTGGCGATGAAAGTGCCAAGTATTTGTTGTACCAAGTGTTATATAACACAAATCTAGATTAATCATTTAACAAGTAAGATATTAAGAATTAATAAGATAAAAATATAAGACATGTTAATAACAAACTTTATTGAATATAAACATTGAAGTCCATTTTGAGTTTATATTAAACCTATTCTAACATTATTAGTGAAACTTTTTCACCTCAACATAATAGACTTAACTAAACATAATAAAGAAGATAAATATAAATAAATAAGAGAAGAACATGATTATATAACTATAGTAGAGGAAATAAAAGGTATAAACAAAAGATTAATAAAAGCAAAATTTAAGCATTAAAGAAAAAGAGTAAGAACAAGATTTTGATATGAAAATCAAGATGCCTAAATACATAGCAAATGCCTACTTTTATAGGCTAAAATTTAGAACTATTGATTTGATGACTAATTGCTGAATGGGTAGCCCACTCTTGACTTTATGACAATCCTTATCTTTTTATCTGTTAAAAATATTATTGCTAACATTAGAATTTGAATAGATTATTATCATGAAAGTTTTAGGAAATTATCTCAATTTTCTAAAAAAAAACTTTTGGTGCATTTAGACTTCTAAAACTCGAGATATAAGCTAAACACTGAATAGTGTCTAGGTAGAAGAATAGATTCAAATTTTTCCGTTGTTGCTACAATTTGAACTTGAAAACAACCTCTTTGAATTTTGGATTCCTCATGAAAGTTTTAGACATGTGTCTTAGCTTTCTATCTATATAGAGGAGGCCTAAATCTAAGTTCTACGGCTCTAGAAATCATCCAATGACTGAATAATATTCTAGTTTGGATTGAATCAATATTTATTTTTTATGCTTGACCCTCTCCTTGTCTTCTAAATTTCAGAAGTAAAACTCTTCAATCAATCATTTTATTTATGTGATAGGCTTGTATTTAAGATAAATATTTATTATAAATTAAAGGTATCTTATATTATTAGATATGTTATTATAAAACATGCTCTAGTTAAGGAGTTATTAATACTTCAAGTGCAAAACGATGATATAAAACTTTGATAAAAATGCCCTAAGTACTAATCACACTCCCCAACCAATTTATTACTAGTTTCTAGTAATCAAAGTGTTAAAATAAAAAATAAATTTACAAGTACCACAAAGCAAAACATTCATCATTCAACTTCTATTAATCTATCCAAATAAACAAATTCTTATTAAATTTATTTATATGCTTCATACTTCTTAAACAAGATATTAATAAACCTTTTGTTTGTGCTTAATATATCAATATATAGTTATGAGGCTTTATTCAGAAGAAAACAAAATTTTTGTTTTAATATTTAAGGTTAATTTTCTTGGGTTGAGATTATTTTTTTTCTTTTCTTTTTTTAGTGTATATACATATAACTTAAAACATAATGTATCTTTAACCCATGTAACTAGTTTTAGGCTAATGACTCCCAAAATAATTGGTCTTAGAGTATCAAATGTTAAAACACTCTTTCGAGTTTAGTAACTCGAGTTGCAGATACTGATACATAGATAATAATGTTTGATTTCCTTAAACTTTTCTCCTTAACCCATGTAACAGGTATTGGGCCAGTAGCAATGAAGTTAGTTGACTTTATGGTATTATGTGTTAAAACACCCATTCGAACTTAATTGCTTAGGTTAGGGAGGTTACAAAACCAAAATTATATATATTTTTATTTATTTATTTATATTTATCATCATTTTTTTCAATTTATATNTTAATTGCTTAGGTTAGGGAGGTTACAAAACCAAAATTATATATATTTTTATTTATTTATTTTATTTATCATCATTTTTTTCAATTTATATATTGTCACTTTCTCTTATTTGTTACCTTTAAAAAAAAAACACCAATAATGTAATAATCCAATATGCAACTCACAATCATATGTTAAAAATGTGTGTGTGAAAATAAAGGTTTAAGAATACTTGTTAAATGAGTATATGAGTAGAATCAATTGATAATAATGCAAGAGTTTGTAAACCTAAATATTTCAAGAATAGTGTCTGGGCTGTAGAAAAGATTCAGACTTCTTCGTTGTTGCTATAATTTGAACTTGAAAATGATCTTTTTAAATCATAGACTTTGCATGAAAGTTTTAGGCCTATGTCTTAGCTTTCCATCCATATAAAGTAGACCTAAATTCAAATTCTACAACTCTAGTTATGATCCAATGACCGAACAGTGTTATAGTTTAGACTGAACCAATAACTATTTTCTAAGCTTGACCCTCTCCTTGTTTTTTAAATTTCAAAAGTTAAACCTATCAATCCATCTTTTCATTTATGTGATAGGCCTGCATTTGAGATGAACATTTACCATAAATTAAAGGTATCTTATATTATTAAATATATTATTATAAAACATGCTCTAGTTAAGGAGTTATTGATACTTCAAGTGTAAAATGATGATATAAAACCTTAATAAAAATACACTTTTAATTACTAATCATATACGTATAGAGTCAAACAATGCTAAATACTTCTTCTTTATCTCATAATCTTTTTCCTAGATTTCTTCATTAATTTGAGAGCTTCTTTATAATATTTTTACTAGAAAAACCTTTTTATTACTTAGTTCATTTTCACTCCTGTCTAGCTGAGTCACTGGTTTTACTTCTACTATCAAATCTTTTTTGATTTCTATAAGCACTTGTGGAAAAAATCATGTAGGATCCATTTATGCTTTTGTAAGCAATGATATATGGAATACATTATGTATCCTTGCCAATTATGGTGGTATAATGATTAGTACTCAAAAGTGCATTTTTATCATGGTTTTATATCATCATTTTGCACTTAAAGTATCATAACTCCTTAACTAAAGTACGTTTTATAATAATCTATCTAATAATATAAGATACCTTTAATTTGTGGTAAATGTCCATTTTAAATGCAGGCCTATCACATAAATAAAAGGATTGATTGATGACTTTAAGAACTTCAATTGCAAAGGCAAAGAGATGATCAAACTTAGAAAAGAGATGTCGGTGCAATCCAAACCGGAACA
>SRLM01000503.1:0-24021 GCA_015708895.1 Populus ilicifolia | reverse complement strand
ACCTGAGCTATGAAAGGAACTTGATTTGTTGTTAACATAAGTTATAATCATGAATGCTTGACGAAATTTACAAGTATTAGCATTAATTGAATAAGATGACTAATGTAATCATGTTAACAATCTATAATCTAATTGGAACCTCCTTTATGTGTGGTTTCCAATTGAACAATAAGAGTTTATACTATACTTGTTTGAAATACCATTAGTGGAACCTCTAACCTTGACATTAGTTATTATCATTGTTTAATCTTTACTTTAATATTCTATCTCCAAGTTCTCATCATCATCATCATCTTCTTCTCTTTCTTTATTATTATTATTATTGTTGTTGTTGTTGTTGTTATTTATAATTTGTACAATAACCTCCCTGTGGTTCGACCCCGGTCTTGCCGGGTTATTTATTACTTCGACACTCCTGCACTTGGGAGAAGACATCAATCTCTTTTCGTCGTGTCATATAAGCAATCACTAAGCAAATGACTTGATTCTTTAAAATTTTTTCAAAAGGTCTGATATTTTGGAGTGCTACCTTACTCTTTATTCTAAATCAAATAATATTTCTTCATGGTGTAACCTTTAAAAATACTTTATTTTCTATTACCAATTCCAATGGTCTTCGATGATTATCTATATAACTCTTTTGTCTATCTTAAGCTTCTCTCATCTTTTCTTTAACAATTTTGAACATAGCTGTAGTAAGTTGCACCAATTCAGATCCCAGTAATTTCATTTCTCCCATTTCATCCCATTAATTAGTACTTAAAAATACACTTGAAATAAGACATTAATCTTTTAGTCGTGTCTCCTAGCATACAGGAGTTCAATATTTTCTTCCATAAAACACCTAAAATAGGGCCATTCTAATAGTGGCTTGATGACTATTATTATACATAAACTCCACCAACAGCAAATGATCTTTGCAATGTCCTTCAAATTCTAAAATAGATGCTCTTAACAAATCCTCCAGTATTTGAATTATCCTCTTTGTCTGTTTATCAATTTGTAGATGAAAATTCATGTGCAAGTTCAACCTTAAACCTATATCACCTCATAACCTTGAAGTAAATTGCATAACACTATTAAAAACTATAGAAACTAGTTCTTCATGAAATCAGATCACTTTATTTGCATATAACTAGACTAGCTTATCTATTGATTCTACCATTTTCATTGGTAGAAATAAAGCAAACTTGGCTAATGTTTCTACAATTATCAAAATATCATCATTTCTCTTTTGACTTTTAGGTAATCTAAAAATAAAATCCATATAAATACCCTCCCATTTTCATTTTGGAATTGGTAGGGGTTGCAATTCACTTACAAGTCTTTAGTGTTCCACTTTCACTTGTTGAAACACTATACAGTTAGCCATATATTCCATTATTTCTTGTCATATTGTTCCAAACATTAATAACCTTTCAAATCCCTATACATCTTTATATTTCCAGAATGAATTGTTAGTTTCAATTCACATGCTTCCCTTAAAACTTCATCTTTTAAAGTCTTATCATTCGGTAAATAGATTCTTTTTCCTAAAATTACCATATCACTTTCCCTTACCTAAGATTAGGAAGTCTACCCCATCTTTAATTTAATTTTTATCTTTATAACTTTCACATCTCTCTCTTGTGTTATTCGAGTCTTTTCTTTTAAATTTGGTTATACTATGAATTTTTCTAACAATAATACTCATGCAGCTACACTAATCATACTTGTTCTCAATATAAACAATTTTAAAATCTCTCTACCTTCCTACTATGATACCTCAAACAATAGCCTTTTTTTTCCTGATTTAATGTATTGCTACTACATTGGATTTTCCTTAGTGATAATCAATTATATAATCATAATCTTTAATTAATTCCATCTATCTTCTTTGCTTTATATTTAACTCTTTTTACAACATCAACTTTTATAATCTATAAAGATTTATTCTTATCTTACAAGTAATGCCTTTATATTCTTAAAGCAAACACCATAGCTGCCAATTCCAAGTCATGTATTGGTTAATTCACCTTATACAACTTCAATTGTTTAGAAGCATAAACAATAACTTTACCATATTACAATACATAGACACCCTACCCCTTTATTAGTGTGTCACTATAAACTATGAATCTTTCTTGTCCTACAGGTAATGTCAACACTAAAAGCTATAGTTAATCTCCTTTTCAATTCTTGGAGACTTTTTTTCATACGTATCTAACCATTCAAATTTAACTCCCTTTTTAGTCAATTGCCATTGCAGAAGCTATAGTTGAAAATCCTTCTATAAATCTTTTGTAATACCATGCCAACCCTAGAAAACTATGAATTTTAGTCATATTTGTAGATTTTTCCCACTTTAACACAACTTCTACTTTCTTTAGATTCATATAAATACCTTTTGTTAATATCATATGGCCTATAAATATTACCTTTGTAGCCAAAATTCACATTTGTTTAACTTAGTAAACAATTTATTTCTCCTCAAAGTTTCTAGCACCTCTCTTAAATGTTGTTCATGTTTTATTAATAAGGAAAAATATACCAGGATATCTTTAATAGACATCATAATAATTTTTTCGAAATATAGGAAGAAGATTTGATTCATCAAATCTAAGAACACTGCTAAAACATAAGTTAACCCAAAAGGCATCACTACAAATTCATAATACCTATAACATGTTCTAAAAGCTTTCTTCTATATATATTGTTCATTTATTCTTAATTGATAATACCTAGATCTCAACTCTATTCTTTAGAATACTTGTGCCCCTTTTAATTGATCAAAAAAATCATTTATCCTTAAAAAAGGATACTTGTTTTTAATTGTCATTTTCTTCAACTGCCTATAGTTATTACAAAGCTAATAAGTTCCATCTTTCTTCTTCACAAATAATACTAAGGCTCCCTAAGGTGAGACACTTGGATGGATATACCATTTATCCAACAAATTTTATAATTTTCCTTTTAGTTCCATTAATTCCACAAGAGCCATTATATAGTCACAAACAAAGTTTTAATGCAAACTTCAATCTCCCATATACTCCTTTTGAAAGACATCAGGAAATTCTTTCACTATAAGGATACATTCCAATTCCAATTCTTTCTTCCTATGATCTATTACATATGTTAAACATGTTATACATTATTTTCTTATCAATATCCTAGAGGTCATTATTGAAATAATATGGTTCAGTATGACATTTCTATACTCCTAAAATACTACCCTTTTTCCCTTATTATCTCATTGGGTAACTGTTTGAGCAAACAATGTATCTGGGTTCTATTTATGCTTAACCAATCCATTTCTAACATTATTCATTTTTAGGTTTTCACACAAAAATAAGAAAATACAAAAAATATATTCAAAAGAAATCCAAAAAATAATATGAGCAAGAAAAGGATAATGAAATGTTGAAAAATGATCTAAAATTGGTTAAAGAGGTTCAAAAATACAAAAAGTTGAAACTTGACAGTATATCGTTGACTGATAAGAGTCCTGTTGATAAAAAAATTCAATTTTGAAAAAATATATTCAAAATCAAATGTTTATAGACTTAATTAATTTTTATCTAAGGTTTAATTGAATTTATGGAGGGTTTGATTTTAAGAAAAATTAAGGTTTAAGTCAATTTAGATTTTTATTAGAAGAAATGAAAATTCTAGGGCCAATTATAATTTTAAAGATAAATCAAGGGCTAATTTGCATAATTATTGAAGCTTGATGACCAATTAGAAACTTAATTTAAATAATTCAAAACCAAGAACCAAATCAGAAAAGAAGTTAAAAGTAAGGGATCCAATTACAATTTTTTTAGGGGTTTGATTACAAAATTGCAAAAATTTCAATGATGAAATAAGAAGAATCCAAACGATGCTATTTCCATTGAAGCACTATTCACTGTCTTCTTAAATATAACAGCTATGGCAGTTAAGGCAAGAGACGTTAGCAACAATAATGAAGCCATGTTCAATTAGGAGGTACGTCTTGCAGCTAACATCACCTCGATGCATTCTGGCTGTTACCAAAAATGCCTGCTTTCTTTGGCTATAAAAGCTAGAGGAGGAACTGAATAGAGGAGAAAAAAAAAGAGAGAAGAGGGATGAGACAAATTAGGTAGAGAAAAACTAAGAGGGGGGAGCATATGGAAGAGTAGAGGAGAATTAATACAAAGGGGAATATATGAGAAGAAAGGGAAACATGAAGCAAGGTTGAATAAAGAGGGGAATAAAAGAACAAAAGGAAGAGAGAAGGAGAGACTACATGACGAAGTAGAGGACACAACACCACCATCGTTTTCACCTCTCTAAAACTGGGTGTGTTCACTTCCCTTCTCAGTCCCTACAATATCAATGATGCATGTTAGTGTGTAAAAAAACAAAAACAAAACATAAGGAATCCAATACCTAAAATTGTTAGTTGCATTCTGTATTTTTCTATTCTTACTATCTACAAGGAGGATGAATAATGCAAAGATAATTATATTACCTTTGCACTGTTCATGCACATGTAAAATATTACACATGCATAGATGGCTAGGGCTAGATCACTAGCATGAGCTAGTGACCAAGTTAGGCTGGCTAGCTTCAGCCTAGCCACATGGGTTGGCTGGGTCCAGCCCCGCCACATAGGCCAGGATGAGCATAGCCTTAAAAAATAATAAAATAAATTTTTCTTAAAAAATTATTTCAAACAAATCTATGATTGTCTCACATGTTTTTCTTACTGAATTTTGCATAGTATTGGTTTGTATTTTTATACTATAAAGATACAAATCCATTATTAAAATACCTAGTTTTCATCAAAACATTAACAAAAAATATATTTTTTTTCATGCTTACAGCCTAGTCTCTAAAAAATCATATTGTATTTTCATACAACAAAGAAAATTTCAAAAATATGTATTAGCATGCATGTTGGCTTTAATAACTAGTTTATTAAAGTCATGAGTACTAGACCAATATTTTAAAAATTAAAAAAATATTTTGTCTTTTCTTTTAATATCCAAGGTTATGACCTTATATGTAAGATATATTTATATATTAAATTCTTTTATTAACGTTAGAATGATTAGGTTTTACTCGATAAGATAATGATTTCTTTATTAAAAAGGACTTTTCTTAAACCATAAACGAATTAACGACTAGAAAACACAGCAAGACAATAAAACAACACAACTTATCTTAGGTAGGGCATATCTGGGGTGTTATCTTTAAGACCAGTTAGGGTCTCTAGTGACCAAAATACTAGATAGTGACACCCATTTCATTTTTTTTATTAATAAAAGAGATAAGAATTCCTTGTCTCCTCATATTTGCCATATAGATACACATATATTTTGAGGGTGGATGTTTTCGCCACTACGCCACACACGTGTGGCACTTAATATTAAATCAATGTCATACAAGTCTAAAGGTATTAAATCTACTTTCACTTCCTACCCTCTAACATTTATTCGACAACCCTTATACATGTAGTTAATATTCATAATCCTCTTTAAGGGCATACTAATCATAAAAGCTTTTTCTAGTTTGATAGGTTACATATTAAATTTATTTTCTCATTTCTTTGCTACAAATGAATGAGTGGACTAAGATCATCAAAGCATACATTAGGTAATTCTCTAATAATAAAATACTTGTTATTATGTTTATGGCAACTTTAATATCTTTATAAGTCCTATAGTACACTCTTCCCTAAATCCTCTCCCTTATCCTCAATGTTGGTCGGCCCCTATTGGCACTTGATCTTATCCTCTCCCTAACTAAGTAGGTTTATCGGGTTCGTCAACTGTTATAGATTGCTGCTGATTCTACACCGGCAATCCTTGTCTTTGTGTTTGCTTAACAACTTTATAGGGACATTCTCTCATATGATGACCCACCACCCTATAATGATAATAAATTGCATCTAAATAGGGACACTCCCTCCATCTATGTCTTTATTTGCAAATATAACATCTTCATAGGGTAGCTAAATAATCTTCAGGATTTTTATGCTCATACCTACTAGATAAAGGATAGGTAACTATTTTAGATCCCTCTATTGCTCCACCTAAGGAATTGACTTCTATAAGTGAGTGCCCTTTTAAGAATTTGCCGTAGGAACTCTATAATTTATACTTAAAAGTGTATTTTTATCAAGATTTTATATCATCATTTTACATTTAAAATATCAATAACTCCTTAACTAAAACATGTTTTATAATAACAAGTCTCATAATATAAGGTATATTTAATTTATGGTAAATATTCATTTTAAATGTAAGTCTATCATATAAATCAAAGGATTGATTAATGTGATTAATTATTGAAAGTGAAATGACAAAGAAAATATTAAGATTAGAAAAGAGATACTAGTTTAGTCCAAACTAGAACACTTTTAAGTCATTAGGTTGTATCTGGAGTTGTAAATCTTGAATTTCAGTTTGGTTTATATGGCTATAAAGCTAAGACATAGGCATAAAATATTTATAGGAGTCCAAGACTCAATTCTGCTATTTAGAATTCCAAATCTTAGCATCAAAAAAGAAGTCCGAATTTGTCATGTTGTTATGATTTTGCGGTTGCACAAGTTAACTACCCTAACTTAAAACATATAAGATAATATAAAGCAAGCAAGAGATCGATCCCATGAGGAAGATTTAGTTCAGAGTTTTATGCTATACATTATGCAAATGGGGGGTTTTTATTCATGATAATCTAAACTATGGAAAAAATTAAACTAGTGAACACAATCAATTAAAACTGAAATTTATCAAGAAAACAAACTTTGGTCACAAGCACACATCCACCTATAGAAATCAGAATCAATCCTTGAAATGAAACTCCAGTTTATATTCTGAATTTTTATCTTTTCTTAACTTTGGTTAATTAACGGATCCGCCGTATAATTAGCCCTAACCAACAAATAATCATGGTGTCTGCACTAATGATTTAATCTAATGGCAGCTTTAAGATCTAGATAAATTCATTAATCTTAACAATGAAGTTGTCTGCTTATGTTGCTTTGATCAAATGTTTTTCCTAAGTTTAATAATGTAGTTCTGCCACAATTATCAAGCTTAATTGCTATACAAGTTTATATACCATAACTCCAGTTTTGATACCAAACTTAGCAATAGATTGTTCACAATAATAACTTAGAGTCTGCTCTAGCAATTATCAACAACAATAATAGAAAATATGCATAGGAAAACAATCATACTCATTCATAATACAAACTGAAAATAAATGAAAGAATAAATCTCACAGTTCTTGAAATCTAAAGGTTTTTGCATCCTTGCAACCAAGAAAAGAGCTTAGCCTTGCATATCTATTGAATAACTACTCCTAAAGATAAAAGAAAGCATTATTTCTAGTATGTAGAGGGAGAGTTTGTGTTTCTTCACTTCTAGTTATTGCCTCCTTTCTTTGATTCTATTGCATTCTCTCTTATTCTTTTCTTGGCTCTCTTGGTGTCTATTTATAGGCTTTAATGATAGCTCCTCTTGCTCCTTTATCAATAATGGTGGCTCCTAAACTTGCCAAAGTTTGACATTAGTAGTTATCACCAACAACCCACCATTGTAGCCTCCTTCTTTGACAATGTCAAGAGGTTGCAAATGTTGCACCAACAACCCTCTTTTACTCTCACAAGTTGACCTTCTTTCTTTGACAATGGTAACCATGTTCTTTGACAATGGCAATATTCCAACTTGCAGCTGGTTTGTGGTTAGTGGTTTGAGGTTGGTGAATTGAGGTTCGTGGCTACCTTTCTTGACCTTCTAGATTGATTTACTAGAGGGGCTAAATTGCTGAAATTACAATTTGGATGATAGTTTAGAAGCTTCAAAATATAATTTGGACTCATTTCTTCATAAAACTTGTTTGTTGGCAGAATTCAGTTGTCATCTTTGACAAATCATATCTCCCTCATCTGACATTTTTTTTGGTTGAAAGTTGGAGCTTTTCTGGGCCTTTAAGTCAGGAATCTAACAAAATTAAGTTTGCATCAATTGGAATTTTGAAGCTCCAGATATTGAATTTTGAATGACCAAAGGTCAATACTAGTAGAATGCGAGATTTGACTTTGAAGAATGTGATTTCCATGCTCTTTTTCTTTTTATTTTGCCAATATAATCACTTCATTTTGATCTCTAGAACTCACGCTCTGCACAAAATATCGACTGAATGTCAAATCTGCCAATTACCTTCAATTTACTTTTTTTTGTATCTTTCATCCAAAAATACCTTTAAAATATAAAACAAAGAATATCAAGGCATTTTATATATATAACATAGGCTAAACACTAGTTAAATATGGGTAAAACTATCAAATAATATGGTTACATCAAATCCCTCACACTTAGCTCTTGCTCGTCCTCGAGAAAGGATAAATAAAATCAAATTGATAATAACTATAATCAATCTCTTACTCTTCCATCAATGTCCAAGAGTACAAGAATTATTAATAAGAATATAATGAAACAAGATAGAAAAACATATTTTTTCATTAATTTGTTTAATGCAAATCTCAAAACTCAATCAATAATCGGGATTTAAATGAAATTTATGCCATGCCAAAGTGATAGGTACTCTCATTGATATACACTCTAACATTTACGTGTTTAGGGTTTATGTGTTTAAATCTCTCAAATTCAATCAAAGAGTATGTTCTACAATATTATCTGCTTCTCAATCTTATCTCCATTATTAACATATTACAAACAATGCATGAATCAAAAGGTCTTATTTACTGGTTAATAATGGGGCTAAGGTTAAGGTGAGGTAAAAGAAAAGGTTCAAATCAAAAATAGTAGAGCATTCTAAAAAAAATAATATTTCAAATACGATATTCCATCAAAGCACATAAATTTTTCATCTTTAATCACCAATGCTTAACTCCTTTTTATTTCAAGTTCTTTCAACATAAAATCTTAAGAATATAAAGGAACATTTTTTTTTTCATTTCATTGGTTTTTTTTACCTGTAATAACTTTGCCGATATTGTCGTCAAGCATCACCTCTTCTTTCTTTTTATATAATTTCCAACCATAATTCCATGAAATATCATAAGTATTGCTCTACTAATTCTTGGTCATGGGAAAAGGAAAACATATATAAAGTTAAGGATTATACATGAATAAAGCAAAGAAAAGATAAACAAGCTTAAAAGGGGCTGACTAAGGATAATATGCATTAGGTTGGCTTTTTGGTTCAATTGATTGAAATTCCTAATGCCTTTATCATCTTCATGTATATTTGTAATGAAATATAACCTCAATAAGATATGAAACAAGTTCTAGAGATACATATCATTGAAAGAATGCACACTCAAAGAGTATAATGTTGAAGGCTCAAAAGCTTGCATTGGTATAACACTATAAAGTTAACATGACATATTCTCAAAGTCAATCCTTAAACCAATTAAACCTTAAAATTTGCATGCATACTCCATTTGATTTATATCTTCATCTAGCTTAATTAATTCTCATACTTAGTACTTATATTCTCAAAAACCAATGGGAGTTAAAAAGATCAAACATAATTTTTTTAAAAAAAAACAACAAAGAAAACCGAAATTTTCCCAATACCCCCACACTTAAAACACAGCATTGTCCTCAATGTTGAAATAAAAACAAAGGAATATAAGAGAATGGCATAAAATAAATTAAAATGTGAAAAAATAAAAGATAAAGAAAAGAAAGCAAATCTGATTTATTTTTATGTTGGGTTGCCTCCCAATAAGCGCTTTTATTTTATGTCATTCGCTTGACATGTGGATTCTCATTCTTTATAGATTGGTTCAGCTAACTCTACAGAAGCAGTGAGTTATGTCATCCAACCTTTATAGAAAGGTTTCAAACGATGCCCATTGACCTTGAGTACTTTGTTGGTTTCTAAACTTGTAATTTCAACTGCACCATAAGAAAAAATATTAGAAACAACAAAAGGTCCAATCCAATGAGAGAACAATTTTCCAGGAAAAAGTTTCAAATGTGAATGATAAAGAAGGACTTTGTCTCCAACATGAAATTCCTTTCTTGTAAGCATTTAGTCATGAAAATTCTTAGTCTTTTCTTTATAAATCCTTGCATTCTCGTAAGCATAATTTTGAATTTCTTCCAACTCTTGCGTTGTAGTTTTCTTGCAATCCTAGCAGTATCATAATCCATGTTGCATTGTTTAATTGCCCAAAAAGCTTTGTGTTCAAACTCCACTGACACGACTAAAAGATTGATGTCTACTCCCAAATGCAGAAGTGTCGAAGTAATAAATAACTCGACAAGATTGGGGTCGAACCATAGAGAGGTTAATTGTGCAAATGTTTCTCCTGGTTTTTGAGTAAAAGTAGTGATTTGTCTTTTGAAAGAGTTTGTTCTATGAGATGGGAAAAACTTCTTTAAAAACTGTTGTTACATTTTATCCCAAGCACGAATGGATCCTGGTCTCAAATTTTATAGCCATGTTTTAGCTTTATCTTTTAATGAAAAAGAAAAAAGCTTTAATCTGATGGTGTTCATGCCACAATTTAAATTATTATATGTGTTGCACACCTCCTCAAATTCCCTTAAATGCAAGTATGGATTTTCCAATTCTAAGCCATCAAAAGAAGATAAAAGTTGAATAATGCTTAGCTTAAAATTAAAATGAGATGTATCGGGAGGAAAAGCTATCCATGATGGTGCACTTGTTCTTATGGGATTCATGTGGTGTCTAAGTGTTCTAGTATGATTATTCTCATTATTCTCATTATGAAGTGATTGATTATCTTCTTCGGTTATATTTTCTGAAAATGATGAGGATACCCTACAAAGTCTACCACTTGATGCACATGACCACACTCTCATGCATATGTAGGAATAGAATAAAAGGGAAGAGAAAATAAAAGAAGAAGAAATAAGAGGAAAAAAACAAAGTTATATACAAGAAAAGTGAAAAGAGAAAATAAAATAAATATTATAATTTATACAAAACTTACCTCCCAACAACGTTGCCAAAAACTTGACACAACTAAAAGATTGATGTCTTCTTCCACGTGCAGGAGTGTCGAAGTAATAAATAACCCGGCAAGACCGGGGTCGAACCATAGCAATGTTAATTGTACAAATTATAAACAATGATTATAAACAACAACAATAGTAACAATAACAACAACAACAATAATAGTAGCAATAATAATACTAATACTAGTAGTAGTAGTAGTAGTAGTAGTAACAATAATAAAGAAGAAGAAGAAGAAGAAGAAGAAGAAGAAGAAGAAAAGTTGATGAGAACTTTGAGATGGAAAATTAACATAAGGATTATATAATGATAACAGACAATGTCAAGGTTAGAGGATCCACTAATGGTATGTCAAACAAGTATAGTATAAACTCTTATTATTCAACTGGAAACCACACATAAAGGAGGTTCCAATCAGATTATAGATTGTTAACATGATTACATTAGTCATCTTATTCGATTAATGTTAATACTTATAAATCTCGTCAAGCATTCATGATTATAACTTATGTTAACAACAAATCAAGTTCCTTTCATAGTTCAAGTGTCGGTTATACCATACAATATGAACTATGAAAGTGCCAAACATTTGTTGTACCAAGTGTTATACAATATAAATCAAGATTAATCATTTAACTAGCAAATTATTAAAGAGTGAACAAGATAACAAATATAAAACATGTTAGTATCAAACATTAAAGTCCATATTAAGTTTATACTATACTTATTTTTACACCATTAGTGTAACTTTTCACCTTGACATAATAAACTTAGGTAGACATAATGAAAGAAAGAAAAATAGATAAACAAAATAAGAATATAAATAAGATAAAAGTTAACTAAGGAAAGGAGAAAGGAAATGAAAAGTATAAAATTGATATTAGTGAAAACAAAGCATAAGCATTACAAAACAAAATACAAAGAGAGAAAGCAAGAGCATGATCTTGATCTGGACACCAAGATGCCTAAATGCATGGCAAATGTCTCCTTTTATAGGCCAAAATTGGGAACTATTAATTTGATGACTAATTAATGAGTGGGTGACCAACTCTTGACTTGGTGACAATTCTTATCTTCTTTTGTCTGCCTAAAACATCATTAATAACGTTAAAATTAGAGTCACTTGAAAACATGAAAGTTGTAGGAAATTGTCTTAGCTTTCTTGTGTAAACAATTCAGCTCATTTCAACTTCTAGAATTCTAGATATGGCCAAAATATTGAACAATGTTTGGGCTGGAGGATAGATTCGGGCTTCTTTGTTGTTGCAACAATTTGGACTTGAAAATAGCCTTTTTAGATCTTGGGCTCCATATGAAAGTTATAGGCCTATATCTTACCTTTTCATCCATATAAAGTAAACCTAAATCTAAGATCTATAGCTCCAGATATGACCCAATTACCGAATAGTGTTCTGGTTTGGATTGCACCGACATCTCTTTTCTAAGTTTGGCCATCTCTTTATCCTTTCAATTTCAGTTTTAAATTGATTAATCAATCCTTTTATTTATGTGATAGGCCTGTATTTAAAATAAACATTTATCACAAGTTAAAGGTTTCTTATATTATTATAAAACGTGTTTTAGTTAAGGAGTTATTGATACTTCTAGTGCAAAATGATGATATAAAACCTTGATAACAATACACTTTTAAGTTTCAATCATCCACTAGTAGATGACATGCTTTCCCATAAATCATTCTATAAGGTGACATTCCTATAGGTGATTTATAAGCAGTTTGATAAGCCCAAAGTGCATCTCTAAGACGTAGACTCCAATCACGCTGGTTAGGTTGCACTGCTTTCTCCAAAATGGACTTGATTTCTTGATTTGAAATTTCAGCGTGCCCATTCTTTTAAGGATGATATGCTGTGAAAGTTTGATGAGTCATATGATATTTGCATAGCAATGCTTCCATGGAACGATTGCAGAAATGAGTTTCACGATCACTAATGATAGCTTTAGAGATGTCAAACCTATCAAATATATGAGTCTTGACAAAATCTAAAACAACTTTAGCATCGTTAGTTCATGTGACTTTCACCTTAATCCCTTTGGACACATAATCAATAGCAAGAAGAACATAAAGATTTCCAAAAGAAGAAGGAAATGGACCCATAAAGTCAATACCCCAAACATAAAAAATTTCACTTACAAGAATATTAGTTAAAGACATCTGATTCTTATGAGTGATATTACCTATTCTTTGGCATTTTTCACATGATTTACAGAAGTAATGTGCATCTTTAAAAATAGAAGGCCAATAGAAACCACTTTCAAGTACCTTGTGGGCTGTTCTTTTTTCTCCAAAATGCCCACCACAAGAATGAGAATGATAAAACATGAGAATGGAATAAAATTCAACTTGTGGTACATATCTTCTGACACGACAAAGAGATTGATGTCTTCTCCCAAGTGCAGGAGTGTCGAAGTAATAAATAACCCGGCAAGACCGGGGTCGAACCACAGGGAGGTTATTGTACAAATTATAAATAACAACAACAACAATAATAATAATAATAATAACAATAGTAATAATAATAAAGAAAGAGAAGAAGATGATGATGATGATGAGAACTTGGAGATAAAGTATTAAAGTAAAGATTAAACAATGATAATAACAAATGTCAAGGTTAGAGGTTCCACTAATGGTATGTCAAACAAGTATAGTATAAACTTTTATTGTTCAATTGGAATCCACACATAAAGGAGGTTCCATATTATAGATTGTTAACATGATTACATTAGTCATCTTATTCAATTAATGCTAATACTTGTAAATTTCGTCAAGCATTCATGATTATAACTTATGTTAACAACAAATCAAGTTCCTTTCATAGCTCAGGTGTCGGTTATACCATACAGTATGGGCTATGAAAGTGCCAAGTATTTGTTGTACCAATTGTTATACAACATAAATCAAGATTAATCATTTAACAAGCAAAGTATTAAAGAGTGAACAAGATAACAAATATAAAACATGTTAGTATTAAACATTAAAGTCCATGTTAAGTTTATACCATACTTATTCTTACACCATTAGTGTATCCTTTTCACCTTGACATAATTAACTTAGCTAGACATAATGAAAGAAAGAAAAATAGATAAACAAAATAAGAACATAAAAGTTAACTAAAGAAAGGAAAGGAAATGAAAGGCATAAACTTGATATTAATGAAAACAAAGCATAAAGAATACAAAGAGAGAAAGGAAGAGCATGATCTTGATCTGGAAACCAAGATGCCTAAATGCATGGCAAATGCCTCCTTTTATAGGCCAAAATTGGGAACTATTGATTTGATGACTAATTGATGAGTAGATGGCCAACCCTTGACTTGGTGACAATCCTTATCTTCTCTTGTCTGCCCAAAACGTCATTGATGACGTCAAAATTAGAGCCACTTGAAAACATGAAAGTTCTAGGCAATTGTCTCAGCTTTCGTGTGTAAAATATTCAGCTCATTTCGACTTCTAGAACTCTAGATATGGCCAAAATACTGAATAGTGCTCGGGCTGGAGGACAGATTCGGGCTTCTTTGTTGTTGCAATAATTTGGACTTGAAAGTGGCCTTGTTAGATCTTGGGCTCCATATGAAAGTTGTAGGCCTATATCTTACCTTTCCATCCATATAAAGTAGGCCTAAATCGGAGATCTATAGCTCCAGATATGACCCAATTACCGAACAGTGTTCCGGTTTGGATTGCACCGACATCTCTTTTCTAAGTTTGATCATCTCTTTGCCTTTGCAATTGAAGTTCTTAAAGTCATCAATCAATCCTTTTATTTATGTGATAGGCCTGCATTTAAAATGGACATTTACCACAAATTAAAGGTATCTTATATTATTAGATAGATTATTATAAAACGTACTTTAGTTAAGGAGTTATGATACTTTAAGTGCAAAATGATGATATAAAACCATGATAAAAATGCACTTTTGAGTACTAATCATCTTCTTACTACTTGATCCACACAAAATTTTGAGTATCTCAAAAATAATATTTAACATCAGCTCATAACTGGTCTTTTTGAGATGTAGACAAACTTGGAGGGAATTCTTTGATGACTAAATAGTTCACCAAATCAGCATACCATGGTTTTGTAAAGGAATGTAGCATATACATTTGTTCATCAGGGAATGTTTCTCTTATTGTTTTGGTTGGTATATCATCGGTCCTCAATCAACTCAAGTGATCAGCCACATGGTTTTCGACACCTTTTTTTTAATCTTTGATCTGAAGATCGAATTCTTGTAAGAGTAAGATCCACTTAATCAGTCTTGGTTTGGACTTCTTCTTCAAAAGATACTAGAGAGCTACATGGCTAGTAAAAACAATGACTTTTGTACCAAGTAGATATGACTTGAATTTTTCAAGAGCAAACACCACTGCAAAAAGTTCCTTTTCAGTTGTATGGTAATTGCATTGTGCTCCATCTAACATGCGAGAAGCATAAGCGATAACATGCAAATTCTTCCCAATTCTTTGCCCAAGCACAGCTCCTACCACATAGTCACTTGCATCACATATTATCTCAAAAGGTTCATTCTAATTTAGTGGTTGGATGATAGGAGTAGATGTGACACGTCTCTTCAGCTCATCATGGGCATTTTTACATGCTTGATCAAACACAAAATCCACTTCTTTGGTTAATAGTCTGCACAAAAGTGCTATAATCTTCGAGAAATCTTTGATAAAATGTCGATAGAAACTTGCATGGCCTAGAAAAGAACGAACTTCCCTCACGCATGAGGGGTAAGACAATGATGAAATAACATCTACCTTAGCTTTATCAACCTCTAATCCACGCAAAGACACAACATGTCCAAGAACTATTCCTTGTTCTACCATAAAATAACACTTGTCATAGTTTAAGACAAGGTTAGTTTCCATGCACCTTTTAAGGATCAAAGATAAATTTTCTAGACATTTATCAAAAGAATCACCATACACTATGAAATCATCCATAAAAACCTCGATTATTCTTTCAACATTGTTAGAAAAAATACTCATCATGCATCTTTGAAAAGTTGCAGGAGCATTATAGAGACCAAAAGGCATTCTCCTATATGCATGTGTACCAAATAGATATGTAAATATAGTCTTTTCTTGATCCTCAGGATTAATAACAATCTGATTATACCTATTATATCCATCAAGAAAGCAATAAAAAGACTTACCTACTAGGCGTTCAAGTATTTGATCCATGAATGGTAATGAGAAATGATCTTTGTGTGTAGAAAGATTGAGCTTTCTGTAATCAACACACATTCTCCATCCATTCGAGGTGCGAGTAGGAATGAGCTCATCCTTTTTATTCTTCACCAACATGATTTTGGTCTTTTTAGGCACCATATGGATTGGCGTCACCCATTTACTGTCAGTGATGGGGTAAATGACTCCTACATCTAACAGTTTTAAAATTTCAACTTTCACTACCTCCATCATAAGCGGGTTCAACCTCCTTTGCATTTCTCTTATTGGTTTTATGTTGTCCTCCAATAGTGTGTGATGTTGGCTAAAGTCCATCCAATGGCCGTTTTGTGATCATACAACAACTTCACAAGTTTTTCCTCTTATATACTTGTCAAACCTTTTGCTATGATAACGGGAAGTATATTGTTGTCGCCAATGAATACATACTTTAAATTATCAGGTAATGGTTTTAATTCTAACTTGGGGGCCTGTAAATAGATAGTAAAAGCTTTTTATGTGAGAGTACTAAATCAACAAAGACATTACCATGGGGAATAATTTGTAAAACTTGCAAGGCCAATACTGATTTGTGCATGTTTTGGGGAACACATACATGCCTCTCCATCTCTTCTATCTTAGTGAAATCATAGCTATAGCTCAAAGCTATGCTTAATCCGTCTTCGCAATCAAAATTAGAAACTTGCTGCACACATTTATCAATGTGGTCATAACATGTGATAGAATAAACATTGCTATAAGGATATTTCATTGCATCATGAAAATTGAATTTAATTTTTTCATCTCATACCTCCATAGACAAGGTATCTTTACCACAATCAATCTTTGTGTTGACAGTTTTCAAGAATGGTCTCCCAAACAATATAGGAGTGTTAGTTGATGAATCACAAGAATCATGTTCTATATCAAGAATATAAAAGTCACATGAAATAACTAACGTATCAATCTTGACTAAGACATCCTCTATCACACCAAGTGGGTAAACAAAACTACAATCCGCAAGTTGTATTACAATGCTTGTTTTATTCAAAGGCTTAAGACTAAGAGAATCATAAACATATTTGGGCATAACATTAATGGATGCACCTAATTCGCACAAGGCCCTTTTAAAACTAGCATTACCAATAACACATGGGTTAGTAAATACACCTGAGTCTTTTTGCTTCAAAGGCATATTCTTTTGAACAACAACAGATACAACTTCACCCATACTTACCATTTCATGACCTTTCAATTTAAAAGCTCTCTTGGTAGTACACAACTCCTTCAAAAATTTGACATACTTGGGAATTTACTTGATAGCATCAAGCAAAGGAATGTTAAGTTCTACTTTCTTGAAAATTTCTTTTTCTTTATCCTCTTTCATTGACCTAGAAGAACTCACAAGAAATGGTGAAATTGCTTTAAAACTGGAATTCATTGAGTGAGGAGTTACCTTTGGAATGGTGGTCGATGTTTTAATTTGTGGAGGAGGATGTTCCTTCTTTGTACTCAATTCAGTTTCTATCTTTTCTTCTTCCTCCATCTCAATTTGTTTCGACCTTTTCTCTTCAAGTTCTTTCCCACTTTACAGCATGATCATACTGACATTCTCTTTTGGATTCAACACTTAGGAGGGCAATTTTCCATTTATTTATGCCTCCAATTTCCCTACACTTGAAGCTATTTGCCTCATTTGCTTCTTCAAGTTATGAATACTTGACCTTGTTTCCTGTTGAAAAAACATGACATTTTGTTGCAAGGTAACAGTATTAGAAGCCAAAATTTTCATCATCTCATGAAGATCATTATTGGATGATAACCCTATAACATTGGAGTTTGTGAATGAAGTGGGTTGTCTTGCTTGATAATTCTATTGGGGCTGAAATCCATGAGGATGAAACTGTCGGCCTTGATTGCCTTGTTGGGATGGGTTGCCATAGCGTAAGTTGGGATGATCTCTCCATCCGGGATTGTACATCAACGAAAAGGGATCATATTTATAATAGGGTTGTCCGTTGAATGCTCCATCAATTGCATGAGTTTGTTCAATGAAATCTTCTTGCATTGTTAGGCACATATCTGAAACATATCTTTGTAAGAAGCATATGCTACAAACTTTCACTTGCTGCATATTTTCATAAGCCAAAGAATGCACAAGAGAAGTAAGATCATTAACTTTATTTTCAATGTTAGAAATACTTACCTCATTTACTCATTTGTTGGAGAAGTCTCCATGAGTGCCAAACTATTTTGAGTTGGTTGCCATATTTGAGATCAATTGGCGTGCAACCTCGTGTGTCTTATCCATCAATGCGCCTCCACTTGCAGCATCAATAATACTACTGTCAGTAGGCATTAATCCTTCATAGAAATATTTAACGAGCAATTGATTGGGTATTTGATGATGAGGTCATTAAATGCATAGTTGCCCAAATCTTTCCCAATACTTGGAGAGTGTCTCTCCATGAGATTGTCGAATCCCACATATTTCTTTTCTTATGTTGTGACATGACTAAAAGATTAATATCTTCTTCCAAGTGCAGGAGTGTCGAAGTAATAAATAACCCGGCAAGACCAGGGTCGAACCATAAGGATGTTAATTGTATAAATTATAGATAACAATAACAACAACAACAATAATAAAGAAAAAGAAAGAGAAGAAGAAGAAGAAGAAGATGATGAGAACTTCGAGATGGAATATTAATGTAAGGATTAAACAATGATAATAACAAATGTCAAGGTTAGAGGTTCCACTAATGGTATGTTAAACAAGTATAATATAAACTCTTATTATTCAATTGGAAACCACACACAAAGGAGGTTCCAATCAGATTATAGATTGTTAACATGATTACATTATCATCTTATTCGATTAATGTTAATAATTATAAATCTCGTCAAGCATTCATGACTATAACTTATATTAACAACAAATCAAGTTCCTTTCATAACTCAAGTGTCGGTTATACCACACAGTATAAACTATGAAAGTGCCAAGCATTTGTTGTACTAAGTGTTATACAACATAAATCAAGATTAGTCATTCAACAAGCAAAGTACTAAAGAGTGAACAAGATAACAAATACAAAACATGTTAGTATCAAACATTAAAGTCTATATTGAGTTTATATTATGCTTATTCTTACACCATTAATGTAACCTTTCCACCTTGACATAATAAACTTAGCTAAGTATAATGAAAGAAAGAAAAATAAATAAACAAAGTAAGAACATAAATTAGATAAAAGTTAACTAAGTAAATGAAAAGTATAAACTTGATATTAATGAAAGCAAAGCATAAACATTACAAAAAATACAAAGAGAGAAAGTAAGAGCATGATCTTGATCTGGAAACCAAGAAGCCTAAATGCATGGCAAATGCCTTCTTTTATAGGCCAAAATTAGGAACCATTGATTTGATGATTAATTGATGAGTGGATGACCAACTCTTGACTTGGTGACAATCATTATCTTCTCTTGTCTACCCAAAACGTCATTAATAACATCAAAATTGGAACCACTTAAAAACATGAAAGTTGTAGACAATTGCCTCAACTGTCTTGTGCAAATAATTCAGATCATTTTGACTTCTAGAACTCCAGATATGGGCCAAATATTGAACAAACCTCGAGCTGGAAGATAGATTTGAACTTCTTTATTGTTGCTCCAATTTGGACATGAAAATGACCTTTTTAGATCTTGGGCTCCATATGAAAGTTGTAGGCCTATGTCTTACCTTTCCATCCATATAAAGGGTATCTAAATTTGAGATCTACAACTCCAGATATGATCCAATTATCAAATAGTGTTCCGGTTTGAACTGCACTAGCATCTCTTTTTAGAGTTTAGCCATCTCTTTGTCCTTTCAATTTTAGTTGTTAAATCCATCAATCAATCCTTTCATTTATGTGATAGGCCTGCATTTAAAATAAATATTTGCCACAAATTAAAGGGATATTCTATTATTAGATATGTTATTGTAAAACATGCTTTAGTTAAGGAGTTATTGGTACTTCAAGTGCAAAATGATGATATAAAACCTTGATAAAAATGCATTTTTAAGTACTAATCATATTGGCAACTCGAGAGGCTAGGAAATACTTCTCAAGAAAAATCTTCTTCATGGCATTCCAAGTTCCAATAGATCCTAGGAGAATAGAGAAAAGTCATGCCTTTGCTGCCTCTTTTAAAAAGAAAGGGAAAGCTTTCAACTTAACTTGTTCTTCATAAACTCCATTTGGTTTCATACCAACACAAACCATATGGAACTCCTTGAGATGAGTATAAGGATCTTCTCCTGCAAGACCATTAAATGTTGGTAGCAAATGTATAAAACTAGATTTAAGATCAAAGTTTACATTATTGTCAATGTTTATGCACAGTGGTTGATTTTCCACATTAGGAGCAGCAAGCTCTTTGAGTGTTTGTTGTCGTGCAATAGCCATGGTGTTGAGTTGAGCTTCCTTTCTTAACCTGCGTAAAGTGCTTTCTATTTCAAGATCAACCTGCACTTGAATTTCATTAGTAGAACGGGTCACATGCATCAATCGCTAAGAAAACTCAAAAGAAAGCAACCATATAAAAGAAAAAACCTTAGAAAACAATGGAATTTGGCCCCAATAGGGTGGGGCCAACTTAAGAACGTCGTTTCCCTTTAGAAAACAAAAGATCAAAACCTAATTTCATAAACAATTCTGTTTTGAATAGTATCGCAACAAGCAAAAATTCTGTTTTTTTAATAATAATAAATAATAATCATAGCAAATAAAAATAACAATACAAGCACAAGAATTAACTAAAATTATTTTCTCGACAATGGTGCTAAAATTTGTTGCGATGTCACAGTCGCACAAATTAATTACCCTAGCTTAAAACAAATAAGATAGTATAGAGCAAGTAAGGGATTGATCCCACAAGAAAGATTTAGTTTAGATTTTTATGCTATACATTATGCAATTAGGGAATTTTTATTTGTAATAATCTAAACTATAGAAGAAATTAAACTAGTGAACATAATCAATTAAAACTAAAATTTATCAAGAAAACAAACCTTGGTCACAAGCACACATCCACCTACAAAAATCAGAATCGTTCCTTGAAACGAAACTCCAATTTATATTCTAAATTTTTATCTTTTCTTAACTTTGGTTAATTAACAGATTCGCTGTATAATTAGCCCTAACCAATAAATAATCATGGTGTCCACATTAATGATTTAATCTAATGGCAGCTGACACAACAAAAAGATTAATGTCTTCTCCCAAGTGTAGGAGTATCAAAGTAATAAATAATCCGACAAGATCGGGGTCGAACCACAAGAAGGTTAATTGTACAAATTATAAACAACAACAATGTAACAATAACAACAAGAATAATAATAGTAGCACTAATAATACTAGTAGTAGTAGTAGTAGTAGTAGTAGTAGTAGTAGTAACAAAAGATGAAGAAGACGAAGAAGAAAAGTTGATGAGTACTTTGAGATGAAAAATTAACGTAAGGATTAAACAATGATAACAAACAATGTCAAGGTTAGAGGATCCACTAATGATATGTCAAATAGTACAAACTTTTATTATTCAATTGGAAGCCACACACAAAGGAGGTTCTAATATGATTATAGATTGTTAACATGATTACATTAATTATCTTATTCAATTAATGCTAATACTTGTAAATTTCATCAAGCATTCATGATTATAACTTATGTTAACAACAAATCAAGTTCCTTTCATAGCTCAAGTGCAAAATGATAAAAATACTTTAGTTTAGGAGTTATTGATACTTCAAGTGCAAAATGATGATATAAAACCGTGATAAAAATGCACTTTTGAACTAATCACACCCCCAACTAACTTATTACTAGTTTCTAATAATCAAAGCATTAAAATAGAAAAAGAATTTGCAAATTCCACAAAGCAAGGTATTCATCATTTAACTTCCATTACTCTATCCAGATAAACAAACTCTTGTTAAATTCATATACCTACTTAATACCTCTTAACAAGATATTTATAAACCTTTCTTTTGTGCTCAATGTATCAACATATAATTATAGGGCTTTTCTTGGAAGAAAACAAAATTTATGTTCTAATGTTTAAGGTTAACTTTCTTGGGTTAAAATTATTATTTTTGTCTTTTTTTTAATATATATAAATATAATTTAAAACACCATGCATCTTTAACCCATGTAATGAGCTTTCAGCTAATGACTCCCAAACCAGTTGGTCTTAGGGCATTAGGTATTAAGACATCCCTACGAGCTTAGTAACTTGGGAGCTTAGTAACTTGGGAGCTTAGTAACTCGGGTCACAGATACTGATATGTAGATAGTGCAATGTTTGATTCTTTTAAGCTTTTCTTCTTAACCCATGTAACAAGCGTTGGGCCAATAGCTCCCAAGTTAGTTGATTTTAGGGTATTAGGTGTTAAAACACCTCTTCAGGCTTAATTGCTTAGGTTAGGGACGCTACAAAACCAAACTTATCTACACTTTTATTATTATCATCATTTTTTTCTTCTTTTTTTTCTCTTTTTTTATTTTTTAATTATATACTATCCCTTTCCCTTAGTTGTTACCTTTAACAAAAGAACATAAATAATATAATAATATAATATGCAACCCACAATCATATGTTGAAGTGTGTGTGTGTAAATTAAAGTTTAAGAATACATGTTAAATAAGTATATGAGCAGAATTAAGTGATAATACTGCAAGAGTTTGTAAATCTGAAGATTTCAAGAAGTATTATGATAGACCTCGTTACAAATGATTACTAAGAGGCGTCTCAAGAGTTATAAAAGATTCTCCTTACTCTGCTGATTGTGCATCAAAAGTATCATTAAGTCTCTTATTTTACATATATATTTATTGTTTTTATTTGGTCTTTTTATAATAATTGATGTGTTTTTTAGTAATGAAGTTTGTTTTAATGTTTCGATAGGTTTTTGGAGCTTAAATGAATTAATTGAAGAAATTCAACATCGGAATTGAGAACAAAGAATTGAAGAGACATTTAGTTGAAGATTGAAGCAAATCTTGGTTGAAATAAGTGCTTCAAATTTGTCCCAAAAATCAATTCTATTCCAATTCTAGAAAAGAATATCATATGATCTATTTCAAGCCCAAACTTGCCTTATGTTGTATGCAAACTTCAACCATTAAACACTCAAGGTTTCAATGTCAATCTTAGCCCAAATAATAAGTACATTTGTATACTTATTTTATGTTCAAATTCAGCCCAAAATCAGCCCAAAATCAGCCCTAAATCAACCCCAAATCAACCTTCAAATCAGCCCAAACACAATCCATGATCTTACATGTCCACACAACAACAATTGATTTATTTTGGGTAATTCATTGATCCAAGAAGGCAAGCACATGGATGGAAAGCTGGAGGGGATATTTTTACATTATTTTTGGGTCAAAAATAAGAAGGAGACAACTCATAAATGAGGAAGAAAAACGTGCACCAAAGTGGTTGCAAAGCTGTCCTGATTTGATTTTTCAGAACACCTTTCGGTGTTTTACCCATAACGTTTGACTCAGGTGTCTAAATGAGCTGTTTTTTAATGATCTGGAAAGGTGACAGAATTTCCTATAAATATGTCTCTAATAGACATCTCGAAAAAAAGCTTCTAAGAGGGTCAAATTGCTGTCCAAAGTTAGAGTCAGATTTGTGTCTGAATTTTTACTGAAATTATGTTGTGTTCTTCTTTATAGATTTCGGTTCTTTAGCTTGTAAAACTTATTATTTCAGTTTGATTCAAGTTATTTCATGTTTATTGAAGTATTCTTATATATAATCATGGTTGACTAATCTCTTTCTTGGATCCGAATCAAGGATGATGGTGGTTGA
>SRLM01000502.1:118545-294152 GCA_015708895.1 Populus ilicifolia | reverse complement strand
AAATTTACAAGTATTAGCATTAATTGAATAAGATGACTAATGTAATCATGTTAACAATCTATAATCTGATTGGAACCTCCTTTATGTGTGGTTTCCAATTGAACAATAAGAGTTTATACTATACTTGTTTGACATACCATTAGTGGAACCTCTAACCTTGACATTTGTTATTATTATTGTTTAATCCTTACTTTAATATTTCATCTCAAAGTTCTCATCTTCTTCTTTATTATTGTTGTTGTTGTATTATTGTTATTTATAATTTGTACAATAACCTCCCTGTGGTTCGACCCCGGTCTTGCCGGGTTATTTATTACTTCGACACTTCTGCACTTGGGAGAAGACATCAATTTTTTTGTTATGTCAGTCATCAAGTTTCTATCTTATGGCTAGGGAGGCGCACGATCAATAAATCGTAGAGGTGTCTCCGAAATAAAGAAAAAAAAAGTAATTCTCTTGAAAAAAAACTATATAATGCTGCATAGAAAAAATATATATCAGTCTATATGGCTAGTTGAGAAGTTTATCATGCACGTATATTTTCTGAATCCCTGAACAGTAATTTAAGCCTTAAATATGAAGATTAGTAACTGCTTAATGGTTGTGGTAAAATAGAGTTGAGTTTAAGAAGATGGGATTAATAGAGCTGGAAAATGTTTACAGTCTAAAATGATAAAAGAGGCAGAAACAAGGACAATTGTATAGTTTTATAGCACGTTATATTTTTCTATTTTAAAAATCTTTTAAAAAATTAATTTTTTTATTTTAAATTATATTTTTTGATTGTATGGATGGGTAATCTTTATGTTTGTTTTTATATTTCAAATATATTTTTAAAAATAGTTAAATTTTTATTTTATGTTTTCTTCAAATTAATATTTTTTTTAATTTTTTATATTGTTTTGATATTTTAGGATCAAGAATAAAAAAATTTTAAAAAAAATTATTTTAATATATTTGAAATAAAAAAATATTTTTAAAAGTAATTATTAATATATTACCAAACGAATTTTTATGGGGAAAAAAACAGAAATACTTTATTGTAATGTTTCTATATATTCTGAGTTCAATTCTCTACGTGCAACGATTCTAGAGGGTGATGCCCCAAACTAAAATATCTAGACTCCATTCATGCACGTTGATGATTATCTAAATTAAATTAGCTTCTTTTATGTTAGGATACTGCAACTNTTAGGATACGGATATTATTGCGACAAATACTCTATTTTATTTATATAAATGGAACAAATTATCACTTATTTGGTATAAAAATTACAAATTATAACATAATTAATGCTATGTTTTTTGGTTTTTTTACTTCTTTTATATTAACAAATATAGTAGCAAAACTTATTATTAATGCTTGTAAAAAACAATATAACTTTAAAGAGTAATATAAAAAAGAGAGTAAGAAATAAATAAAATAAAATAAAAAATTCTTATCAATAACAACTCAACTCTGTTACCGTATATAACATGTATGAGCTGAGAATTGAGTTAAAGTGAATATAATTTTTTATATATATATTTATTTTTTATTTTTTATCTTTAATAATATAAATATTTTTTATACATATAAATTATTTACTAAACTATATTAAATATTATATTAATCTACTTAATATTCAATAAACAAATATCAGTACATCCGGTCCGGATCCCAATAATTTATCTTTTTAATCGTCGGGACGATGATTTACTCTAGGCTATCCTTACCTTGTACAAAACCATAAAAAGTCGTGAGTTTTGACACCGCAGTTGTGGAGCAACCGAGAAGCGCCAAGAGAGCTTACACGTAGCCGAGTTTGACGAATTCATGCATTGATTATGCACAGGTTGGTGCCCCAACAAAGGATGTTTCAGATATAAACGATGCCTCGTTGAGATTTGTGAGGCACTTTCACCGTAGTAACTTTGATTTCTCTAAACTAATTAATTATGCCGGCATTGCAAGAACATTGAAAGTCAAGATTTTCTTCTTTTTTTTTAAAGTACAAAGAAAAAATAAACGCTAAATAACATAAAATTGTTAAAAGTAATATTTTAAAAGGGGACTAATTAAGAAATGATCAAATTTTTTAAAATATGAGCAAACTTTTTTTTTCTATATTTTGTTTAGCTAGTATCTCGGGATAAAAAAAGATTTATATAATAAAAAATAGGAAAAACAAAACAAAAAATAAAAAATATAATTGTATTTAATAATGATACGTATCTTAGAGTGATTATTTTTTAATTATGTTTGGTTATAATAAACAAAACATAACAAATATATAGAAATATCTATTTTACTCTTGATATGTGATATTATCAAAATTATATATTTAAAAAAAATTAAGTAAATTATTTTTTATTTGAGTTTATATTAAGTGTTAAAATTAATAATTGTAATAACTCTAATTATAAAACTCAGACTAGCCTAATGAGTCAACTTGAGTCTTGATTAATTTGAGTTTATTTTTTAAAATAAAGAAATGATTGACCCAACCTAATCCAATAAAAAAACTTGGGTCAACTTCCTACCTACTCTACCCATGTTTAAATATTAGTTAAAAATCATTTAAAAAAATAGTCAAAAAAGGTTGTTTTATTTTTTTAAAAAAAAATTGGGTCAACTTCGGTTAATTCTCTCAACCCTAGACTTAAACTTTATATTTGGTCGACTTTCGAGTTGAGTCAAGTCTTAAAATTATAATAATAACTATTTTTATTAATACATTGATATGGAGTCAACTTGGTTGACCTTTTAGACCAGTTACTGGGGTTTTGTCTCTAGTCAATTTTAAAATTATAATAATAATTATTTTTATCTATATATTAACTCAAGTTGACCCATCTGACTCTTGACCTAGGCCTTACCTCGATCAACCTTCTGGTCGAGTATTAAAACTATAATAATAATAATTTTTTTTATCATTATGTTGATTCAGGTCAATCCTCTCAATCCATAACTTAGGGCTTGAGGTTGGTTTTCCAAGTTGAATTTTAAAACCATGAAAATAATGATTATTACTCTTATGTTAATTGGGTTAACTCTCTTAACCTATGACTTGATCCATGTTCCAGATTGACTTTCAAGTTGAATTTTAAAACTATAATAATAACCTCTAAATTTATATTTATATTTCTATCTTTTTAACCAAACACATTTTTATTTTTATTATTTTTGTCTAAACTCTTCTTAAATGGCAAAAATATGTTTTGTTAGAAGATAGAAAAGACATACATAAATGAAAATTTAGTTAAAAGATAAGGATAAAAATATAAAACAAATATGTTTTAAAGTGAATTTCAATACTCTTGAAACAAGAAATATTAGGAAATATAACCTCTCTCTTCAGTATTTCCATCTTTTTTATCCAGAAGAATAACTAAACACAAAACTGATAGTTGTAACAATAGAAATTTTTTTAAAAAAAAAAGATAGTCAAGCTTACATCTATTGCATAAGAAATGTATTTGTAGAAGAAATATATCAATTAGAAAATTTTAAATGTTCTAGAGACATAATTGAAAAAAAAAAGTTGAAGTAGTGAAATACAAGTATGGTTGGAACAATAATTTGAGGTTTGTCTAAACATGAAGTTAGAAAAATAAAGTAAAAATTAAGTGATGGTTGTGGCAAAGTGGAGGTAAGTTTTCTAGTTACTTGTATACCAAATCGCATAGGATTTTTAATGTATATTTGTTATTGTCTAGAATTTTAGTTTTCTTTTTTTTTCAATTTGATTCATAAAGTTTGTTTTTAGACAATTAGTTATTATTTAAAGAGTAATTAATTTTAAATTCTTATAAAAAAATAAAATTGAAAGATAAAAAATAAAATTAAAAAAATACTGCAAACAGGGTAATGTATTATAAGTTTCGAAGAGGTTTTTTCTAGTTTATCTATGATTTTATTTTTATATTTATATAGATACACTATGTTTTTTAAAAGAAAAAAATATTTATTTTCAGATAAATTTATAATATTTGTAGTTTTATATTTTTTATTCAATCAATTTAATGCTTTATTTTTCAAGATTAAATATCTTGAACAATATCTGTCTTGTTATTTTTATTTTTTTTTAGATTTTTATTAATGCATATTTATTTATTAGCATACATAATTATTAGTTTACTCAATTACATGTATATATAAAATTTTTAATTTATTATATTTTTAAATTATAAAATTACATTAAACAAATTAAATATTTTTTTATGAACTAAAGTGAAAGCTTGGCTGTTGCTAGTCTCCTACGAATCATTTGAAAATACAATCTAACTTGCATTTAAAAAATAATAATTTTTTTATTAAAATTTAATTTTTTTTATGTTTTCATATTATTTGATATATATATCATAAAAAATAATTTAACATATTTAAAAAAATATTTTAATATATTTTTAAATAAAATAATATTTTAAATCATAATCACAAGTAGGGTGTTCAAAAAAATTGATAGAAAATTAACTGAAAAAACCAAACCGAGATGAAAAATCAATTACAAAAACAAAAAATCTTTCCGGTTCAGTTTGGTTTTGGTCTCACCACCAAAACCGATGAACCGAATCGGCTACCCATAAAATAAAGCTAGCAGGGCATAAACGACCTAGTATAAATACTAAGTGCCTAAATAAGTAAATGATATAATAAAGTGTAAACCTAAACCTAAACCATTTAGTTTTCATCTGCAGCCGCCGCCTACGCCAAACCAACCTTTTTCCTTTCCCCTTCAATTTTCATTTTCTCTGCCTCTTTCCCCTGCATGTCTGTCTCTTTTCTAACTGATTAATAAATAAATAACTCATATCTCCATATCCATTTAGTAGACTTGCAGTGGAAAAAAAACCCAAACAAAACTCCTTGCGCCTCTCTTCACTTGTAGCAGAAAGAGTCAAATAGGTAAAGTTTACTGTTTATACATTATTAATTCTGTTCTGGCCTTCGCGTGCTTGTAAGTTTTACTTGTAAGTTATAACCTTTGTTCCATTAGAGATCTCTGACCTCTTCTTCTTTTTCTATTCTTTTGCAGCTAGGGTTTTTACATTTTTCTTCAGGTTTGCCCCCTTTTCCCCAGCTCTCTCTCTTTTCTATTGATTACTTGATTTGTATTGATATCGAGTTATTGATTTATCTATTTAGCATTGTTAACTTTAATATGTATTGGATTGGTTTATATTGATTGCTTTGATCTGTATTATTGTTTTTTTTATCTATATTATCAAATATCAATATGTTTTATCTTGATTGTTTTGCTTGGCTATCAATATATTTTCTGTTATATTAATTCTGGGCTGCTGGCAGTATGTTCATGACTTCATTCTGTTTTATTCTGCATTCTGTTCAATTTTCATGTATGGTCTGTTAAATGTTTAGTCTTGCTAAGTGCTAATAATTATATAAGATAAAGATTGCATGAGAATCCATATGGGGAAGTGAAATAATTCAATGAAAATCTGAATAAGTTAATGGAACCGAGGCCTTGATTGAGTAAACTGTGTTAGATCAACATGTGTAAATGTCACGAGCTTTTAAGGTTTTGCTTGCTCTTTTCTTTATTTTTAGAATAGAAATTGGTCTATTACAGACTTTTTGCAATTGAAATTGGTCCATTACAGACTTTCAGATCCATTACATGTGTAATTTACAGTATGTAGGTTTTTTAGAATAAAGAGGTGATAGATGCCTTTTTGCAATAATATGATTATGAACCTAACATGATGCTCAACTTCTGCTTGATTCTCAATTGTAGTCAGATGTTGATTCATGTTGTTATTTTCTTAATTTCAGATAGATAATGGGAAAAATCCTATATCGAATAAGTCAAATCCTTCAAGTGCAGAACCAAATTCTTTGCCTATTCCAATTTCAGTTACTACCTCCAACATAAACAGCAACACTGAAGAAGGTAATCCACCTTCTAGATGTAATAAAAGAAAAACATTCTAAATTTGGGATCACTTTAAAAAACTAGATGGTAATGCTAAAATTCCTAAGGCTATATGTAATTATTGTGAAAAAGACTATACATGTCATACTATACTTAATAAGACTAGTAACATGTGGAGTCATCTAGGTGTATGCAAAAAATTCCCTTATATCATTGATTGAAAACAAAAAAACTCTAGTTTTAGAACCTAAGCCTAAAATAAAAGGGGGTGATAATGGAGAGGAAAATTCGGTGACTGTTAAGGCAGTGGGTTATAATTATGAAGAGTGTAGGAAAGCTTTTGAAAAAATGGTTATACTTAATGAGCTATCTTTTAACTTTATAGAAAATCAAGGATTTAAATCATTTTGTAAAATAATGTAGCCTAGATTTGATGTTCCTTCTCATTTGACTATTTGGATAGATTGTTTGAAAATTTATTTAGTAGAGAAGGAGAAATTAAAGAAAACTCTTAAGGAACAACGTTTGTGTTTAATAACTGATACTTGGACATCAATCCAAAATATTAATTATATGTGTTTGATTGCTCATTGGATTGATGAAGGTTGGAACTTGAATAAAAAAATTCTAAACTTTTGTCAAGTTTCTAATCATAAAGGTGAAACCATTGGCCAAACGATTGAGAGTTGTTTATTAGAATGAGAAATTGATAAGATTTTAACAGTTACTGTAGACAATGCAAGTTCAAATAATTTGACAATAAAATATCTAAACAGAGTAACAATTGGGTGGGCAACTAATATATTGTCAAATAATTTCATGCATGTTAGATGTTGTGCACATATTGTTAATCTTATTGTTTGTGCGGGGTTAAAAGATATTGATGATTCAGTGGTTAAAATTAGGAATGCAGTAAGGTTTGTTAGATCTTCTCCTTCTAGACAACTTAATTTTAATCAATGTGCGGAAAGGTTGAAAATTGAGAGTAAAAAATCTGTTTGCTTGGATGTTGCAATTAGATGAAACTCTACATATATTATGCTAGATGCGGCTGTTAAATTTGATGTGGTTTTTTTGAGGTTAGAAGAAACTGATCCTAGGTATTTGAGTTACTTTGAGGTTTATTCACAAGGAAAAAAAAAAACTTAGGTCCTCCTACTTTAAAAGATTGAAAAAAGGCTAGATCTTTTGTCAAGTTCTTGAAATTATTTTACAAGGTTACATTGAAATTTTCTGGCTTGTTGTATGTGACATCTAATTCTTTCTTTCATGAATTGATTTCTATACACACAAGCATATCTCAACTTTTTAGAAGTGAAGATGTTTATATAAGTAAAATGACAAAGAATATGATGGCAAAATATAAAAAACATTGGGGGGATCAAGATGCATAAAACTTTTTGTTGTATGTGGTTGTTGTGTTAGGTCCACGTTTCAAATTGAAGTATGTGAAATTTTGTTTTGAAAGATTGTATGATGTTGAAGAGGTTGAAAATTTTACAATTAAGGTTAAAGATACTTTACTAAGGTTGTTCGAGTATTACATGAATGTTGATGAGAATGTTGAGGTTGTTCAAAGTGTTGGAACAAGTATAAATGAAAATATTAATGTTGATTTAATGGTGGTAAATGATGATATGTTGGATGACTTAACTTCTCAATTCAAAAAACATTTAGAGAAAAAGGGCAGTGTCCAAAAAAAAAAAAAGAGGTTGAGAGATATTTGGGTGATGATTGTGAGGATCCGAATGATTTTAAATTAGATATTTTGAGTTGGTAAAGGTGTAATGTTACAAAATACAAGATTCTTTCTAAGGTGGCACAACACGTGTTAGTCATCCCGGTATCTATAGTTGTTTCTAAAACAGCATTCAGTACTGATGGTCGTATATTATATCCATTTCAAAGCTCTTTATCTCCTTCGATAGTGCAAACACTTGTTTGTTGTCAAAATTGGTCGAGTTTAACACCAATTTCAATCAACATTAGAACCTTCATGGATTATATTGAAAATTCTGAGATGATTGAGTCAGGTAATTTCTCTTCCAAATTTAAATATAGTTATTTTATAATATTGTTTATTTACATATGTTTAATCTAACATTTTAATTTATGTTTTTGTAGAATTTGGTGAAAGTTTAAAAATCTCAACTGATTGTTTGTAAGTATTAAGTTGTATTTATGGCTTGGTGTAATCTTGAAATATAATTGTTTTGGGTAATTAATTTACTTTACCTTTTTAATTTCCCTTAAAATTTTGCATGCTTAATTCTTTCAATAATTGAACTCTAATATGTTGCTAATTTGTTAAGTGTTTTTTTATAGCATTATCCTTGCTGAAATTTTTGGATGCTGGTGTTGCTAGAATTTTTCTTCAAAGTTCAAATTATGCCGGATGTTTATAATAATTTTTTGCTGGTTGTTAATGTATTTGCTTGTTAATGTTAACTTTTCTAGTGCAAACATACTTTTAATTTGAAGTTTTAAAATTTGATCATGTATCTTACATATTGCATTAATTTAGTACTTTGAGAAGTATATTAAAAGTTAGCTAATTTACATATCTATGAAATTTTAATTAATGTCTAAATTTATATTCAGATTTTAATTTATATTGAAAATTAGTTAATTCATATTAAAAGTTGGCCATGTGAATTACCTTAACATTATAAATGTTTAAAAATTAAAACCAAACATCAATTTGATTTAAATTTTAAAGCTTAATTTAATACAAGATAAACTTTTTTTTAAAAAAAAAAAATTTGCCTTTTAGGATATTTTGTAATGAATGAAAGACTAAATCTTTCCAAACCGTAAGTCAATTTAAAGAAAAAACCAAAAAAAACCCATGGGATTAGATTTCCCGGTTTTTTCCTTAAAAAACCAGATTTAACCGAACCGAACCAGTTCGGTTTGAACTAGTTTTCGGTCCGGTTTAGTTACTTTTTTTACAATAATACAGTCATTCAGTTCAGTTGGTTTTTTTAGTCTAAACCGAACCGAACCGAACCGTGAACACCCCTAGTCAAAGTATAATCCTGGACAATCCAAAAAGTCGATGCTAGATTTGTTTTTTAACCCATGCATTTCTCAGATAGTGCAAGAATCTCTTACCCCGCTGCGCCTGAGCCCTCATTTCATGTCTTTCTTTGAAGCCATTCCGTATCATACTTGAGAGCTCGCCGGGGGACCCCTTAAACCATAAACAAGAGGGCTAAAAACCGTAGATAAGCTATTCCCTTGATGTAGTTTTGCCTTTTCATCTATTGTTTCCTCCCCAAAGAAAAGAGGGGCCAGGGGACGTGAAAAGGAAAAACACTGCCTCTGCACTCTTGGCGTCCTCAATAATCATCTGCAATGCAAAAACGTTGTCTGGGCCTCTTGACAGGAAAATTAAAATGTCTTGGAGTTCATAAATATAACCTCTGCCACTTTTGTTTTGTCAAACAAAAGATGGTAAAGTTGCGCGCCAGTTTAGCGCTGCAGAGTAGGAGGAAAGAAAGAACCTTCTGCTCACCAATAACAGTATATAGCTCAATATTTCCTAGTCAAAGCATGGAAGAAATGGTGTGACACCTTAGGAGCAAACGATGTAGTTCATAGTGATCTAATGCTAACAGAAGCCAAAATAGCAAATCTTATTGGTGTTCTCATGGTATATAATACTTCCACCGCAGGATATCATGGACAATTTACTTGAAATGAAAATGCTGTGTATAGAATACAATCTACGAAAAAATAACAAGGACATACAGTATTTGATTAAATACCATTATGCTTAACTGATGGAGGCCAAGATAATCTTCTATGGCTCATGTCATCGACTTGATGAACATCTCCCACTTCACTCCTTCCATCATCTGCTTCTTGCCGCTCAAGCTCTCGTCTCCTTGCAGTTTTGATTGCCAGGTCATCAAAGCTTGATTCATTTCTCCAGGGAGGAGTCGCAAAGTCAGAATCCCCAAAGACTCTCTGTGAAGAATCTTTACCTAAATGGCCAACTCTCAAATCTTGAAGGGTAGCAAATGATTCTCTCATGGCAGACATGGCTTCAAAGAATCTGGTACAGGACGCTAAAGCAACAGGAATAGGACGTAACATTTCCTGCATGATTTTTTTTTTAAGAAAAGAAGAATATCAGATTACAAGGCAAGACCTTCACCTAACTCCAACATAGTTTTTGACAACTTGTAGGGGAATGCTCATCGCTGGTGCAAATGCTAAAAATAAACAAAATTGCAGACCACGCTAAAATAGTCTTAGGTTCTGATAATTCATGACACCTACGATTCATAGGTAGCAGCAACGAGATCTTATCCAAAATTACATAAGTATCAATAACAACATTTAAGATAAATATTGATTAATTCCCAACAGTTTGGCATCCCTATTAGTATTTGACTGAAGAGCATTGATGTTTCCTGAAAGCTCAATAAGATTAAACACATTTAATCTTCCAGTTATTCATTAAAATAAATGGCTATTGCTTTGTTGGAAAAGTTTACATTCTTAAAGATAGACTTTGCATTCAAAAGCCAATCACAAAGCAAATTCCATCCGCAATAAATAAATAAATGCAATTGTACCAAATCAATGTGGTTACCGTGAAACTTACACATAGCAATATGATGGTTGTATTTATTTATTGCTAAAAATATTGTTGATTTATTTGATAGTTAAAAAATTATGAACTCCAACAGAAGAACGAATACAACAACAGGACCACAGAATTGCACAAAAATGTCCAAAAGGCATAAACAAATATCAGCAAGTAAAAATGTTACTATGCCCAGCGTTTCTATGAACATACCCCCCACACTGAAGGAGATTCCTTAAAGTTCTGACTCCATTGGAAATCTGCAGTTGAAGCTGTCAAAGCACCATAATCACTGGCGGCCTTCATCAGCAATTCTGAAAATTGTTTCTACACCATCCAAGCAATAGAAGATAATCATAATAAATTTTATTTTAAAAAAATGAAATTTAAAGAACATAACTAACCACTAATTAGCCCTGGTGATGCATATCAGGTTTATGATTTAAAATTTAACTCAAGTTTCAGCATCTGCAGCATTTTAAAAACTTTATATTTTCTCAATATCAGCAGTTTATTCACTTCAAGGTTTACGATTTAATTATTAAAAGGACCAATCTATATACTACTTGCAAACTCAAAACTTAAACACACACACACACACATTTATAGTGCATTCACAAACTCCAATACCATCAATTTCTTTCACCCATGAGAGCTTCATGTGGATAGTTAGGATACTCTATTGTGCTCAGGAAAATCATGCCACTGCAACATCATTGCTAGAGTATAAAGAAACCAGCATGCTCTCTCCATCCCTTGTTCATCCCCCAATTCCTGTTCAGTAACCATGTATATTTTGAAACAGAGGAAAGGATCCACAACAATCCATCCTTTGGTAATCCCCCAATTCCTGTTCAGTAACCATGTATCTATTGAAACAGAGGAAAGGTACCACAACAATCCATCAGGCACTAACTGTAGAAGTCACAGAGGTCCACTTGAGCGATCTATACAATTTTCTGCATTGATCCACTATTTTATAATTCCATTCTCTCCAGATCATTCCTTACTTCATGGACAGAGTTTAATTTTTAAAAACCCCACTTTTCTCAATCTCTAACTCTATGTACTTTGAGGTCAGTTTTTAGGACTATTTCACCAAGGACTGAGCACAACCAGATCATGAATGTGATATATGAAGAAGAGTTCTCGTCATCTCCTGTCATGTAGCCTGATGGACAAGAAATGGATGTAGCTGATTCATTTCTGTTCATCTTTTAACTAGTCGGAAACCACATCCAATCTGATATTTTAATCTTGGAATCCAAATTTAAGTTGATGATATCACAATTCATCAAATCAAGATAGAGTAGCCATGTAGGAGGAATATATAGAAGCCTAAAACCTTCAACTCATGTTTGTAAGGCTGAAATGAAATGCAGCCATCATTCAGATGCACCATGTGTAGAAGTAATAATTTCCAACGTCTCCATTGAACTGTTGTTCTTAACTATCTCAGCCGGATGATGGACCCATGACTATTAATCAAGAACAACTTTAACTTCTACCTTTTAATAGAGAGATCATAGACTTCAAAAAAATTTCCAGTCCTCATTGAGGGGCCAATATCATTCCCAAGATCCAATTTTGAGCTGATGAAAACAAAACCCAATGCCCACCATGATGACAACTTATCAATATTGTGTGAACACAGCAGCAGACTTGGTTTTTGGTTGTAGTAGTTCCTAATGGCTATTTGACAAGAAAGACTTTGCTGCAGGTGATGATTTTGATTTAACAAGAATATCAAATGTGCTGCTCTTATAGCATTTGATGGAAGTGACCATTCACACAAAGTGAACTAATCTCTGAAAAAAAAAAAAAAAAAAAAANAAAAAAAAAAAAAAAAAAAAAAAAACAATTTATGATCTACTGTGTCACAAAAGCAAACTGTCATTGGATAACCAACCTGATATTCTGCTTCTACTGGTATGCAATCGAGTGAATATGGTTGTTGAAGACGAGCTATAATTCGATCCTGCCAATATTCGCAAAAGACAAACATAAACATAAGATTACTGCTATAAATAAAGTCACTAAAAAAAAGGATGAAGAAGAAACCCCATGCAAGTTTAGAAAGGATTTTCACAAAAAGATAGAACCTAATATTACAGGGGGATGTAAAAGTAATTCCACCTAAACCAGCACACCCAGACACTAACCATAGTACTGGAAACAAAAGAAATCTACAGGATGGATGTCACACGTAAGTCAGGTTCGGAAACTTTGTCAGTTAAATCTATGTGCATATAGGCTCAGTTTGTCGGTTGGAATTTTGAAATTGATTGTACACAGTTCCTTTCACCAACAATTATGTAAAACCATAAGTGAATATTATGACCATTCTATAAGTTTTAACCTAAGAAATCCATACAATTAGTAAATCATGTGGAAAAGAAAATCCATCAGAGGTAGAGAAGATTCTCCATGTCGACAAGAACAAGCAAAAAAAAATCACTTCAATTAACATGCATATGGCATCATGGAATCTGCAATGCACCTGGGCTAAAGAATAACGCATCAATATCAGCAACACGCTCAATTAAAACCTAAATAGATTACCTTATTCTGAATGACATCCTTGAGTATGGTAGTAATCATTGACAATATGTCAATCTTCTTTTCCATTTCACTAACATGTGTCAAATGCGCCACGTTTTTATCATCCTACAAAGCTAAATCAATTAAACTTCGTACTGTAAACATATGTGAGACAAAATGAATGAGGATACTTCACCTTGCGACCCTGAAGTTCTACTTGTAGATCAGCTATTTTTCTTTGTACTGCAGTTAGTTCCCTCAAAACTCTAATTAAGTCATCACCCTTTTCGCCACTAGCAGTGGATAGGTTCTGAAGTTCTTCCTACACAGGTTGAGCCCAAGAATGATGTGAAATCTCAAGATTCTATGATTAAAATCCTTACAATTTTTGGGTTTTGACAGAAACAACCAACAACCTGGAAATTTTATCTATCAACCCCAGATTGGACATTATATGATCACCAGAAGAAAAATGCGGTCGGGTTAAAAAGGGTACCTAGAAATATAAGAGTAATCGGAAGCTGACCTGAGAAGGAGGAGGTGCGACTGAAAATCCGAGATCGGCAGCGATGGAGAGAGCATCGGCCATGCCACCGATGCGTCTGATGGGCTTTTTACCAACCCAGGTGGTGTCGCAGCCCATAGACATGATATTTGATTTGATTTGACTAACCAGACGCGCTCAAACTGTAATTCTTTTTAAAATAAGCTTCCCCGAAAGAGGAAGCGATCGCTGCTTTGTGATCCCACACCCAATGTCGTGGATGGAAGGTTGGCAGTTTGAATTTTCAGGTAAAGTTTCCGCTAACGAAAAGGTTGACAAATTTTTGGATAAAATGTATTTCAACTGCCAACCCCACTGAACCGAGCAAATTATCGAGCGTGAGGAACCCCTCCATAAAATTGAAGATTTAATCAGAATTAATCCTCAATTCCCATCCAATTGCTGCAAAACATGTGAGATGCAGTGTGTGTCCAGTAATTTTTTTTTCTTGGAAAACAAGCTGAATTTCTTTCAAAAAAAAAAGACAAGAATAGATAATGCTAGAATATTGTTGGTCGGAATAAAAAAATATTCCAACAAGAAAAAAATTTAAGTATGGCTCACATTTTTTTTAATGAACTATGAATTTAAAAACAGCTATATTTATTTAACATTGATAAGAAAAAAAAATTAATTTAGGTTACTTGATATTTATATATGAAAGTTACAGGGATAATTTTTAAAAAATTAAAAATTAAATTTTAAATTAATTTGGTGTTGCAGGATAAAATTAATAAAAAAATCACAATATTTGTTTTTAAAAAAATTAATAAACTTAAATTAATCAATCAAATTCTTAAAACAAGTGCATAATTGGATTCAATATATTATTTATTTAATAAATTTATATGATAATAATAAATATCTATTTTTTTATGAAATATTAAAAAAAAATATTAGACGCACGAAGCTGAATAACAAAAGTAAATTGTTGATAACAAATAAAAAAATTGTATTTTTTAATTTTAAGTTAAATTAAAAAATTATTAATACCAAAGAGTGAAGTTGTATTTTTTAAAATTGAGAGAGAAAAAAACATTAAACAAAAAAAATAGTCTAAAAGTTATAGTTTAACTCATCAAACTTATAATTGAGGTCATAAAATCAATATAGTTAAATTTTATTTTTATAAAATTGTATTTAAATAACAAAAAAACCAAACCTAAAAGAGTCTAGTATCGATGATCTTTAAAAGAATAGCTTACACCTATGTCTAAGTCATTTTTTTTCTCATTTAAAAAAGTGGATGACTTGTCATTCATCTTTTTTTTATTTTAATTTGTTTTAAAAAATAGACAAACAACACGTTGTTTTTTAACTCAAATTTCATCCATTATAACAGTAATTAGAATATTTAAACTATAGAGTTTAAACCTAAAAAACTCATTTTTCAATCCATTTAAAGTCTAAGATACCTAAAAATTCTAGAATATGTAGAAACCAATTTAGCAACATAATAAACCAAAAAAAAAAAGATCAAATCACAAAATCACATAGGATAAAAATTTTCATCCTTGGTTTAGATATGTTATTTTAGGAAATATTAAAGGCTAAAACAACTATTATAAGACTCCCCTAATTATATAAAATCTAATGAAACCGATTTCAATTATTTTGATGATTAAAACATGTATAAATAATGATTTTCTCTCTACATGCTAGAATCTTACGGTACTCTTTTTATCCTTTCACAAAAATAAAATTAAAAATAAGTAAAATGAGCTTTAGTACCAGTATTTCTAAAAACTAAAATGAATGATCACTTGTAAACAAAAAAAAGGGATGATCACTTGTAAACAAAAAAAAGGGATTAAAATAAACTTTTTTTATGAAATTCAAAACCACCACCTATTTTACTTGTCATTTTAATCTTGGTCCTTTAACTTTCAATTCAATCCTTCTTTCCAAAAAAAATGCAATTTGATACTAATTTAGGCTTAAAAGAGCTCAATTATGGAAAAAATAATAATAATTTCAAAAACAAATTAAAAATTTTAAAGAATTAACTATTATAATCTATAATGATTTATGAGAATGCATTGTAAAAATATTATAGTAAAAAATTCCATAAGTCTTAGAGTTTTGTATGTTGTTATGATATGTAACATTTAACTTTAGATTCAGCTCAGTAATCTCCTCAAGTTGTTTTGAAGGTGGGATTTCATATTAATTTTTTATTATAAGAGAATAAAAAATTAATATTATAGATGTGTATTTTAGTATTATAAATATTTTTAAATTGAGAAAAAAATATAATGTCTGTGTTTGATAAAATAAATTAATAAATATATGAATTAATAAATAAAAAAGGAGTTGTTAAAATTAATTGAAATTAAAAAAAAAAAGAATATAGTCTTTCTTGTTAGGAATACAAGATAAACACATATGCAATTATTTTATTATAACTATTTTTTTATTCTATACCCTTTTTTTATCTTAAAAGTTAATTTTGATCAATGACACAATTAAAAGATTAATGTCTTATCTCAAGTGCAAACGTGTCGAAGTAATAAATAACCTAGCAAGACGAGGGTCAAACTATAAAGATGTAAATTATATAAAATTATAAATAACAAATAAAAAGAAATTAAAGAGAACTTTTGAGATTTGATATTGATGTGAGTATTAATCAAAGATAAAAGCAATTATTAAGGTTATATGATCTATTAATAGTATTAGAAATAAGTATAGTATAAATTTTTTTATTACTTAACTAAAAACCACACACAAATGAGATTTTAATAAAATAATTTATCATTAATAATTCAATATAAATTTTTAACATGATCATTTTAATTATCTTATTTTAGTAATATCATACTTTTAAATACTATCAGAAATTCATGATGTTAACTTATATCAACAACAAATCAAGTTTTTTTTATAGCACAAGTGTCAGTGATATCATACAATAGGCTATGAAAATATTAAATATTTATTGAATCAAGGATTGTACAACACATATCTAGATTAATCATTTAACAAGCAAGATATTAAGAATTAATAAGATAAAAAGATAAGACATGTTAATAATAAATTTTCTTAAATATAAATATTGAAGTTCATATTAAGTTTATATTATAGTTATTCTAATACCATTAGTGAAATCTTTTCACCTTGACATAATAAACTTAGCTAAATATTATTAAGAAGACAAACATAAATAAACTAGATAAGAACATAATTATAATGAAAAGTATAAACAAGGAAAGCAAAACTTAAACATTACAAAATATAAAGAAAGAAAGTAACAATATGATCTTGATTTGAAAACCAAAATGTCTACATGTATGATAAATGTCTCTTTTTATAAGCTAAAATTTAGAATTATTGATTTGATAACTAATTATTGAGTAGGTGACCATCTTTTGACTTGGTAAAAACCATTATCTTTTTGTTTAGACAAAACACCATTACTAATATTAGAATTTAAACATATAGTCTTCATACAAATTCTGGGTATTTGTTTCATCTTTCCAATAAAATAAAAATAAAGTCATTTTAACATCTATAACTCAAAATATAAGCTGAACACTGAACTATATCTAGGCTACAGTACAGATTTCGACTTCTCTATTATTGCAACAATTTAAACTTGAAAATGACCATTTTAAATCTTGAACTTTCCATGAAAGTTTTAGGCTTATCTTTTAGCTTTCCATTCATATAAATCATACCTAAATCCAAGTTCTACAACTCTAGTTATTATCCAATAACCAAATAGTGCTTCAATTTAAATTGAACTAACATCTCTTCTTTAAGCTCATCTCTTTTTTTATCTTTTCACTTTCAATAGTTTAACATATTAATTAATCCTTTAAATTGTGAGGTATATCTGTATTAAAAATAAGCATTTACCATAAATTAAAGATATTTTATGTTATCAAACTTGTTATTATAAAGCATACTTAAGTTAGGAGATTTAATGATATTTTAAGTGAAATATAATAGTATAAAATCTTGATAAAAATATATTTTTTAAGTGCTAACCACACCCCCAACTAGTTTATTACTAGTCCTTAGCAATCAAATTTTAAAGCAACTTGCGACATCTAAAAGGAAGATATTCATCCTTTAATTTTCATTAATTTATCTAAATAAATAAATTCTCATTAAATTTATATATTTGCTTCATACTTTTTAAATAAGATATTAATAAACCTTCATTTTATGCTTAATATATCAACACATAATTATGGGGTTTTGCTTGAATGAAAACACAATTTTATTCTAATGTTTTAACTTTATTGGGTTAAGATTATTGTCTTTTTTTTTGCTCTTATGTATATATATATAACTTAAAATACAATGTATCTTTAACCTATGTAATGAGCTTTAGGTTAATGACTCCAAAACCAGTTGATTTTAAGGTATTAGGTGTTAAGACACCCTTACAAATTTAGTAACCCGGGTTGCAAATACTAATATATGTAAATAGTGTAATGTTTAATTCTTTTAAGTTTTTGTCCTTAATCCATGTAATAAGCACATGATCAATAGCTCCTAAATCGGTTGACTTTAGGGTATTTGGTGTTATAACACCCCTTCGAGTTTAATTGCTTAGGTTAGAGAGACTACAAAATCAAACTTATCAACATTTTTATCATCATCAATATTATCAATTTTGTTTAGCAAATTATATACTATGTTTTTTCCTTAGTTGTTATCTTTAACAAAATAACATAAATAATATGGTAATTCAATATGCAACCTATAATAATATATTAAAATGTGTGTGAAAATAAAGGTTTAAGAATATTTGTTAAATAAGTATATGAGCATAATCAAGAGATAATAATGCAAGAGTTTGTAAACCTGAATATTTCATTAGAAAAGTATGATAAAACCTTGTTATGAATGTTGGAAATAATCATTGGAAAATGTTTAGTAGGATACATTTCAAGAGTTAATAAAATTCCTCCTTACTCTGTAATCCTAATAATGACAGTTTTGTCAAATGATCTTAATAACAACAAAAAGTTAGTTTTTTTTATCAATTACTACCCTCTCCTAAAAAAAATGAAATATTATCCTTAATGTTCTAAAATAGAAAAATAGAGTATAGAAGATATAATTTGAAATAACAACTACTAACAAACCTGAACTACACTGAAGAAATAATAAAATAAAAAATGTTATATTATTAATAAAACCAAAAGGCACAAGTTCTTATAAATTAAAGTTCTAATCCAATCTAAGTTTTTTTAGCATTTCTTTGTTTGACTAGTCTATTCGACTTATGGAGGAATTAATTATAAGGATGAAAGATTATAGTTGATCAAGTAATTGTTTAGTAATAACAACAGAGATTGTGATTTGTCGTACCGAAAATGTTAAAAAAATTTATTCCACAGCATAATCAAGAAAAGATAACAAATTATCATAAAAACCATTAACATTGAGCAAAGCTATAAGTTTTTGGTAATGTTCAGTTAGGTCTAAAATAAAATATGAAATATCTCTTCTAATGTGTGTTAGACTATCTGGTAAGGCAATAAAAACATCAACATGATCAAACATTGCATACATTCGTTTATATATTGTAGAGACTTGTAATTCCTCTCCAATTATTTTTTCAATGATATTCACTTTGGCTAAAGCTTTTAGAATGATACCCAAAACTTGATTGTCTTTAAAAATACAACTGTTGACACCCTCCTATTAATTTAAGATTATCTTTCTTATACACTAAATGAATCTTCCTCTTAGCTAGTACTTGACCAAGATAATTTACTGATTCTAAAATCTCATTTTTTTTCCTAGGATTGGATTCACTAAAAATACAAATATTTCTTATTTGATGACTTGAGAAACCTATAATTTCTATACATTTCTGTATCCATTAAATATATGGGTGAAGTAGAAATAAAGAGAAGAAAGAGAAGATTTTATAGATGAAAAATTAAAAACACAATCATATCATCTATATATAAGCTAGTTAAAATCTCTCTCTCTCTCTTTTCAAAACATGTGTATGTACAAGTAGTTGTGATTATGACTTATATTTTTTTTTAGTTTTACATCAAAAAACGTTTAAATATTCTTTATAGGTCAGGAATAAACTTCCCAACTATTTTTTTTTAAAAACTGGCAAACAAGATCTTTTTTAGTCAGATTTTCAAGGCTATGTCAAAGCATTTTCTTTATAAAAATGAGGCCATAAATAGTTTTTATTTTTTTTATTGCTATTTTTTTATTCTTTATATTTATTCTTAGTAATTTTATCCTTCAGATTTTTTTTTGGTGTTTGCCTTTTACAATATAATCCTAGTCTCATAACCTGATTTACATGATTAACTTGGTTGAAGTTTGGTCTTTTTATTTTTTAAATTATTTTTTTATTTTTATTATTTAACATTGACTTATCAAATCTTGAACTTCATGTTTTGCTCTTTATATATATATATATAGGATTATCTTTATCTTATATATCATGTTGCAAGTTAGTTCAATTAACTTTAATTGACTTAATTTTTTTAATTTTATTTTTTTCATTAAATTATCGACCCTTGAATGTTATAATCTATTTTCCTGAATGCATGGTTATCTTGAGTGTTAGGTGGTTAAGTTAATACATATTGGCTTAATATTATTTATCATTTTTTATTTAACTTTAGAATTTTTTTCTAGGTCCAGTTAATAAAAAATCAGTTTTTAAATTCCGATCTAATATTGTATTTGGCGAGTTTTATAAAGTTAACTTGACTTGTCTTAGGTCTTTTTCTTTGACATATCTTTTTTTAAAATTAATTTTTATTATTTAATATTTAATTTTGGACCTTGAATTTTGTGACGATTATTTTAATCTTATATTGCTAATCATGTGCTAGTCAAGTTAACTTGAATTTACTCTATCATTATCTAGACAACTTTATTTATTTTTTAAAAGATTCCACAACGTAGTGCGCGTCATCACTTTAATACATATATTAAAACAAAATATTGTTTTTACTTTAATACATATATTAAAACAAAATAGTGTTTTTATATAGAAATTATATGATTGTATATTTTGCCAAATTTTTTTATTGTAGTAGTGACAAAATTGTAATTTTTTTTAGAAAATAATTTTTTTATTATATTTCTCTCTCTTTATACTTGATAGTTTTATCATTTTATATTTGACCTATTTATCACTATTTTTTTTTATCATCATTGTTTTGTAATGTAATTTTAGTTTTTCTTTAAATTTCTATTGGAAAAAAATACTAATTTTTATTTTTTACACTTTAAATATTTATCACTTTATACTTTACTTATTTACACTTTTTTTTCTTATCTTTATTCTTTTGTATTTTTTTAATTTCAGTTCTTTATATTTTTTTTAAAATATTATATAAAAACTAAAAAAATAGTGTTTCTATAATAATAACAATATTGTTCAATTTTTAAGCTATGTTAAAAACTACTATAATATCTTACTAGTTTTTATTAACGCATATGAATTTTACTATTTATGAATATTAATTTTTTTATAATTATATTTTTTACTTGATGTCAAAAAACACTTTGACAATACTTTATATTAATTCTTTTGTGTTAGGAAAAAAAAGTACTTAATCTGCAACGAGACAAGTTGAAAAAACATATTAATACTTTGTTTTTTGTATTTATTAGCACAAATAATTTTTAATATATTTAATTAAATATATGTATAGATTTTTTAATATATAATTAGATTTTTTTTAAATAACACATTTAAAGAGTTTACATATTTATTTGGTTTTCTGTCAAAAAAATATTTATCCTGCCTAGAGTCTAACAACGAATTTATCTTCTATTTCTCGACTTGCAATTAATAAAATGGCTATCGCTTACAAAACACAAGCATATTTTGTTTACAAATCACTTCTTCAATTCTAATACTATAAATCCCCTTCCTATCCCATCGTCTGCTATTACATTTTAATGGCAACACGGGAGAAGAAAAGGGTGATGGTGGTGGCTTAGAGGTTCCCCCGCCCCCCTCACCCTTAATTGTGTAGGTGTAATATTTAGTACAAGAATTTTTTTTAGTTATTAATTAAAATATAATAAGAATTTTATAAATAACTTAAACTTATTATTCTATTTTTTAACGTTAGTGAAAATATAAATATTTATAACTTATGAACTATGAGATATACACTATGTTAAAAAAAATAGAAAAAGAGTGAAAAAAATAACTAAATTATATACTTTGTGTAAATCTTTCTATTTTTTTTTATGTGAAGTTTAAGTTTTTAATTATCATAATATATTGGATTTTGTGTCTGATAAATTATATATACTTAAAAATTATTTTTTATTTATAAAAATAAAAAATCAAAACTATATTATTTTAATTTTTTACTTAAAAATAAAAATTAAATTAATTTCACTTTCACTTTCACTATATCAAATCCCAAGTTGAGTATATAATAACTATGATAATAAAATTTGAACTCAAAACTTACATTTCCTCGCAATTATATGAAGGAAATGAAAATAAAATAAAATTTAAAATAATTTCAATACTACATAAAAAAAATGTAATGAAAGTAGCTTGTGGATAATTTACAAACAAAATCATGTATGTAGACGAGCAACGAGTTAAAGCAAAAATATGGGTAGAAGAGAAGGAAAAGCGAAGATGGGCCTATTAGCTGGATCCATTCGTACCGCGCCTAACAAAATACACAAGCAGCCCAGCTTATCCAGCACCCAGTTTGAAAACCGCATGGCCACTGCTAGCTAGGGTTACCCTGCACCTTTCTATATAAACCCTTCGACGCCTCTCTGCTCCTTAAAGCGTCATCTCCCGTCTACAATTCTAGGGTTTCCCAGCTGCATTTTCAGCTTAAGCTTATCAAAATCACTTCAGTTTCTCTTTGTTTATATCCCTTTTGAAAACAAATCTCCCTATGAGGAAGCAATCCCAAAAGATAGGAAGTGCCGTATGACACTTTAATCAACAGTGGTCATACTCACGTACCCAAGTTTCCCATCCACCAATCACAGCCCAAGAGAGGCGTTTCCTCCCCCGGATTCGTCTTCCTTGGGTCGCTGATTGATCGGGATCACGTGGGCTACTGTGTGCCACTGTGTGTGTGATTTGGAACGGGTCTCTGAGGGTTTTATTTCTTAAATCATATTTGTTTCTGAGCAGTTAAGGTCTGATGCCACGTCGCCGGTAGCCAAAAAGGCGTTGACCGGCGATGCTATGATTGGACCGAAATCAATCTCATGTTTCGTTTGCTGATAGGAATCTGTGGATCTCATCTTAGTTGATACACGGAGCCGTTTCCTGCGATTACATATGTTGTTCTTGTATTGAATCTCTTTCAAAAGTCATTATCTTTTGAATTTTGTGCAGCGAAGGGTATTATGTAGCCAATGATGATTGTTTTTGTTTAGTTGGAATTACCGGCTGAATCTCATTTTGATGTCAATATATACTGGCTGTGTCTGAGGCATCATAGTGCTGCAAAAAATGATTTTAATCATGTTCTTGAGGTTCTGATGAATTTGATACCTTCTGGGCATTTTAATTAAACCATAAATTATTGTTTTTTTCAATGAATTTGATATCCTCTTTTAAAACCATGTGAAATCTCTTTAAAAATTCATCAATTTTGATGTTTTTTATGAACCAATCTCACTCTCTGCTAATCGAACTGGGGTATAATGAAGATTGAGATCAAATTTGTTTTATGTTTACGTTTTTTATACCTGCTAAGTATGATCAATATTTCTGTTTATTTAAATAAACTAAATGGAACTATGATTCCCCATTTATGGCCCGAAAATGGGACTGGTAAGGCCACAGCCAAATGATTTATTTCTTTAAGTGGAAACGTTGCATCATGTTAATTCTTTTGGACTGCAGAATCATTTAGGTGATGGAAAAAATCTGTCCTGACTTGACCCACTATGGCGTCCATCGTTCTTTGACCTGTCCACCTCCACTATATTCTGGAAACACGGCGACAATGCTGCAGATGAGAATATGGTATTCAGAAAAGCATTAAACTGCAACAAAGCCGAATCTAATGTGATACATTTGATAATAGATAAAAGCAGTTGTTCAAGCTTTTAGGTACAAACCTAGGATAGAGAATGATATCAGGAAGCCAGCGGACATTTGAACAGCTCTGCCACTTCCAACTCGATTGAGTCCAAGGAGTCCCCCATTTTCTCTGCGAGTATCGAAGAAAAATACTGAAACCAACATCATGATTTAAGGTAATGTTACGGATGTCTTGTTCAAGTGTTTCGTGCACAAACAGTGGAACCATTGCCTGTTCTCAACAGGTCTTCAAGCCCTGCCAAAACAACAACAAAATTGTCCATGCCTCCATTGTAAAAATACCAGAGCCGGTTTTTTTTTTTTTTTTACGGGAGCAATTTAATGACACAATAGTAAAATTGAGCTCCTCTGTCACTGAGAGAATGATTAGCTGGATCTTAAGAACTACAAACAGGCAGCTTAGATGTTGTGATCCATGGTTAATAGGTGCAAAAACATTAAAGAGAGACTAATTAAAATATATTTTTAATATTTTCTTAAAATTTTTTACATTTACATATCAAAATTATAAAAAAATCTAAAAAAATCAATTTAATGCATTTTCAAGTGATAAACTAATTAAAAAAACACTTTAAAGATAAAAAACTACCACAACGCTAAACATATTTCTATTTATATCTTATGTGTTGACTTGTGCTTATATATTATTAAATGCTAAACATATTTCTATTTATATCTTATGTGTTGACTTGTGCTTATATATTATTAAGTTTTTTTTTTTTTTATAAAAATTTATTTCTCTAGCACCTTTTAAGTTTATTAATTACTATGATATGCTATATGTGAATCATATGCAATTATGATTAGCTTGTCTTTTTGATTAATCCATTAATATTAAAATTGATCTTTTTCGTGGCCGATTGAAATCTTTGTCTCTCCTTTTTTTTGATGAATTTCTCCCTTCTGTTTTAACACCCAAGAATTGAAACAAAGAAAAAATAAATAAATTTAAGGATCAAAGTGTCAAAACTAAAAACAACATGAGCTAGAGATGTAAATATAAAAAACTTCAAGGATGAAACAAGACATTTCAAAGCACAGTAGATGCATTGTATTAATCCAGCAGTGCTTCAGTACCACGTAGAACATCTAGTTCTTATAATTGATTACTTTTAATTTAATAGCAAACTCTTGTTAATTCATTCGGCCACCATGTAAGAAATACAAAATAAATCGCTTAAACCACCTAGAGTAGGCGACTATCTAACTTTATTTTTACTTTGATCAATAGGAGATAAACAAATAAATATGGTTGCTCGCTGTTTAATTAGTAAATATATGATGGGAAACGACTTCACAGTTTAAAAATCATGGATAATCATGGCGATGCTGGCTTTTGGTAATAATTATGTTTACTTTTTACTAACACGCGAAGATGATTATGACATAATACTCTTAGGCACCACCAATCTTGGATTGATTGGTGTAATCAAGACTACTCAAAGGTTTTGTTGATTTTCACCTGATGGCCTCCAGCTAAATTATTTGATGATTCTACCACTATAATTACCCAGCAACTGTCGTTTATCAAAGCATATTTGAGATTTTTTGCGCTGAAGCAAAATGGAATTTGAATAATAAGTAGGAGTGCCAAATGAGACATGGCAGGACTGAAGAACAAATAGTTTCTTTTCTGAACTCTAAATGACTATATAAATAGTTTTTTTTTTTGTTGAAATATCAGTAAGGCTACGTTGACAGTGCCTGCATAGGAGTGCCCTCCTTCCAGAGGTCAAATAATTTAGTAGTTCTGATAGTTTGCATTGTAAATAAAAAGAACGATCCAAGAACCTGTCGACAAACTCTTTCTAAATAGAGACAATGGTTTTGATACGTTTATGAAAACAGTCGTGACATCGTCTCTAATTGATTCACAATCGCCAAAATTAGTTCCAGAATGTTAGACAGAACCACTGTCATTCTGTCAAAGCAATATACTAGGAAGACAACTGTTCATCTCCTTGTTCCCAAATTCGTTAAGGAAGCCAAAAATCTATGGACATTTGTATATTAAGTTCGAAACACATGATTTGAATGTCCGTTGTGCATAAAAGACTTGCAAGATATTTTCGAACTAGCTTTATATATTAAAGAAAAATTATTTTGTATGCTACCCCATAATTTGATTCCTTGAATATAATGGGAAAACAACTTCTTCTTTGTTTAGGATAACTATGGAGTAATTGAAGTAAGATTATGTTTATTCGCGAGCTGTGCCTTGTGTTTTTGATGAGTGCACTGCACGGTACGCTTGGTAAACAAACACACTCAAAATACCTAACGTAAAAAAAAAAGTCAGTCTTTCCATAGATTGAGAGAGACTCGAAAGTCTTACCATATTCCTCTCCGTTTCCACTTGTAGAAAGACGAAAAAAAATAAAAATCGACCGTTGCATAAATCATGCTTGCGCAAAGAACAAAAGAAGAGTGACACGCACATGAGACGTACAGAATCCTACACTACATAGGTTGAGGTCACGACTCAAAGTCACTGAGACTCCTCAGTCGTCTTCCTTTTTTTTTTTCCCGTCTCTCCCTAGTCCCTAGCCTCCCTCTTCCCCTTGAAAGAAAAAAAGAAAAAAAGTTCTTCAGGGGTGTTGGGATTTAGAGGGAAAGATGACTATGGACAAAAGGCAGCAGCATCAATATTATGGAGCAGCTCCAAAACCTACCCGATTTGCAACACGTTGGTGTCTTCTCCTGATCTCTATCTTCCTCTTTTTGAATACAAGAACTCTTGCTTTTGATTATGGTGATGCCTTAAGAAAGAGCCTGCTTTACTTCGAGTCACAACGTTCCGGTCGCTTACCCTACAACCAACGAGTCACTTGGCGTCACCATTCCGGTCTCACCGATGGCTTAGAACAAGGAGTTAGTATAAACTTAATTTCTTGACTACCATATATTAATCCCTCCCTAAAAGTTTTACATTTTAATTTTCTCAAAATAATCAATTGAATTTTTTGTAGGTAGACTTGGTTGGAGGATATTATGATGCAGGTGACCATGTAAAATTTGGACTGCCAATGGCGTTCACTGTGACCATGCTTTCATGGAATGTAATAGAATTTCAACATCAGATTGCCATTGCCGGAGAATTAGAACATGCATTAGAAGCAATTAAATGGGGCACTGATTATTTCATCAAGGCACATACCAGCCCGAATGTGCTATGGGCAGAGGTATGATACATTGCATTAATTACAATTCAAATTGGTATTACCTTGCTGCTTTTATGTACATAATTAATTATTCAAACTTTATTGCTCCATATTGTAAGGTGGGTGATGGTGACACCGACCACTATTGCTGGCAGCGGCCAGAGGACATGACCACATCACGGCAAGCTTACAAGATCGACGAGAATAATCCTGGATCAGATCTTGCTGGAGAAACTACGGCGGCAATGGCTGCAGCTTCAATAGTGTTCAAGGGAACAAACCCGCATTACTCTCACCTACTCTTGCACCATGCCCAACAGGTAAATTCAAAGACCAACTTTAGGCATAAGATAACTTGTATCTTGCGGGTTTATGATTTCAACTTACAATTTCATACAACTCTTTATTCTAGAGGATTCTGTATTAGTGCAACATAATTTTATAATCATTGTTTTGGTGGAGTTACTTGAGTTTGGAGACAAGTACAGAGGTAAATACGATGAAAGCGTGGGGGTGGTGACAAGCTACTATGCGTCGGTGAGTGGATACAAAGACGAATTGCTGTGGGGAGCTATGTGGTTGTACAAGGCCACCGGCGATGAGAAGTATTTGGAGTACGTCATCGGAAATGCTCATTGTTTCGGTGGGATTGGCTGGGCCATGACAGAGTTCAGTTGGGATGCCAAGTATGCTGGCCTTCAAATCATGGCTTCCAAGGTAAAAGCAAACCTTTTCATCTCTCATTAATTACATGCTTCAAGTTCAAAAACGGCAATATTGGTTTTGGAAATCTTTATAGGATTTTGCTTTTGTCCAGTTTCAAAGATGAAATAATATTAATTTACTTTGAATCACACTTTCACTTTTTTCTCTCTCTCTCCCCTTCTGATAAAGTTGATGAGCCATGGTTACGGTATCGGGCTATAGAGTTATAAACAAAAAAGTTAACCAGAGGCATGAAACCATGTACAGGCGTTTCAAATATTTTTGTTCGGCAATTTTTAAATTAATCCCCCAATTATGCAGTCATTCTAAGTTGAATCTCAAAAGAATTGTTCTTTTGAAATTGGATCCTCAAAGGTCAATGAATTAATTCTTAGTTATATACTGAAAAAAAAAAGGATATAACTAAGAATTATTTCATTGACCTTTGAGGATCCAATTTCAAAAAGACAATTCTTTTGAGATTCAACTTAGAATGACTAAGATTTAGACTCCATAATTCCCCATTTGTTTTTAGTTATATCCATGTTTTTTTTTTTAAATTTCAAAAAGACAATTCTTTTGAGATTCAACTAGAATGACTAACTAAGATTTAGACTGCTTAATTCCCCATTTGTTCTTAGTTATATCCATGTTTTTTTTTTTAAAAAATTCAATACAATTTTTTAACATAAGATTTTAGACTTTCTTTTAATCACCATCAATTTATAATATTTCAATGGAATTTATTGGAAGTTATAGGCAAATGTGCTTGATTAAAAATTATTGAATTTTTCAAAATTATTTAGAAACTAACTTTGATCAGATGCAAAAAGTTGGTAATTTTTTAAAGTAAAAAGTAATTCTCTTTGCTACTATTTTATAAAATCTCACTTCTTCATAATTTTTAATTTTGTAAATTTTTTTTAAGCTCTCCTTGTTTAATTTTAAACTTCTCTTAGTGTCTAAATATAATTTAATCTTTTCAAAAACTTCTAAGTTGAATTTAAAATTTGAAAGAAAACTCCACTTTGATTGCGACAACTCAAAATCATTGCCACTCAATTAAAACAAAAAAGTTAAATTTATTAACATGTGATGATCTACTATCACATGAATTTATTTTATTGACATTAGGAGAAGGAGAAAATAAGGTGTATAGTATATGCATGTGTAGTAGAGCAAAAGCTATAACATGTTCTTCATAACTCAGTTTTGGATTGTATATTTTTATTTTTTATTCAGAAATCAAAAAATAAAAAATCTAAAAATATTTTTGAAATACAAGAAGATAAACTTTTGAGTTGCAAAAGATAAAATACTAAAACCAGATTGAGAAATTTTAATAATATAGAAAGAAGAAAGAAAGAAAATTGAGGTTGAGATCCAAACATGAACAAAATTATAAGAATCAATTAGGTTTATGAACTTAATTGAACTTTTAACAGGCTTAATTAACTTAATTGAAGTAAAAATTATGTTCGAATGTCAATTGGGTAAAAAATAGAAGAATGAATTAAGTTTGAGGACTTAATATAAATTTTAATAAGTTTTGTGGATTCAATCAATGACTCAATTGAAGAAAAATCAAGTTTGGAGGTTGAATTTAGATCAATTCGCAAAGATCGACAGATTAGGGACAATTAAAACTTTGAAGGCTAATTTGGTGCAATCAATGGCTTAATTGAAAGAAATTTAAAGTATCAAGTTTAATTAAGGATCAAAATCCAAAACTAAAAACCAAATTTGAAGTGAAAAGTGCTGAATTTTAAGGGCCAACTAAAAAAGGCTAAGAGTGAAATTCTAATGAATATGAAAGATTAAGGCTGATTGGGAGTTCTATTGCAAAGTTTCAAAGGTTTAAGGATCAAATTGAAAAAGACTATAATTTTATTATTTATTATCTTCTTCCTAAAAACAAAAGAAATAAATGCTTAAGTATCAACTTTTTAGACCTAATTTCTCCTTTATCTCATCACCAAACAATACAAATCTCTTGCCAACTTACATCTCAATACTTGTATTTCACTATAAGAAAAAATCTCAACTCTTATTATATTAAAAACACTTATAGATTTTCTCTCCAAAACATTATCCATCATTACTCTTCCTACAAAAAACAACCTTATATCCTGCTTTTATTGATTGTAGAGTAGGATAAACTTTTGCCTTTAGCTTTAATAAGAATGGCTAGGATCTATTCCTCAACAAGAAAGGTTGAGATCCCATCAACTTATATGTCCTAGAACCTTCCTATTTCTCATATAAAAATCCCTCAAAACCTTAATTCAAGAAGCATGGGGCGAGATAGAGGAGTATTGTCGTAAACACTATCTCCTAACTATGATAGTTGTCACTCTTGCATACGCAGTATGGTGAGATGTTGGGATCAAGGATATGCCACTTAGTTGTTTTATTTAGGGTAACTAGGAGACTTGAGTGGACTGTTTTTATAAAAAACTCTAAGGTAAGAGATTGATTATGACTATGAAAGATATTATAAAACTTAGCACACTTTATCTAAAGTAAACTGAATGGTGTGGTCTGAATGTAATTTAAAGGTATTGATGCGTTCATAGTTGACAGTCCATCTGTGGATCAGAACAAAGATATATGCTCATGAACAAAACTGGCATTTCAAATTTATTATGGACTTGTATACCTAGATAAATCTTTATAGAAAGAATCTATATAGGTGTTGTGAAAAAAATTCACTTATCTTGGAAAGTGAAAGTTTTTTCCACAACTTATATATTGTGATGAAAAATACTTTCACTTAAAATGGATGAATATTCAAATTTTTTTATAACTTTTTAGTTAACTCCTAATATTTATTATTAACCATTAATTTCTAGAAGTAAAATAATTGTAGTTATTTAAATATTGACAAACAAATAATTTTTTTTTCTAAAACAATGCTAATTTTTTTCTATTTTTTTATGAATAAAAATGCATTTTTTTTCCGTAAGGATTAGGCTTTATGCAAGAAGTATAAATCTTTTTAGGTCATGTTTGATAAAAACTCATTTTTCTTTAAACTAAAACTGTTAAGTTAGGCTTGAGAGGTGTTTGCCAAACACACCTTTAAGTTAAAGAAAATGTTTAGCAAAAACATTACTAGCTAAATAAGGTTTTAAATTTTAACTTGATTTTGAGCCAATCGGGTTGACCTAAAACTTTTGATTCAACCATAAACCAAACCAAACTCCAGTAGTTTGATCCAAAAATAAACCAAAACCTAAATCAAAATAAAAAAAATCAAACTAGAAAAAAAACCATAAAAACTAGAAATGTTTTAACAAAAAGGATCAAAACTTAGAAAAAAAAACATGAAGAACACCAAAGAACATTCAACATCCAACATCCAACAAAGAAAATTTCAAATCAGACTAGACATGGACTAACTAAGGACACATGCATGTTGAAAATCAAGAAAGAACCAATAATCTAGCATTTGTACACTTTAATTATTACTAAAAAATCATGATTTTGTCAAAATAGATTTTAGTTTAAACCTAAAATTCTATGATTAAAACCTACTAAAGACATGTTATAAATACAAACAACCCCTATATTATTGATTAATAAAGTTACAAAAAGAATTATGTGCAAATAATTAGACCAAAGCTTATCCAAATCATTGAGATAAAAAATATTCTTTATAAGAATACAAAAAACACTACCTAGTAACCAAAGAATAGTCTAGAAGCTCAGCATACTATCAAGTCTCCAAAACTGACACTTTTCACTTCTAAAACATGTTTGCTTCATTATAACAAATTACATAATCATAACTAAATACGTTTGAATAAAAAAACTAACAAATAAAATCAAAACATCAAAATCATGTAAGAGGTTCCAAACTTTAAAACTGCCTGCTTGAAACAACTTATAAAAACATCAAATTTCGAATCAAAATTAACTATTTAAATACTTGAAACCTAGACTATGCTTAGGAACCAGGAACACACACAAACAAACTAAATAAATAAATAAATAATCTTATTGCTAGATTTCCAAATTACTTTATTTCATTTAATTTAAATATCTAAGTATATTCTAAACATCCAACAACATTAACAAACAACTCCTAACATGATCGAACAAAGAAAACCACAAAATTAAGATAAATGAATGTTTTATACCTTTCAAGCCAGGCTATTAAACCTTCATGCTTTAAAGTTCTTTAATCAACGTTTCCCTATTATTTTGATTCTTTTGCTATGATTTTTTAGATGATATTTATAGGGTTTGCTAGGGTTTTTCGTGGATTTAAAAATAGATTGATCAAAGCTTAATCCTTTGGTTAAAATGAAAGAGTTCTAAAGTGTATTTCACAATTGTGAGCTCTATACCTATATTGGTTTTTCAATGGTGGTTTTGCAACAAACTTGGTTTTTGGAAGTTTTTGTGGTTGTCTAAACTTGGAGATCAAAAAACTTGTTTCTAGCCTTTTTGATCTTGAGAGAAACGTGACCAATATTTGATAACAACCTATTGATAAGGCTTGAGTGTGAACACATGAAAAAGATTAGTGGTTTTATGGTATGGGTATCATAGTTATCGATGATTGAGTTGGTCATTTTTGAGGATTCGTCGGAGTAACTTCAATGTCATCATTGTTGAAAACCAACTAATCTTGGTAGAAAGGGTGCACATCTTTTGTTTGGATCCAACCTTACTCAATTTGGTGGTTTGTAACTCCATATTTATTCTTTTAAAAATGCCAACTCAACTAGCCTACAATTTAAAAATGCAATGATGACTGATTAAGAATAAGATATTGTTGAGTTTATTTAAGAAAATGAGATGTAAATAGTTGATAGAAATAACTGATCTTTGTAGATGAGGTTTTTTTAGCTGAATGGTGGTGGTTATAGTTTTAAAGGTGGTTAGAAACATCACATTCATTTGCTTGAAAATGCTTACTTGATTAACCAAAACTATCAAACAAGAAGCTAAATAATGGTTGAACGACATGTTGTCTAGGTTAAACCCTAAAAATTAGGGTTTTTAATTTGGGATCTGATAGATTTTATTTTAGTCCATGTTTTTGCAAATAAAGCATTGTTATTATTATTATTATTATTATTATTACTACTACTACTTGTAAAAACTATTTCATATTTTTTTATTCCTTCATATTTTTCTACTCTCTTATATTTAATATTTAGAATAATGACTTATACGTGAGGTGTTTTTTTGGTATTAGATAAACCATATATTTTATTTTATTATTTAAACATGATAAAAATAACAAAAATCTTTCTTCCAAAAATAAATTTAAATATTTTGATTTTGCATAAGTCCAAGTCTTTAAAAAATGAAAAACAATAATCATATTTGCATAAATAAGAAAAATAAAAATAAACACATGGCATGATTTAGCATCTTTAAATAATAAAATTCAAGAAAAATAGTTTTGTTGATATCTTTGCATGTATTTTTTGATTTAATCACTAGTTTATTAAAGCCATGGAAACTTGACATATATTTCAAAAGCACCAAAAATTTATTTTTTTTCTTTTAATATATGAGTTATGAACTTAAATGTAAGATATATTCTTGCTATTAAATAAATAGACAATTTCTTTTATTTTTATGGTGTGACTCTAGAATGGTTAGGCTTACTCCTAAAGTTATGGTCCACTAGATTTAACTGTTATACAGACCAACAGTTAGGAAATGCAATAATATCTTAGTTTGTATAAAAAAAATAAACAATGTAGTTTACCTTAAGTAAGGTATACTAGGGGTGATACATCCTCCTACACACAACCATTCTCTTTATTTGAACTCTAAGACCAATTAGGGTTTATAGTGATCAAAATACTAGATGACGACTCTATCCCTTTTTAATTGATAAAGGACAAGAATTTATTGTCATTTCCACCCATTACCATAAAGATCCTAGTCTAGAAGGATGATCGACTCCATCAGGGACCTCATAAACTAAGCTTTATTATATGTCTGATTGATGTGTTTTATAATGGCTTGTATGTTTTTTTTTTTTTATTAACAAGCATCATTCTATACTTTAAATTATTTATTACTTATTGGTCTATATGTTTTAATTATCAACATACATTATTTTTATGCTTTATTTTTTAAAATTATACATGCATTTGTATATTGAATATAAATTAATGCCTTATGCATCACTTGCTTTAATTTTTTTGAGAGGACATATAAGTTTCTAAGTCAAGTAAGGGGTTAACAAGTTGCCATATGAATGTGGGTTAAAACAAGAGTGCCTGCTTGGTAATGCTAGGCATACATGCCTTAAACATTCCTCACAGCGACTATATACTGTTTTTATAAAGATTGTCACTTGGCATATTTAAGACTCTTTGAGACCAGATAGAAAACTTATCCATGTTTATTTAATGAATAGAACCTATACTTAGGATATATATGTTAGCCACCTATAAATTGCATTAAGAAAAGACTAACATGTAGCATCTTAAATTCTAGAGTTTTTAGGTGACAAATGGTGATCACATAGATTCTACAAGAGTTTAGGTTATTACAAATTGACTAAGTGCATTTGTTTTTTAAGTAGTTTTTGTGGTTATGGTTTTAAAAAAGTGTGGTTAGTTGGATTTAGAGACATGTTTAGTAAAAATTATGGTTAAGGTTTATGTGCAGCAAAAATACATGTATAAATGTTTAGTAGTTGTGTGGTTGCGATTGCTTTTCAAAGTGCTTTTTACTTAGAAATGCATCAAAATATTTTTTAAAAAAAAAATTATTTTTGATATTAGCACATCAAAATGATTTGAAAATACAAAAAAAATAATATTAATTTGAAGTAAAAAATTATTTTTTTTAAAAGTGATTTTAAAACTAAAAAATAAACAAACTTTTATAATATTAGTTACAAACTGCTTCTTAAAAACTACGTTTCAAACTCAATTTTTTAGTGAGTCCTATAGTAAAAAACTCAGCTTAGTGTGTTACCAAATACCTTATTGTGTTTTTGCATTGCAAATGCAAAAGCTACAAGTAAACAAACGCAACTGATATTCCCATATCGGTGTAATAATGACATCAGATGACAACCACTGTCACCTCATGAAGGGAAAACTATATTCAATTTACCTTTATTTTTTGTAAGCATCTTATATTTATTTTGCAAACATTATATGTTTTTCACTTAAAGAAAAAAATATAGGCTCACTTTTCATCATTGAACCTTGCCAAGATCTATAAGAAGCAAATTGAAGACAAAAAGAACATTAATCATGGACAGAAGCAAAATAGTTTTATGAAAAGTGAAATGGTTTAGATAACTGATTTGCTAGGATAAACTATTTGCTTTAAAAGGAGGCCCCAACACATAAAAGCCAATACTGGGGAGTTTACTATATATTTTCTCCATTGTCATTTTGCATGCCCTCATCAGAAGAAAGTTTCAGATGCTTATCTAAGTAATCAAAATTTATAAAATATTGCTTCCAACTTCATCAGAGATTCATGTTATCTTGCCTCCAAGTTCATTGCAAATTGATGCAAACTAGATGCATCAAACACCTTCACTATTGTTCCACCCTGGATATCATAGAAATCTAAACTACAAAAGAAAATGCCAATCTTCTCCTCTTTCAATTCCCTTTAATGATATTTATCAAAGCCTCGTAAATGTCCATCAAATAATACCTTAACCACCTAAACCCAACCAACCACCCTATCCCAAATGGCATAACAAGAATGCATAATACAAGCACCATGCAGGAGTAGTGGGTCATTCCATTGATGACTATCATAACTTTAGAAGAAAGATTGATTAACTGATTCAACATAGGTGGCTATCATTTCAAGAAAAATGGCGTATGCAATACAATCATAAAAAATAAAGATTTGCATGATCTACTTCTAGCTAGGGACATATGTTGTAAGTTAGATGTTAAGATTCTTAGAAAATCTAAAGGCTTTTAAAATTGTTACATATATAGGAGAACAATACCCATAAACTCACCTCAAAATACAATACGGTATAATGCTCGAAGTCATCCATGAAATAAATCATTCAAGCAATTCTTATTTTGAGCAATCAAAGAATTTTGAACTAAGATAAAAAACCCCCCATATCTCTTGGGTGTGTATTTATATGTCAAAAAAAGAAATTATACAGATTAAAAGTGAAACAAAACTAGGTAACCAACAAGTCCATATATTGACATATAAAAACTAATGAATAAAAAGAACAAGCTCCCTTTAACAAGTAAAGGGAACATACTGTTTGATACAAATAAACAATCTAGCAAGTTAAACATAAACAACAATCAGGCACCAAACCATAGAGGATATGGCCATCAAACACCCCACGAAGCAATTCTTAAACAAACAAGTAAAAGAGATCACACAAACCAAAAACAGCCTAGATCGCAGCTGAACAAGGACAACACACAAGGCTCTATAGGCAATAGCTAAACCAAGGCTTAGTTCTACAATAGTGCTCTTATACAGGTATGATAAAAAAAGAGCAACAACTCTAGTAATCCAGTCTAATAAAGGGGATTTCAGCAACTACCTTCAAAACAATAGTAATAGGCTACCTGACCAACAAACATATGCAACAACATGAACCTAAAAGTATACATGCGAGCAGCACTAAATAAACATCAAATAGTATACAAAGTAGTAAGGGGGATGAAGCCTCTACACATCAAACCATGACACATCATATCCATAGCAGACCATTGCACTAACTACAAAAGAAGCGCAATAATTAGCAATAACCATGCTAGCAACCAAGGAACGTCTCTGGATGCCATCTCATATAACAAACAACAACGCTGAGCCACTAAACTAATGATCTATGAATCTGCATCAGTAATTGTAAACCAACTTACAAACAGAAAGATAGGCAGCACAAAAATGCTGGAATAGTAAGCCATCAGCATATCAACTTCAGTAAACTAAACCAACTCTACAATATTGACTAGGTCACTACTAGGACAGGCTTTATCCAGTATTCTTTGTTAAGAAGTGAGTAAACATCATCACACTAGAGCAAGCAATAGAGAACTCTATAGACCAGTAGCCCAAACAAACTGTTAGGATCCATTGTAGCGACCTAAAGAGAAGTGGAGTTAGCACAATAACCCAAAGATAACCTTCATGAGAACACAGTGAAGGATAATCAAAATAGATACACTCTAGCAAAAGATGAAGTAGCAAACTAAACAGCTCCAATGTGTCAAAGACCTCTCCTGTAATAAGATAAAGAAGCATAACCAATTCTGCAAGAAATAATAACCAAATAGCAAACCATAAAGTGAGATTGACTCTAGAGAACTAGTCCCCTCAGACAACACCAGCTAACATTAGTAAGCTACCACACAAGAACACCAGCAAGGTATAAAAAACTTTCCCAAAACATAACCCATTTAAAATCAAGAAACACTTAGAAACATAGAGGGCAACATCAGTAGAGAGCCACATCTAGTCTTATAACTATATCAACTCTGTAGTAGTGATAAAGTTGCCATTATACCATGCTCCATCAAGATCCTCTATTGCATGCAACCTTGGGGAGAGGCTGAGTTGCTAACGGCAGACTATTAGTTTGAACTTTCCACCAAGAGCTAAATATCAACACAGTAGAAACTAACGAATAGAACACCCTACAAGAGAAGAGAAGAGAAGACAAAACAACTTAAACCATATTAACAACTTGCAAATTCAAGACAAGGATGTATATAGTAGTAACACAGTATAGGATGAAAAGCCATCCTAGCAGGAAGAAACTCACAGGGCATACAACTAAGAACCAGTAAACAACCAACATATACAGCAAACACAAATTGATCATAACTTATAGTATGTTTGGCAGTGTGGTAGCAGTTGCTTGTCAAATAACTTTTCATGCTGAAATGCAGCCAATAATGTTTTTTTTATTTTTTTAAAATTATTTTTAACATCAGCACATTAAAATGATCCAAAACCTACAAGTCATATTAAATTTTAGCAAAAATAATTTTGTTGGTGATGTAATAGTTGAAGTAACATTTGTAATATTTTTTTCCTAACTTTTTAGAATATACTAACATAATTATTCCATCAGTACTCCCATTTGTAATATTTAAAAAAGTCTATTAAACATAAAAAACAGATATTTTAAAAAATTTAAATTTATATAAAATTAAATTATATAAAAATAAATTATCCTAATATAAAATTCAAATATTTATTACAAATTTATATGTTCAAATACAATGAAATTAGAACAAAGGCGATATTGGATGAAGAGCAGGAGATGACTGGTCGTTCCTAGGACTATAGGGACAATAAGGGGATACACACATACCACCAATCTATGATATAATATTCATGATTATTTGACGAAGTTCTTCATCATATATAGAAAGTCATTTATATTTTTCATTTAGATGGGTCGTACGTTCTTGCATTCATTAATCTAACAAGGCTGTGAACTCCAAAGACTAAGTGTTTTGTATCACTTGTGAGCTCCCAATGGTTGAAACACTACGAGTTGTTTGTAAGTTCTCAACCATAGTGTTGGAGAGTCCGTACACTTGATTTCTATTGGGTGCACCAGATAATCTTGCATCTAGTCATAAATCTAGATCAAAATTTAGGATTTCCTTCTAAGTCAATCAATGAAGCAACTCAATAATATTGCAGATGTAAAAATTTGAATTTCCTTCTAAGTTAATCGATGAAGCAACTTAATATGGATTAACCAACTCACTAAGTTAAAAGACATCATTATTCTCATCCTTAACAACTTCGACATGACCCCTGGGTTTGGTTTACAATACATATAACCGATAAACTCTTGAATGATACTTCTCAAGGAAAGGGTGTGCGTTTAATAAAGTTATTGGCATTGCCTAACATAAACAAGAATTGTTGACATTGTAGAGTCCAACTTTTGAATTTATTTTGACCAAACCATGATGAGGATTTACTCTAATTTCTCTATTGGTAATATCATATCAATAATATTTGAATAAAAACACTCTTTGTCGCCTCCAATGATATTATAATTCAATTATCTCTTTTAATTTTTCATAATAGTCAACTTTAAACTTATTAGAAATTGATCCCTTAACATAAACGTGTATCCATTAACAAAATACTCATTATATTGCCTCACCTTTCTTTGAGGACCCAAATTTAGTAAAGAAAATGTAGCACCAACATTTCCTCTTAATTTATAAACCTGGTATATAAAGTACAACAATAAATGTGTAACGAAATCAAGTATATTGATAGACAATTATAATTTAATAGATCATACATATGGTAAATTGTTTATTTTGTAATTAAAAAATTTAAGATAGTAAATATTAATGATGTTGTCTACGTGGTATTCAATAAAAGAGAGAAATAATCTATTAATAACAAAGTTTAAGTAGTACATTTATTAAATAAAAGGTCTTAGTTCATCACAGTTAAAATAACATATAATTACATGCTTGTCTAAATTCTATTTTAGACAAATATCTTCCCTTGACATCATTTTTAAGTGCAAGTCATCTAGGATTGAAGAATATTAACAAGTTCTCGCTTGAAGGCGCTTCATCACCACCACCACCACCATATCTTGGAATATAATTGATTTTTGTTCTCAATTAAGGCTTAAAATAGTACAAAATAAAGGTTGAGATCCCTCTAACAATATAGACCTTACATATCAAAGCCTCAACATGCATTTTATTTTCAACCTTTATATTAAGGCTAAACAAGTAACTCTATTGAATTAAACGAATGTTTTTAATTAATAAAAACAATGAAAATACATTTTTAATTACATTATATTTGTGATCTTTAACTTCTTAAATGAATACATCCATTTATACTAGATTGGGCCTTTAACCTTTGCCTTATATGGTAAATGCTCCATCGAGTAAAACAACAATGGATGAAATATCATCTCAAGTTTGCATATTATTTGGATAATATTCATTTTAAGTCTCTTAATGTGTTGTGTCTATAACTTGTTAAAGTATCTATCTTTAAAAAAATGATTAATTTTTGTGAGTATATCTCATATTCTATTTAACAATCAAGCCTGATAATCCAATGGAATGAATGTTTAAAAAAACACGTAGCAATCATAGTTTTTCATTTCATACAATTTGTAATCCTCTAAATTAACTAACCTTGATATGCTTGAGGCATGTTCACTAAAAAAACACAGATTTTTAAGCCATTAATAGATAAATAATTGTGCATTATTGTCTAAGGCAAAGCTTGTTTTGAGCTTTGAGACCCATGACCTAACATAAACCAACTCCATGTTATTACGGTAAAAAAACAAGCTGTATCCATTCTAAACTTGATGTTGTCATTTGTCGTCCCCTTCATGTCCATAACTATGTTGAAAATGTTCTGAAAAATGTTATTTTTTATGTGAATGACATTAAGGTTATATCAGAGGATATTGGTCTTCCAATAAGGAAACTTTTAGAAAATACTTCCCTTTACCAAATAAGGTGTAACATCCTTTTTAACTCTTCCAACAAAAAAAAATCCTTTTTGTTCTTTCTATACCTTTGATTTGTTGGCAAGAACCATTTGTGACAGTAAAATAAAGACATTTTACTATTGTTTATTAGCATAAATGCCTAGTTATTTTTCATGCATGCTCCAACCTAAAACTATTCTATCAACTGAAAAATCATGGATAGTCCATATAAAAGCTGCCTTTATAAAAAAATTATGTTTCATCAATACATCATATGTTAAAGCCCTAAAAGATCGCAGCTGTATCAACTCATCAATCAATGATCGAATATAAACAACAATATTTTAACCCAGACTATTAGGATCGGGTATGATCGTAGATAAAAATATGAACTCTAGTCTCATACATATCCTCGGTGGCAAGTTACAAACCATAAGTATAATTAGCCAACAAGAATGAGCACCAAATTACTCGAATTGACTGAATTTGTCTATATATAACCTAAAACGCATGTTTCTTGATTCAACTAAAAATTGAGGATGCACACTATTAAAGTGTTTCCATACTTCACTATCAGAAAGGTGCACTATAAAAAAAATACCTCACTTATGAACAAATTGTACTGTGTTCTTGTCTAAAATGATCATCTTTGGCACATTTGGCTTGATCCGTGCGCCCTAATCTTTTCATCTATAATGGCCACCCTCTTTTACTAGTAACAATCTCTCTTAAATTGTTTCGAACAATCTTGCCACCAATAGATATCTTGAAGTCTGAATTCGTACCAATTATCATGGTTAAGTCTTTTTTTTCACTAATGAATTACTTTCAAACACCAACCTATCTCTCAATGACAAGTGTGACATATCAACCAATGATTTAATTTTCTAGAAAGTTAGATACCCCTATCATTTTTCTCTTTCTACTAGGTAAACTTATATGACCTTTGATATATATAAATATTAGAGGTCACTAACTAAGAAGAAAAACCGCAGATAAGGCTAACTTAATCTTACATTATACATTGCTTTATCTACTTCGCACATACATTCCATTCCTTTAATATTTGCTAAATTAAGTGTTAGAGGGTCCCCTGTATCAATAAAGAGCTTGTTTTGCAAGAAAGCTCATAACTATCAATCCAATTATTTTTTTCAGGCCTAGATTACAACCATGAAAAACCCAACAACGTCTGAGGTTTTTCATGACATTATCACACACACACACAGGAAATCGAGTCATTTGATTTGTTTTAATAAGCTTTCTTCTTGAGTTATGATGGGCTTAAAATAAAAAAGAAAATAAATCCATTTAAGTCAGACTTGAATGATCAAAAAGTCAAACCAAGCCTAGATGACTAGAAAGTAAGTCATTTGGGCTAGGCTTGAACAAACAAAAAACCAACCTTGGCCTAAATCACCTAAACAGGTTCAAAACCATGTTCGAACATCCTGAACAGGTTGAAAATCTAACAATTTTAACTATATTGGCTAAAACTAGTCCATTTTGACCAAACAAGCCTATAAACTAATGATACCATAGGCAATATATAACCACTAACACATAAAAAAAAGGTTGTGCTACATATTTTTCAAGAGGCTAGTGTTGCACCATCTTACTGCTTATTTTGAAAGTAATTAGAACATATGAAATTTTCACATGAACAAATTTTCTAATTGGTCCATATCTTTGTGAAAGAATATTAACCTAACTACCTATTTGATCAAACCATTTTTACTAGTTACATACACGAACTCTATTACTTTTATTAGTTAGGAAAACAAGTAAATAAAGATGTTGTAACTTCCCACCATCAAATCCTTTGCTCATTACTAGGAGAATTGGTATTCCTTACCCCTTATTATTAGGTGACCTACACATTCCTCTTTATTCCTTCTCATCAGGTAAGTCATGTGAACTTAAGTAAGCATATGTGTAAATACCCACACAATAAGATATTCAAAACAACATCTTCTTCACAATAAATTGAACTTTCTCTCTCTCACTCATATTGTTCTCTATTTTTTCTCATCATTATTTCACTCACTCAACTTTTTGCAAGAAAACTCTATGTTTGATATTCAAGCCCAAAATTTTTAGTTTAAGATCAGTCATGAAAACCCAATATCCCTTTAAAGTTTATCAGTGATGCTTTTCATAATTCATTTTTAGGTTATTCCATAAAATTCATCTTTTCTCTACTAAAAATAAAAAAATATATTTGGACTAAAAATAAAAAAATCTAAAAAATAATAACAATGAGAAGAGGATGTTAGAGTGCCCAAAAAATAACTAGAAATTAATCAAGAAGGCTAAAATATTCAAAGATTAAAATTTGACAATATATTTTTTTTATAGATGAAGAGCCTTATTAACAAGAAAAATTTAAATTAAAGAAGAAATCTAAAAACAAATGTTTATAGATTCAATTAAATTTTATTGAAGGTTTAATTGAATTTATAAAGAGTTTGATTGCAAGAAAATTTGTTTTTTAAGTCAATTTGAGCTTTAATTGTAAAACATTAAAGTTTTGGGGTCAAATTTGAATTTTTGAGAGTTAATTTGGTCGAATTAGGGGCTTTATTGCATAAATATTGAAGTTTGATGGCTAATTAGAAACTTAATTAAATAAATTAAGAACCAGGGATAAAAGAGAAAAGGGTGTTGAAATTTGAGTTTTGAGTTGACGTTCATTAGGGCTGTAATTAGAGATAAGTCACAAATTGAAGGACTAAAGCATAATTGACAGAAAAGTCACTATTCATCTTCTTCTACAGTGAGGCAACACAAGGGGCCTCCTTTACAAGGCATTTGATGCCTTGTTTCTTCCCCAAATTAGATAAAACTTGCATGAAAGTGATCCTATGATACCTGACTACACGCTAGTATAAACTGTTTGGGCGTATCGAGGTTGAAGATACGACGGGACAACCCTAAAGTAGCCAACCTAACCAACCATTTTCATACATAAAATTGGTAGTTCATCATTGCTTCTTTAAAGCCATGGTTGAAGTGCTTTTGGATTGAACTAAGGGCCAATATTTGGCATTAGAAGAGACAAAGTGTCCATCTTCCAACTCATATAAATAGATGTGATTTTAATGCTCTAGGAGAGAAGAAAATTTGGTATAAAGTCAGCCAAAAAACCAGCTATTTCCAATTCCAACCAACATTTTCCTCTCATCCTTCTCTCCCAATAGAAACCTTTCTCCTTCACCAATAGATGACAACGCAACCTCTCTATAAACCCAAATCCTCACTAGTAGTAGAACGACCACCGTGATCGCTAATCCTCACCCCATATAGATTTTCTTCTCTTTCTTTCTTCTAGCCACAACCACTGTCAATCGCCACCATTGCCACCACGTTGTCATTCCTGTCATCCAGACCACTGCCACACTAGGTGTGTCCTCTCCCTCCTTCCCTTTCCCCTTCTTTGTTTTCCTTTTTCTTCTTCTTGTCTTCACTATCTTTGTTCACTGAGTGAATAGTAGATGTGAATTATAATTCACATTCACTATTCATGTAGTGAACTTTGGATTGAGTTATTTTTGGCCTAGCCTAAATTTAAAAAAAAATAAAAATTTCAAAAATCTTTAAAAAAAGTTTGATGATTTTCTTGTGTATTTTTTGAATTTATTTTGCTTAATATTAGTTTTTATTTTTATACCATAAAGATACAAATCCCGTATTAAAATACTTGGCTTTCGTCAAAACATTGTAAAAAAATATATTTTATTTTCATGCATCAGCTAAGTCTCTCAAAAATAAAGAAAAATCATCACATTGTATTTTCATGCAACAAAAAAAAATGTTTTAGCATGCATTTTGACTTTAATAACCACTTTATTAAAGCCATGAGAACTAGGCCAATATTTTAAAAAATATAAAAATATTTTATTTTTTTCTTTTAGTATTTGGATTATGAATTCATCATATATATAATATATTCCTAATATTAAAAAAAAGTTCTTTTTTATTGATGACAAAATATTCAGGTTTTTTTACTCGATAAAATAAGGACCTCCTTATTAGGAAGGACTTTTCTTAAACCATAAACGGATCAACAATAAGAAATACAGTAACACTTATTTTTTAATTAGACATCCAAATAATGAAACGTATCTTAGGTGAGACGTGTTAGGGGTGCTAATACATTTCTTTTACACAACTAGTCCTTGTACCTGATCTCTAAAATTAGTTAGGATTCCTAGTGAGCAAAATACTATGTACGATTCTCATTCCCTCCTTCCACTAATAAAAGATAAGAATTCATTACATCCTTATATTTTCCAGAAAGATACATTTGATGAAGTGGAATATTTGTCAGCGATGCCTCACACAAGCACTAATGCTATCTATAAGAAGAATTGAACAAAAGCTACTTTGCTTTTTTCTTATAGATATTCTTCTAAGAAGTTTTTCATGTCTAACAACATGAAATCCTAAGAGGAAAAGTAATTTATCTTTCTACCAATCCAACATAAATTTTCATAGATCTTATCAACTTGTATAGTAAATGATAGTACTGACAAAAGTTGTTCTTACAACTCATAAGCAACATAAAACAACTTCTATACCACTGTATAACACATAATTAATCATCTTATAAATTGCTCCACTAGTTTACAAGCAACCTCACATTTTTAGAAAAGACTAGATAAAATAAAATTTAAAAGAGTAGACAAAGATACCATCATACCTCTATTATGCCATAAGGCCACCAACATAACAAGTGTTATCAAACTAGATCTTTGAAATATGATTTTTATAAATAAAAAGGCAAAGCAACAACAAATAGTCATCACGCCCATAACAATCACCACTGTCATGATATGTCCTCCTAATCACAACTCTTATTAAAGTAAAGTAACCAATAAAGAATCATATTTGTATAGAAGAAATAAGTGTAGCTAGACAAGAACATCCTCATTTTCATAGATGTAGATACGAGTATTCAAATTACAAATGTTGTAGCTCTCAAAGAAGTAAAATTGACTTTAGAGGTCTAGTGGGAGGCAAACTAGTATAACTTGAATTAACAATCACTCCTTTGAACACCACTAGAAATGAAGTGCTTATAACTACAAAAGAAAAATACTTTATCTAGTATCCACAACCAATTAAACGAGACATTAATAACCACTATATATATATATATATATAAGATAGAGAGATTTATGATCAGATAATACCTACAATAAATTTTTTTAAAAAGGAGTTGAGCATAAGTAAAAAAGAATAATTTAACTCTCCCTATAAAGAGTTGCATAATATCAGTGCTATTCATTTCACAAATAAAAAAAGCTTATGAAAAATAAATGTTATTTTTTTATGACCCTAAAACCCTTGGTATGAATACTAGAAATGAAGTGCTTATAACTACAAAAGAAAAATACTTTATCTAATATCCACAACCAATTAAACGAGACATTAATAACCACTATATATATATATATAAGATAGAGAGATTTATGATCAGATAATACCTACAATAAAGTTTTTTAAAAAGGAGTTGAGCATAAGTAAAAAAGAATAATTTAACTCTCCCTATAAAGAGTTGCATAATATCAGTGCTATTCATTTCACAAATAAAAAAAGCTTATGAAAAATAAATGTTATTTTTTTATGACCCTAAAACCCTTGGTATGAATAATTATTTTTATTTAAGTAGATATAAAGGGATTGACTTCTTTTCCATATGAGGATGTGTTGTTAATTACCACGGTCTCTCTAATAATAAAATGCACAATGTACTAAATGATGATTGGAGCAAGTCAACATTTTCTTCAAATATATGATGATATAAATAGGTGTTGATCCATCTAAGTTAACACTAATGAACACCCTTTTAATTAGGAAATAAGAAAAAGGTGTACTAATAAAAGGTGATTTATCCCAAATATTGCACTTTACAATAACATTTATGGTGATTAAAACAAATTTGTCTTATAACACTATTCTTAAATGACCTCTTTATTATAAGATAAATGTTACGATCAATACCAAGTATGTGACAATGAAGTTCCTAATAGGAAAAAAAAAAGTCATGATTATTAAAGGAATCAATCGATTTTCAAAAAATGCACCTTCACCTATCTAAAGGGTAATAATATTTTGTTGATAAATCAATAAGCATTTTTTAAAGAAAAACTTTGAAATGCAAACAAAAACTATGGAAGATTTTAAAAAAGTTACTCTTCATTCTAAAAAATATGCAACTACTAAGATTGAGTTTGCTTTAGAACCTAGGCAGGAGAAACTCTTTATAGAGTTCTTTAATATTCAAAGACATATTTTTATATTTAAGCCATCAAACATGCTAGACATCAATCCAAATATGTTTTCTTACGATTTACATGTATGCCCATCCTTCTCCCCGATCAATAAAAGAAAAGAAATTTTAATGAAGAACAATAAAAAGTCATCTCATTAAACATAGACAAGCTATTGGATGGTAAGTTTATTCATAAGGTAATGTACCTATAATGGTTGGAAAATGTAGTTACTGTGAAACAACAAAACGGTAAGTGTCATATGTGTGTGGAGTTTGCTAATCTTAATAAGACATATTTTAGATGTTAATTTAGGAGATCACCATATAGCTAATAGAGGAAATTTTATTAACATGTCATGCCTTTTTGTTTAAAAATACTAGAGTTATTTTATTAGTGAATGGTGAATAAAGTTTTCAAAGGTTAGCTGGGTAGGAACATGAAGGTTTATATAGATGATATGTTAGTCAATCACATGATTTGAGCAACATTTGAAAAACTTACAAGAGTTATTCTCCATTATACCCCATTACCAAATAAAGTTAAACCCCTTCTAGTATGGCTTTGCTATGAATTGAGAAAATGTTTTTGATTTTTTGGTTAGTGAAAGAGGAATAGAACCTAATCTTGAGAAAATCAAAGTCATCCTAAACATAACCCCTCCTCAATATGTGAGTGTTGTTCGAAGGCTAATAGAAAAAATTATAGTTTTTAACATATTTTTTTTAGGAGAATATTACTTTTCTTTCTTCAAAACTCTAAAAAATATCTTTAATTCTAAATGGACTTGAAAATATCAATAAGCCTTTGAAGAACTTAAGTCTTACATATACTCTCCAACGATCCTATCTCAATCAAGAGAAGACAAAGAACTTTCCCTTTATTTAAGGGTTGCAAATCTTACAATTAGTGTTGTGCTTACGTGAAAAGAAAAAAGAATTCAGAAATTAATATATTACACTAGCAAGGTTGTCTTAGATGTTAAAATTATATACTTGAAAATTGAGAAGGTGGCTCTTGCGTTGATTAGTCATATGAGAAAACTAAATCCATATTTTCAACCATACAACGTGATTGTATTAACTAATCAACCTCTAAGACAAATTATCCACAAATCTTACTTATGAGGACGTCTAGTTAAGTGGATTATTGAATTGGGGAAATTTTCACTTCAATAAAAATGATCACATCATGTGGTTGGTTAGGCTAATATTTTTTCACCGAGACGAGGACCAATCATGAGACTTGTACATCTAAAAATTTTATAGGTTGCAATTAATTTTGAAACAAGCAATATGTAATACGACATGACCTCTTGAAAATTATATAGCATAATCTTTGTTTTTTGCGCCAATAGCTATAAACTACTTGCAATTTGATTAATTTTTGGATTTGTTTCATCAAAATGGACTAGTTTTAACATGTTTTAGCATGATTTTTAGTTTGTTTAGGATGTTGAGGGTCTAAATCGATCATTTTTTTTGGCCCGTTAAACTAATATTTACACTATCATATTATAAAATTATAATGTTTTTCTATCACAATTATTTCACCGAGACATGGACCAATCATGAGACTTATGCATCTGAAAGTTTTACAGGTTACAATTACTTTTGAAACAAGTATTATGTAATACCATATGACCTCTTGAAAATTATGTAGCATAATCTTTGTGTTGTGTGCTAATATATATATATATATATATATATTGAGATTGCAGTTGCTCTTGGAAGAAAAACACAAGGGGCACAGGTACACATTGGAACAGTTCCGATCGAAAGCCGAGCACTACATATGCTCATGCCTTGACAAGAATAACGGTGCCAACGTGAAGCGCACTCTGGGTGGTCTATTGCACATCCGGCAATGGAACAACATGCAATATGTATCAACGGCAGCCTTCCTTCTCACTATATACTCCGATATCCTTCGAAACTCGACTCAAAAGCTCAAGTGCCATGGAGGGTCTGTGGATTATCAAGACATACTCCATTTTGTTAAATCTCAAGTTGATTACATTCTAGGTTCTAACCCAATGAACATAAGTTATTTAGTGGGTTATGGCCCTAAATACCCCACAAGAGTGCACCATAGAGGGGCCTCAATGGTGCCATACAGAGAGAGCATGGGGTTCATTGGGTGCACCCAAGGGTTCGACCTGTGGTATGGTCGGGATGAGCCCAACCCTAATGTTGTAGTCGGGGCAGTGGTTGGAGGACCTGACTACCAAGATAATTTCATGGACCAGAGAGGAAATTATATGCAGACTGAGGCCTGCACGTATAATACAGCACCACTAGTTGGAGTTTTCGCCAAGTTGTTGCAAATGGAAGACCAAAAGAGCGATGATAATCATAATCAGCCTTCGGCAGCTTCTTCTTAGGAAAAAAAATAGCATATCCTATCGGATTTTCTACGGACTGCTTTCTTGGTGGCTGGACTCCGGTGTTCAAGCCTTATTATTGCTTCTACCTTCTGTTGTTTAAATTCCAGCGAGGAGAAGATAGAATCTGGTGCCGATTCATAATAATAAGGAAATAAGCACGTAGATACTATACACAAAATACCATCTTATCTAACATGTTTGAGCAAAATTACGTAAACAAAATGTAAGCAAATTTGTTAGAAAACATAGATGAACCATTTGTTCTTAAATATGCCAATTAATTATGGTTTTCAACCAATTTTTTTAACACCTTTGGCAACAACGAAAAGGGAAAGACTTCATTTTGTATAGATATTTAAAAATAAATTATAATACTAAAGTATAGAGCTTAATAATTTGGTTTTCAATAATGGAGCTTTGAATGGGGTGAGAAAAATAACCGAGTAATCAAAATTAACAAACAAAATAGATAAAATTAATTAAAAAATCCAAACAAAGATCAAACCAAAAATATTAGAAAATTAAAAAAAATCACTTCAATTTGATTTTAGATTTTAGATTTTAGATTTTAGATTTTAGAGAATCAAACAACACAACTTGATTTTTTTAAATAGAAAAAAAAAAGCTGACCCGTTGCATCAAAATCTCTAAAAAAACAGTCTAATTAAAAAATTCACGGACCAATTTGGTTTGATAAATAGAAAACAAATAAAGCTAAACTGATTTTTTTTTTAAAAAAAAAAAAACAGCTCATTACATCAAACACCTTTAGTTTTAGAAATTAAATCAAAATTTGTTTAACTTATAGGTAGAACATGACTAAAGATATAATCATACTCTACCTCTAGAAAGAGAGTGCCCAAATTGACTTGTTGATGCCACTCTTTTTCGTAAGTTTAGACTGAATGCAAATTATCCATGCTTTGGCTCCCAACTCTTCAGTCTTTTTTCTGAGAGATCGCCATCCCTCGTCTTGAAGAATTGTGACAAGACCACATTCTTCGATGAGGCCGACACGCCATGTCTAATTCCGAGTTGGACTCCTCCTGGATGGGCTTAGCCATTCATTTTTAGCCTGGCTTTCCATCTTTCCTCTTTGCTTGAGCCTCCTTCCTGGCACCATCAACTTTGACTTGAATTAAAAGAAAAATCGAAAGGGAAAATATAAATAAGATAATTTTTTTTAAAAAGTTGAATTATCATTTGGAGCTCATTGAGGCTTATTTTGGCACAGAAGATCTTAAAGTTCGTGTGCATAATATAATATAAATGGCGGGGCAACGTCATCTAATGTGATTTTAGGAAAATATAAATGTTTAGGACTCAATTGATAATAAAGCAATACGTTAGGGGCTAAACTTAGATTTATGGAAAAATAACCCCTTCGAATACAAAGTTTTCCTTTTCTGAGAATACGATAGTCATGGAAAACATGTAAAGTTAAATTTATCAAACAGAACAGAGACTAAATTTACATGTAAAACTCGTACATTTGGGACAAAACATCAACAAATTTAGGCCGATCCTCAAAATTGGATGCGTTTTCTCAGAGGACTCGACAGGGTGGGCTGCCATGGCCACAAACAAACAATCAAGCCTTACAAATCTCCGCAGAAGATCTGGAAAGTGCTATCTTCAACCACGAAAAAAGCACAGAAAAGTAAAGTAGATGAAAAGGGAAGGGAAGGCACATCAAAATTTTTGTTCACTTGTGTTGCCGACTAATGGTGGGGAGACTGTTTAGGCATCAGCCTTCATACATGATATGACAACTCTGTGGGCATAATGGGTGTGTCCTTCTGTGAGTAATTACTTAAAAGTTGGTTTGCATATAAACAAGCCGTGTGTCATCTTTCCCGAAGCTCCTATACTATTCAAAGGTTCAAGTGTATCTTGAGTGATGAAAGAGAGAATGATTGAATGTTTATTTTTGCGTTTAAATATGTTTTTTAAATTATTTTTTATTTAAAAAATATTAAAATGATATTTTTATTGGTGTTTTTTTTATTATTATAATTTACTAATATCAAAAATAAAAAAAATAAAAAATTATTGTAGTATATTTTGAATTGAAATATTTTACTCTACATTACTAAATATATACAAATAACTACCTTAAATATAAATTTTTCAAACTAAAAAGAATTTTAAAAAGATACATTGGTATTGGTTTTAGAGGCAAATATAAAAAGTTATTAGTTATGCTTAAAGAACAATAAAAATTAAAAAAAAACATTCTTAAAAAAAAGGTTTACTTTATATATTTCTAATTCCTAAATTCATTTCTTATTACTTACTTAATTATTTTCTAAACTTATTTCATATATTTATCTTAAATCAAGTCTTAAATGTGAAGTTGAAATGAATGATGAAATTAACTCATCACATTTTACTTGAATTATTAGCATGTTGTTTTTTTTTTTTTTNTTTTTTTTTTTTTTTGTACTTTTAGATTGTTTGAAGTCATTATCAAACTAGTTTCAATGCTCAAATTCACTTTAAAATTTATTACTTGCAATTCATGCATAAAATATTGAACACCAATGTATGAGTGTGTTTAAATCTGTTCAAAAATATAATTATCTATAGAAAGCAATATTTTTTTATATTCATTCAAAGATGGAGGAAGTTCTGATAAAAATAGCCTTTACGTGAAATGAATCAGGAACTATGATATCCAAATCGCTAAGTTCTGATATCAACATTCAAATTTCATAGACTTGATCTATAATTGACTTATTATAGTTATCTTATACTCAAAAAAATTTAAAGCAACATAATTTTATTTTATTTTAGACTTTAATTTAGAGAAAATATCATAAAGTAGACTGGTCAGAGTATTTAGAATATGCTTTTGACAAAGCACCTCATCTTCTTTACATTTTAGTCTTTCATTCTTAATAGTATTAGAATCATTTTCTTATGGTTTATGTAATGCTGACACATTCATGTTAAGAATGTAGTAAATCTTTAATGAAGTAAGCAGGAACATTATCTTATCCACCCATCTTGTGTAATTCATATAATTAAAATGATCAAGTTGAATTTTGACATCTTAGCAACCCTTACACTTGAATTAATATTTGTCTCCATTAGATTAAACATCTTAAAATTGTTATCGAAATATTTTACTATGGAAAAAATAAGAAGTTAGTTTAAAGGCATGAAAACACTGTCTTTAATGTATTTATTTGTCTCATACATAGACAACTTCTTCAGGATATAACTAAACATTCTAAACCTCTAAAAGAATAACATAAGATAAAGAAAAGAAAATTTATTTATTATTGTCTATAGTTTTATGTGTAGTAACAATTTTTATTAGACTTAAAAAATATTATAATAAAATTATGTGTCTTTTAATATTATATTTGTAAATTAAACTATATGTTTGTTAATAAAATAATTATATTTTAAATTAAATTGAATAGCTCTTATTCAGTTTTATCCCAAAAATCATAAATGTCAAAATTAATTATGAAAATTTAAAAAATAAATTATTCTTATTAACATATTAAGTTTAAAGTTCCAAGTTTCAAGTGTTCAAGTGCTATTTTTTAATATTATAAATATCCATATAATAATACTAGGAAGCCTATTAAAGAAACCTTCCACCACAACTTTCACTTAATTTACTATATAATAGACACTCATACTTCTAAACACTTAAGAGAAAGTGTTTCTTTTCAATAAGGGATATATATCTTTTTTCATTTTTATTTATTTATAACCTCTACCAACAAGTAGCGTAATTTATTGTTACCTAAGGAAATATATTGTGGTTGGTTTGTATTCAAGCACCCTTGTTTTCTTTTCTCTTAGACATAGTTGTTTGTGTTAATAGGTTTAATATTATTACTACTGTTACCTTTTTGGATTGTTAATGGTTCAACTAGTGTATGGTTAATGGTGTTAATGAGGTTTAATATGGCTTAGTATTGGTTGTTCAGTGATGTAGGTTAGGATTTTGATGAGTATTGGTAAGTAGTTGGTGGATCATGGGTGTTTAGTGATTTTTAAAGTGTTGTTTTGGAAGGTTCATCAAAGAAAGGGGTTATGTTTTGCAGTCATAAATGAAGAAGAATGAATGAATGGTTTCTAAAGGGAAGTCAATTTAGGCTGACATTATAGCTTATTGGTTCATTTCATAGGGTTATATAAAGAAGGCTTGCTGAATTCTAACGAGAAGATAAGGGACACAACTACAATTGGTTTTAATAATAGAAAACATAGTTATTTAATTATTATTTTTAATATCAATTATTACCCTCTCCTTCCATCCAAAATGAGACATTATCCTCAATGTCCTAAAATGAAAAGATTGAGTCTAGAAGGCATTACCTGAAATAACAAATATTAACAAACCTGAAACACACTTAAACAAATATAAAAAATAACAAAACATAATAATAAAATCAAAAGACATAATGTTTTTTACAAACTAAGGCTTAGATTGTTGTTGTGATTGTGGCTCACATCTTCCCTTAGTTTTACATCTAAAAACGCCTTAAACACCCTATATGGGTCAAGGATAAGCTTCCCATCCAGTTTTCTTAAAAAGTAGAAAATAGGGTCTTTTATTATTAGGTTCTCGAGACTATGACGAGCATGTTCTTTATAAAAATCGGTTATAAATAATGAATTGTATAATGCAAATCTTTACTAGGATATGTCTTAAAAGTTAATAGAAGATTATTTAAAGACTCTTGATGTTTTGAAATAAATTCTAACTTTTTATAATTTTCACATGCTTTGCAGAACACATGTGTGTCTTTGAACATATTGGGCCAATAAAATCCAAATTAGAAGATTTTTGCAGTCGTTTTATTTGATGAGAAATGACCCTTACATGTTTTAGAATGATAAAATTTAATGACACTACTTACCTCATTATCGGTAATATATTTTTGAAATATTTGATCTGGATAATATTTGAATAAATAAGGGTTATCCCAATAAAATTTCTTCACTTTGTTCACGAACTTTTCTTTGTATTTGGTACTCTAGTGAGTGAGTTAGCAAATATCCTAAAGCAAGAAAATTAACAACATTAGCAAACCAAAACATTAGACTAAGAGAAAGTAAGGATTCATCAGGAAAGTAATCATCAATTGGTGAGATGTCAAATGTTAAATCTATTGTTAATCTTGACAAAAGATCCATATCAACATTTTCAATGACTTTCTTGTCCTCGATTTCTTTATTTCTACTAAACTGATACATTCAACAGATATTAAAGATTAAATAATAGGCCAACTTAGGTAGCCTTTAATTGTCAAAATTTAACAATTCATGATGGTCACTTTAAACCAATAGTTGAAATCCTTTCAGACTAAATTAAGAGCTAATATTTGTCCCTAATAAAGAAAAAATGACCCCCTTCCACCCTCTATAAATAAGATTGGATTCTAGGAATTGAGGGGAAAGAAATCTAAAGCCAAAGTTTGAAAAAAACCAACCCCTACCCTTGTTTTCTACCAACCAACCTCTTTCTTTCCATTCTCTATCGTGATCTCATTCACTCCTCCTCATCTACCATGTCCTTAGTCACTACAATTTCAACACCACCATGACTAACCACTTCTCAACCTCAACCGAAGCCCCCATTATAACGACAACAATGGTAGTTCCTTTCTCTTTGCTTCCACTTTAACCAGCGACAATAATTTCAACAACAAACTTGTGACACCATCCACCACCAAAAGAACCACCATCCAACAACACCCTTAGTCTAGGTAAGCTTTTTTATGCATTTCCCTTTATGCCTGTTATTCTTTCTTTCTCATACATTCAGGATGTGAATGTATTCACATCTTACATAAGGGGACCAAAACGGGTTGGACTCGTTTCAGCCTAAAAAAAAAGAGAAAGGTTGTTGGGCCATTAATCAGTCTCGCTCAATTAAAATGGGTTGGACTCATTTCAACTTAGTTCGAATGGTTGGGCCGGGTCCAATTCATTTTTATATTTAATAATATAATAATATTAAGAAAATAAAACTTCAAATTTTTCAAAGAAAATTTTAAAAATATTCATTATATTATTGCATATTTTTCTATTGTATTTAAGTTTTGTTTGATTTGCTCCCAAGTGAGAATAACCAGTTAGGATACTAAACTAATCATTATGGAATTGTAATCAATATCATATCAATGCTCTTGAATTAGTGGTGTGAGGGATACCAGATCAACACTAGGTTAGCTCGTAAGCCTGTAAAATATGGTTGTGGTTATAAAAGACTTGTTCCTCGTTGATGTAGGCATATGATCAAATGGGGGACTGGAAAAGGTCAAGCTAGTCTTGGGGACTGAATATAGACAAGGTTAAACGAGGATAAATAATTGTATTTGATTTCCTTATCTCTACACTTTTTACTTTATTGTGTTGTTTTTATTTTTTTTTCCTTTTAAATTATTTAGCTTTACTTTTGCTTGACCAGTGGTGTTAAATTTTATTTTATTTGCATGAACATTTGCTTTACTTTTTTTAAAAAGGCCTATTCAACTCCATCAAGGCTTGACTTTTGGTCCCACATGCCGGCTCGTTTGAGGATTGAAAGGTTTGAGGTGTTTATAGACAGAAATTAGGGCAACCCTTCATTACAATATTTGGATGGGAATTTTAGGTATTCTAGGATAGATTTAGAATAGGGCAGTGTGGGGTAAGGATATACTCACCTCGTCCTCTTAATTTTTCTTTTTCAATAATTTTTTTTTGTTTTGATTTTTCTTTATGATTTTTTTTAGCTCCATCATTTTTTTCTCTCACTATTTTTTTTCTTTTTTTTTCATTTTATTTTCTCACTACCTGCATTAAAATAAAGGAAATATGTGAATGTACTAAAAAAACACAAAATTGCAAAGTATTTCAAGAAAAAATAAAGAATTTCCATATATAAAAGCCTTTTTAGTAAATTAAATTAGTAAGAGGATGAATATTGTATAGACAAAGAAAGTCGTGTATGGGTGTTGCCGAGGAGGTTGTTTGTGTGAAAAAGATAGGCTTGACCCAGAACGCCATGCTCGGCCCCATGCATCCCTAAAAAGTTATTCTGTTATCTTTCAGATTTCTCCTTTCGTCCACACGATAAAAGCTTCTAAAATTTAAGATGCTGGCTTCGTTGTGTCGCCATTGTCGCTGCTTGCGCCAGCATTTTTAAGAGAAAGGAACTAAAAATTGATTCCACTTACTCTGGATACTCAAGTGGACAAGCATGAACCTCCTCTTGATTCATCATGTGTGTGAACCTCCTCGGTTTGGAGAAGAAATCAAAAAAACTTTTTGCAACAGCACCCTCGTCTTGATATTGAGAAGTCAAGATAATGGTAAGATGTTCGCCAGCAATGGCCAGCCATATCTTCCCATTTCATTATCGTCACATGCTTTGATTGTTACAACTCATTCCTTAGAGCATCATCGGCTGTGGGTATTCCGGCCTATATTGCCGGCATTTAGCTCTCTTGCATCATATGATTAATAATATTTTAAACGAGTCGAGCTGTTCGTGAGCCATTACAAACAAGCTTTCTTTAAGAAAATGATTGAAGTTTAAGAGTGTGTTTGGATTCTGATTGTGATTTGAAAAAAATTATTTTATAAAAAGTATTTTTAATTGAGATTGGTTTGGAAAAATATATATTTGATTAAAACTATAGTTGAAATTGAAGATGAACAAAAAATAATTTAATATATTTGGTTAAAAAATACTTATCAAATTGAGGTTATAAAATAATTAAAAAATATTTTTAATTTAAATATTGAAGATTTAACTACTATTATTATATCATAAAATAAATAATATTGATATCAAATATTTTTTATTATTCTATTAAACTATATGTAATATCATCACATACAAAATTTATCCAACAATGACTATATTTTTCATAGTTTCTTAAGCATGTAACAATAAAAATTGAATTTTTTTTTGTTACGTCATTAAGCGATATCCTTCTAATTTTTTAAATAAAATATAATTAAAATAAAAATAAAAACAGAATTTTTTGAACTGAGTCGAACCCAGCAAAAACATAATTAAAATTGTGATCGAATTTCACAAATGTTACGTTATCATGCGATATCCTTCTAATTTATATAGTGTTATAAATAATATTAAATACTAATTTTTTGAGTAAAACTCAATTTAAAAAAAAATATAATTTCATTACGTACAAAATTCATTCGACAAGAACTATAGTTTTTATGATTTTTTGAGTATGTAATAAAATTAGATAAAATATTATCATGAATAAAATTTAGATCACAATACGAGTAAATTTAATTCACATTAAACTATATTTAAAAAAATATTATTCACATTTATGTGAATAATATGAGTGAAATCAATTAATTACACTGCTTTTTTAGAAAAAAAAAATCTTTTCATATGAACAATATACTGAATTAATTCATTTACTAATTTTCAAAAAAAAAACCCACTATTTATGTTAGTAAATAGTGATACAATGGAGTCATGCTCCACTGTTGATGTTAATATCCAGACGAAAAGCAATAAAATGCTGCTTCTCAGAAACCTATGGCATACCACAGTTATTAGTGGGTCCCATGAAAAAAAATTGTTGTTTGTATCTTACCAAACACTAAAAGTTGTGGTTGTGGGTGAACCTCACCGACAACCACAATAACAAACACCCACTAAGCTTAGCTAGGCTCAACTCTTTAAGATTTATGAACGCGTTTTATTAGACTCTCTAGAATCTCATTTTAAAAACAACACAAATAACTTAATTAATTTGTAAGCATGTAAAAAATTTTAAGAAAAAAAATACATATTTAATGATATTCTTATGATGAAATTAAATCTAACAATAAAATCACCAATTATATTACCTGTTATACTAAAAGATGCATGTTTAGTGGTGCTTCATCATATCTTCTTCTTTTTTCTTTTCTTTTTCTTTTTCTTTTTCATTTCTTTTTATCTTTTCAATTTCATCTATTTTTTAATTTTATCCTTAATTTTTTTAACAAAAAAATCATTTGAGTTATCTTTGTATTGACTAAATTAACTAATCACATTGGAACAACCACCTTATTGTTTAATTTTAAACACAACTAGGTAAAGAGTTAGATCTCTTTATATTTTCTTGTCGATAGATCAGATTATCTTTAGATCTATCGATTTGACTGGATCAAGTCAAAACAACTATCATTTGATTTAATTTTAAATTCAAGTTAGAAAAAGAGATAGATAAAGAGATCTCAAAATTGATCCATCAAACAAGGTTTAATAAATATGCTAAATAATTTTTTATAGCCTAGATATTTTTTGTTACTATAAAAAAAATTAATGGATCCATCAATCCTTTCCTTTCTCTATTATAATTGATATGATCAAAAGATTGATCTCTTTTTTCAAATATAAAAGTCTCGAAGTAATAAATAATTCGGTAAGATCGAGATCGAGCCACGAGAAAGTGAACTATATAAAATTATAAATAATAAATGAAAAGGAGTTAAAGAGAATTCTTGAAATGTGATATTAATATAAGAATTAAATAATAATAAAATAATTGTCAAGGTTAGAGGATCCACTAACAGTATTTCAAACATGTATAGTATAAATTTTTTTTTATTACTCAACTGGAAACCACACACGAATGAGGTTCCATTCGAATTATAAATTGTTAACATAATTATATTAGTTATTTTATTTAAATAATGTTAATACTTGTAAATGTTGTCAGGTATTCATGATTATAATTTAAGTTAAAAACAAATCAAGTTCATTTCATAGCATAGGTGTTAGTTATATCATACAATTGAGATATAAAAATGTCAAGTATTTGTTGTACTAGGGGTTAGACAACATAACTCTAAATTAACAATTTAACAAGTAAAGTATTAAAAGTGAATAAGATAACAAATACAAAACATGTCAGTATCAAACATTAAAGTCCATGTTAAGCTTATACTATATTTATTCTCATGCCATTGGTGTAACCTTTTCATATTGACATAATAAACTTAGTTAAATATAATGAAGAAGAGAAGCTTAAATAAATAAAAAAAGAACATGATTATATAAGTATAGTAAAGAAAATAGAAAGCATAAACAATAGATTAATGAAAGCAAAACTTAAATATTGTAAAAATATAAAGAAAGAGTAAAACATAATCTCGATCTAAAAACTAATATGCCTGAATTTATGGTAAATGCCTCTTTTTATATGTCAAAATTTAACACTATTGATTTAACGACTAATTATTGAATAGGTGGCCACATCTTGACTTGGTAATAATCTTTATCTTCTTGTATGAAGAAAATGTCATTGCTAACATTAGAATTTGAACATACTTAAATCATGAAAGTTTTAGAAAATTGTCTCAGCTTTCCAACAAAAAAAATTAAGATAATTTAGACTTTTAGAACTCAAGATATGGACTAAACACTGAATAGTATTTGGGCTGCAGGATATGTTTAAATTTCTCTTTGGAAACTAAGATTTGGACTTTCAAATGGTATAATTGAGTTTTAGACTCTCATGAATGTTTTAGACCTATGTATTAGCATTCTTGCTATATAAAACAAACTGAAATCTAAAATCTACAGCTCCACATATGATCTAATGACTAAACAGTGTTCTAGTTTGGACTATACCAACATCTTTTTTTTAAGTTTAGTCATCTCCTTGTCTTCTCAATTTCAGTAGTTAAATAGTCAATCCTTTCATTTATATGATATGCATGCATTTAAGATGAACATTTATCATAAATTAAAGGTATCTTATAGTATTAGACATAATATTATAAAACATGCTCTAGTTAAGGAGTTATTGATATAAAATCTAGATAAAATACACTTTTAAGTACTAATCACTAATCACAGCCACTCGTCCTTATATGCCACGTCCTCAGCCATTACAATCTCAGCATCACCATGACCAACTGCTACATCCCATCAAAACTAGTAGTCGAAGCCTCTACCCCCATGGTGATGAAAATGATAACTCCTTCTTCTTCTCTACTTCCACCTTTATAAGTAGCAAAAACTTTAGCAACAAACTCGTGACACCATGCATCATTAGGAGGACCACCAGCTAACAACATTCTCAACCTAAGTAAGCTTCTTCATCCCTTCTCTCCTATACTTGTTCTTATTTCTTTCTCATACATGTACGACATAAATTAATTCAAGTCTTGCAGAAGGTGACCAAAAAGGGCTAAATTGATTTCAGCCTAGCCCAGATTGTTAAGTTAGGTCTAGTATGAAAAAAAAAAGGGGGGGAGAGAATGGATGTTGGGCTGCCAATCAGCCCAACCTTACTAAGTTGGGTACGAGTTGTTCAACCCAAACTCATATGGGTAAGCTGAGTCTCACCTAATATATTTTTAATAATATAATAATATTAAAAAATAAAAAAAAACTCAAATTTTTCAAATGGTATTTTGAAAATATTTGTGGGTCCCTCATATGTTTTTTCAATAATTTTGCATAATATTGGGCTTTATATTTACATTGTAAGATCCAAATCTGATATTAAAAATATTCAATTTCCTTTAAAAGTTTTAAAAAAAGTCAAATTTTTTTTAAAAAATACATTTCAAAAATAAATAAATAAAAGTTTTATTTTTCTAAGAAAATGATTCAACTTTAGGCTTAGCTAGGCTCACCTCTTTAAGATTCATGGGTTTTATTAGACTCTTCAACTTAGATATTAAATCAAGCTCATTTTAAAAAGAACGCAAATAACTTAATTTGTTAGCATGTAAAAAATTTTAAGGGAAAAAATACATATAAGATTTCATTTAAAAAAATTTATAAATATTTAATGACATTATTATAATAAATTAAAATCTAACAATAAATTCACCAATTATATTACCTTCTTATACTAAAAGACACATGTTCATTTTTTTTTAATTTAGCTTCTTCTTTTTTCATTTCTTCTCTTCTCTTTTTTTTTTATTTCATCCATTTTTTTTAATTTCATCCTTGAACCGTTTTTGTAGTCATCTGAGTTATCTTTAAACAGACTATATTGATTAATCACATTGAAACAACCCCCATATTATTTAATTTTAAACATGGTTAGGCAAAAAGTTGAATTGAGAGATTTTTTTCTGTCAATTTTATCCTTTTTTCTCCTTATATTTTCTTATCAGTTAATCAGGTTGTCTTTAGACTTATCAATTCAACTACTTTAAGTCAAAACAAATCTCATATGGTTTAATTTTAAATTTAAGTTATATAAGAAGTTGAGTAAAAAAATCTCAAAATTCATCCATCAAGTAGGGTTTAATAATAATGTTAAATAATTCTTTATAGCTTGGATATTTGTTGTTATTGTGAAAAAAAAAATTCAACTTGTAGTATGGCTTGGTATGAAGAATCATGCTAGATGTAATTATATTTTGTACAAAATTCATAAGATATACTAATTTCATAAACCTTTTCATGATATTGTTTGCTCATTAAAAAATAATTTTTTATTAGTGTCAGGTTTCAATGGATGGTTTTAATGTATGGCAACTCCTTCATCTACTCAGAGGTTGAATATCAAACTTATAGGTTTTTATACAAATTTAAATTATAATTTCAAATGAAATTTAGAAGAAAAATGATTCTAGAATATAATTATATGAGATAGCTTATCAAATAATAGTTAACCTCTATTTTCACAAAATGTTTTCTTATGAACTCTTCTGTAAAAGTGGAGTCAAAAATGATTTTTTTGAATCTAGAGACCACGTATGTAAGCTCTAGAACCCCCCCTCCACAATTCAACTGAGTTAAGATATGTTGAAGTTCATCTTTTCAAAGTGCAATTTGCACTTATGCCTTGTTTGTTTCTAAGGAAAACAAATTTCTAGAAACCATTTTCCTCGTTTTCCCATGTTTGATAACCATATGGAAAGTTAGCTAAAGAAAAGTTAATTCTAGTCAAAAGAAAAAAGTAATTTTCATCACAGGAAAGTGTTTTTATTTTGATAAAAAAAGGAAAACACTTTCCTTTCCTTATATATAACATAACACCTTCTCAAATCTTTGTCTTTCTCTGTCTCTCTAATCTCTTTCCAGAAATAATGGAAGTATATTCCTCTTATTTCAGGTTTTTTTTCCTCAAATATCTCTCTATTATTTCCTTTATGTTTTTATCTTCTTTGTTTAGATTTGTAGCTAGAATTATAGCATAAATCCTTTGATCTTGTTTAATTTTTTATGTTTGTTCCAAACAAAACTCTATGTTTTTTTTCATGTTGTTCACAGAAACCAAACAAACCATGATAAATCTGCTATCAGTCATATTTTTTCCATGACATAGTTTTCTTCTTCATCTTACCTCCTCACATTTTTCTTCTTTATCTAACCTCATACTTTAAAATAATAATAAAAAAGATGATAAATACAAGAATAAATTCATCAAGCAAGCCATAAAAAGTAGTAGCTAAGAGAATCCACATCACTAGTTGGATGAAGAAATACAAAAAAAAAAACTCACGGATAACAAAATCCCCATACTTCCTCAACAAAAAGCAGTCCCTACCCTATTTTCTCGTCCTCGAATCTAACCACCCTATTCACTTCCCTCTTAAAAAAAGACTCATGTTTTTATAACATAACCAATGGAGAGGGACTCGGTACAGTTTGAGAATTTTTGCTTTGTACAAAAATTTATTTTTTCATTTCCCTCGGAATGAAAAGCCCAGGTGGAAGCACACACGGAGAGAGGTAAAGTAAGAGGGAGAATCAATGATCACAAAAAAAGAAAGGAAAAGTTAAGAGGAGGAATTAGTGACTAAGGGATTATGCTTGGATGGAAGCACAAAGAGAAAGAGGAAAAATAAAAGGGAGGAATCAGTGACCAAGGGATTATGTGTTGAGGAACAACCCTTGCTCTTTTTTTTTTCAAGTCTCAGCATTATCAGTACAAGTAGCAGGGGGAGCAAGAGAGGAGAATTAGGAAGGAGGAGCAGGTCTTTGAGGTCTAATCCTCTTACCCCTTGAATATTTGACCTTTATCCTACTTCTTTGTGCATAGAGAGAGGAAGTTAAAGGGAATTAGAGAATAGGGGAATTAGAGAATCGAGAGGAAGTTAAGAGTAATTAGAGAAATGAGAGGAAGTTAAACATAGAAGTTTAAAAACATGGATAACACCCCCACCTTAGAAAAAGTATGATTGTTGCTACAGTTATTACTTTATTTAGCTATATTTATAAACGTTCTTGTTTTATTTTGCTTTGATTAATTCACGATTAGTGTTTGATTATATTTGTTACACATGGATAAATTTATAGGACCATGACTGCGCAATGTCTTTTGATCATTGTGAACTTATGAATTGTATAATTTTCAAAAGAGTTTTATCATCAAGAAATTGAATTTTATGGTTTTAAATAATATATTTTAAGACCTTGTTTATTTAGGGAATCAGATATCATTGCTATAACTATTATACATTGTTAGCTTCTTCTAGTATAATTTATTGTATTGATTGTGTAAGGATTTAATATGCTTTTGTTAATATTTATTTTCCTAAATTTTTAGGTTTTGTTAGCAGAAAACTTCACTTTCATGTTATGGATAATAAGATAATTCATGTAGAGTATGTATAGGAGCAATTGTAACTCTAATAGCTGTAGGGGTAACTATTATTAAACAACAAAGATATAGAATTAATATACCAAGAGAACCACATATAAATGCAATTGCTTAATAAGAATTCTATATTGATAACATTTTGAATTGAGGTGATAGACATTGTGTTGTACAAATTCGTATGAAACCAATTATCTTGTATAGATTGTGTGATATTTTCACAAGTCGTGACCTTTTATGATCAACTCAAAATGTGTATATTAGGAAGCAAGTAATTGTGTTCTTATAAATTTAGGCCAAAACCAAAGATTTTATTTTATTAGTAGTATATACTATAGGTCTATTGAAACTATCTATCATTACTTTAAAATTATTTTAAAAACAGTTCTTAAGTTATACAAATACCTTATTAAAGACTCAGAAGATACAATTCTAATAGAGATAATGCATAATCAACTATTCTATCTTATTTTAATGTATAAGAAGAATACTAATATTTTTATACATTAATTAATTACATCTAGAAGAAAATGTTATAAATTATTTGTTTATGTTTATATAGAATTGTGTGAAAGTAATTGATGATACCTATGTTCCTGTAAATGCTCCTGTTGAAATTCAAGAAAAGTTTAGAGGTTGAAAAGAATGAACAACACAAAATGTTTTAGCAACTATAACTTTTGATTTAAAGTTTATATATGTTTTAATTGACTGGAAAGGACATGCACATGATTCACGCGTTTTAGGTGATACATTATCAAGACCTAGTGGTCTAAAAACTCTAAAAGGTATATAATAAAGTATTTATTATATGCAATAAACATAAAAAAAATATCTTATTAGATAAAGATAGTAATAGGATTTTTTTAATTTGTAAGGAATGATTATCTTGGTTATGTTGGTTATGATATTAAAAAAGAAATCATTTCTTCTTTTCGTGGAGTTTGATATCGCTTGAATGAATTTACAGAACATTTGTCAAAAAATAAAAAAGAGCTATTTAATCTTTGACACTTTTTATTGAGAACTGTTATTAAGCAAGGGTTTGGTATTTTGAAGAGTAGTTTTAGATCAATTGATGAAAAATCTTTTCAATCTTATGAAACACAAGTAAATGTTGTGCTTGCGTGTTGTATTATTCATAATCACATGATGAGAGTTAGTCTTTATAACTTTTTTTATGGAAGAAATATGTTTGGAAAGGGAACCCATTCGACGAACAATCAACTTAGTCAACGTGAGGAAAGGAAAGAGAATAGGAAGTGGATAATAAAAAGAAAAATAATTGCATCAACTATGTGAAATGATTATAACACTCAAAGAAACTAGTAATTAAGTGTTAATATGTGTTTGTTTTTATTATATCTTACTTGAGTTTGTATTATCTTTATTATATATTTAAAGTAAATGTTGATTTTGTTATAATTTCTGATGTATTTTATGTATTCTTTTTTAAATATTAATTATAGTTTTTATATGAAATTTATTAAATCTAAATATTATATGATTTTATTTTGTATAAATTTATAATTTTTTTATAGAAATGAGTTCCACACAGAATAAAAAATACAAGGGTAAGCACTTTATATTGTTTAAGCCTATGTCTCACATGCTACTTGAGAAATTAGCTGAGAAGGCACTTAAAGAAAGCAAACCTTCTTCCACCTTTAAAGTAGAATCTTTTGTTAAGGTGGCTACAAAAATTAGTTAAAAGTTCAACGTGCAATGTAAGCCTAAACATGTTGACAATCATCTCAAGGCTGTGAAAAAAGAACGGAAAATAATAACCAAACTTTAAAATAAAAGTGATTGTGGCTAGGATGATTGTTTGAAGATGATTATAGTTTTGAAAGATATATATAATAAAGAAGTAAAGGTATGATAAATCTTATACTCTTTATAATTTTTATACTTACTTTTATTTCTAAAATATTATATAAAAAACTAAAAAATTGCATATTCTAAACTTTATGAACAGGCACATCACAGTCATGACAAGTATCTCAATGAAAAAACTTGATATTTTTAAGGCAATGACAACTGTTGTTGGAAAAGACATGGCAATTAGAAATTATGTCAAATCATATACTGATGTCAACTTGAAAGAGAATACTAAAGAGCAATCAATTTCAATTGAAAATGAAAAGGAATATGAAGAAACTTCCAAGGAAAAAGAGACATCTTCTTCTAATGCATAAAAGAGGCAACATGGGAAGAGAAATATCATGTGAAGATGATGGTATTGAAAAGTTGTCTAAAAAGATTAGAAATGTAGCATTTGCAATTCAAAGCCTTAGTAAAATCAACTCGATGTTAATAAGTTGTATACAGAAGTGATGAAAATTGAAGGCTTTGATGAGATCATTCTCAGGGATGCATTTGGTCACTTGATCCAAAATGAAATGTTGGAAAAAGTATTTATGGCAAAAAATGCTAATTTGAGAAAAAATTTGGGTTCAGAATTTTGTGAATCAACTCAATTACAGACCTGCATACTAAGATTTTACTATGATAAGAAAATATATGTTTGTTATTTGACAAGTATGTGTAATTGTTTAATTCAGTCTAGCATGTTTAGTTTTGTTAATTTGAACTAATATGTAAGTATATGACATCAAAACTTAATATTTATGCATGACTATGTTTGATGTTAGATATTTATATTTATTTCATTATGCTTATTTGACATATATTAAAGGAAAATTAAAAGGATAATTGCCTATACCCGTAAAAAAAACAATCTTTATCCAAAAAACTCATCAAAATATTTTTGTATTTATTTATCTTTTCAAAAAAACTTCAAACCAATAAAAAAAAACCAAATATCTAACTCGACTTAATACCATAAACTAATTTGGTTTTCTTCATATGAAAATAAAAAAACTTATTTTAAGCTTTTAAAATTGAAAAAAAAAATAGGTTTTACTTATATTTCACAAGGTTATTTCTCTATAATATGATATGACATATATAATTATATTTTATAAAATAAGCTATATATGAATGTAGTATATAATAAATAAAAAATTAATCATTATACTTTTTAGATTTCATTCTTTTATTGTAAGTGATGAAATATTTATATTAAATATTTTTTATATATATTAGATAAACTTAAAAAAAATTAATTCATTAATAAATTATTTTCCAGTTTATTTTTCATAATATAATCAAATACTGAAAAATGTTTTCCAGTTTATTTTTATAACACATCAAAAACTAATTCACTTTCTAAAAAAATTAATTTTCAAAAGAAAATAATTTTTCAGCAAATAGACATAGCCTTAGAAAAGCTACACTTGAACATATCTTAACTCAGCTAAACTCACTCACTTTCCATCCTAATAATTAATACTACCTTTCTTTCTTTCTTTTTCTTTTTCTTTTTCTTCTTTATGACAAGTCTTAGAGAGTTATTTAGTTGATAAAACAAATGATGGCAAACAAAAAAAACCTCATAATATTAGGCAATAAGAGGTTCGTAAGACCAGGAGGAGGATAGTGCCGAACTTGAACATGAATGCCACGGGAAGATCCTAATTGAGCTAAAACAAGAATACTTATTAAGGAGAGCATATATTAACTTGTATGTTTGTTGAAGTGCTAAAACTTGAACCTAATTACTATTATAGTTAATAGGGTAGAGCTAGAGAATATTTTTGTCAGCTATTACCAGAAAATCAGAGAACACCAACGAAATTATCAATCGAAATTATTATATCTTAATATCTATCAGTATTTAACAATTGATATACTCCATTGGAGATACAGTCGATATATACCGACAAACATATTCCATTAATATATATCGACCATATCTCCAATGATCAAGACACCTTTTTTTTAAGTTGCAACAGCGCGATGATGTAGATTTTTCATATGAGTTTACCAATGAAATTATCGAGGGATTCAAACCAAGATGGTTGTACAACAGCATGACACTTCCATTGGTGAAATCACCGATGCTGATAACAACAAAACATGTTCGTTAGTGGTTCCATCGATAAAAGCCAGTATATACCCCCTCTGCCGACACTCTCTTCCTCTGTTTCTCATTCTTCTTCCCCTTCTTTTTCCTTATCCCACCTCACCCCTCTCAAACTATAGTCAACCACCCATCTCAACTCTCCCCTCTTCTCAACACAAGCACTCAAGTTTCCTATACTTTGATACGTGGTCGTAATATCTGTTCTTGTGGATTTTATCATTTTTTGTAAGTAAATCTATCCTTTTTAGTTTTAATATTTAAATGTGATTTTTTTTAATATATGTATTTTGATAATGTATGTACTAGTTTGACTGTTATTTGTCAAAGAAACTTATAGTATGAAAGTATAATTTTTGTAGTTGTTTTAGATTTTGTCAAATTATATTTGTTTGTACATTGTTGAAATTTTATTTGAATTACACCGAATTAGATGTGTTGTGATGAAATAAATAATAGATTGTTTAACGGCTCTATTTTAATTGTTATTAATTTTATTACAAAGTTGTGATTTTTATAAATTTATATATTTATAAATTTGTATGTATGAATGTTAATAGTTGATAATTGATAATGAATATTTAACATAAGTGTTTTTTAAGTTTTTTGGATAATTGCTAATGAATATTTAACATAGGAAACCAATAGTATTGTTATGTTTTATAGAGATTCAATAAAAGTCATGGATGATCATTCATGGATGTATCGAAACTCACCCCAAGAATTGCGGAGGATGGATTATTGTAAAGGTGTTTAGAGTTTTATTAATTTCACAACATCTATCCCGATGAATTTTACTGATGGCGGTATTAGGTGTTTATGCAGGAAGTGTAAAAATTTAAAGTTTCTACATCATGATATTGTAACGATACATCTTCTAACCAAAGGGTTCATGGAGGATTACCTGTGTTAATATGTACATGGAGAACTATTTGTTCCTAATAAGAGCATGGTTGAAAGGGTAGTTGACATGACTAAAAGATTGATATCTTCTCCTAAGTGCAGGAGTGTCGAAATAATAAATAACCCAGCAAGACCGGGGTCAAACCGCAGGGAGGTTAATTATACAAATTATAAATAATAATAATAATACAACAACAATAATAATAACAAATAACAACAATAATAATAATAACAATAATGATAATAATAATAATAATAATAATAATAATAATAATAATAATAATAATAATAATAATAATAATAATAAAGAAAAATAAAGGAGAAGGAGAAGAAAAAGATGAGAACTTTGAGATGGAATATTAATATGACAATTAAACAATGATAATAACAAATATCAAGGTTAAAAGATCCACTAATGGTATGCCAAACAAGTATAGTATAAACTTTTATTATTCAATTAGAAATCACACACAAAAGAGTTTCCCATCAGATTATGTATTGTTAACATGATTACATTACTCATCTTATTCGATTAATGTTAATACTTGTAAATCTCGTCAAGCATTTATGATTATAACTTATATTAACAACAAATCAAGTTCTTTTCATAGCTTAGGTGTCGATTATACCATATAATATGAGCTATGAAAGTGCCAAGCATTTGTTATACCAAGTGTTATACAACATAAATCAAGATTAGTCATTTAACAAGCAAAGTACTAAAGAGTGAACAAGATAACAAATACAAAACATGTTAGTATCAAACATTAAAGTCCATATTAAGTTTATACTATACTTATTCTTACACCATTAGTGTAACCTTTTTACGTTGACATAATAAACATAGCTAGACATAATGAAAGAAAGAAAGAAAAATAAACAAAATAAGAACATAAATAAGATAAAAGCTAACTAAGTAAAGGAAAGGAATTAAAAGGTATAAACTTGATATTAATGAAAGCAAAGCATAAACATTACAAAAAATACAAAGAAAGAAAACAAGAGCATGATCTTGATCTGGAAAACAAGATGCCTAAATACATGGCAAATGCCTCCTTTTATAGGTTAAAATTGAAAACTATTAATTTGATGACTAATTAATGAGTAAGTGGTCAACTCTTAACTTGGTGACAATCCTTATCTTCTCTTATCTGCCCAAAACATCATTGATTATATTAAAATTGAAGCCACTTAAAAACATGAAAGTTGTAGGAAATCATCTCAACTATCTTGTGTAAAAACTTTAGATCATTTTGACTTCTAAAACTCTAGATATGGCCCAAATACTGAACAGTGCTTGAGCTAGAGGATAGATTCGGACTTCTTTGTTGTTGCTCTAATTTGAACTTGAAAATGATCTTTTTAGATCTTGGGCTCCATATAAAAGTTGTAGACCTATGTCTTACCTTTCCATTCATATAAAGTAGACCCAAATCGGAGATCTATAACTCTATATATGACCCAATTACTAAATAGTGTCCTAGTTTGGGCTGCACCGACATCTCTTTTTGAAGTTTGGCCATCTCTTTATCCTTTCAATTTCAGTTCTTAAATTCATCAATCAATTCTTTTATTTATGTGATAGGCATGCATTTAAAATAAATATTTACCATAAATTAAAGGTATCTTATATTATTATAAAACATGCTTTAGTTAAAGAGTTATTGATACTTCAAGTGTAGAATGATGATAAAAAAAACCTTGATAAAAATACACTTTTAAGTATTAATCAGTAGTGGGGTCAACTTCTAGTGCTAGCAACATGCATGAAGTTAGAAAAGAGAATAGTAATCCTTACAGGAATATTGTTATAGATGTAATAAGAATGAGTGAAGGTAATGTCAACGAATGTCCAATCATAGAAGAAGAACTTAATGCAGATGCAGTAAAGTTTTTTGATTTGTTCAAAGATTTTGATGAACCATTATGGGATGGATGCACGAACCACAGTAAATTATCAATTGTAGCACAAGTGTTCACCATCAAGTCAAATCATAGGTTAAGTGAGGCCAATTATGACAAGATTATTGAATGGGCGAGAAGCATTTTACCTGAAGGAAATAGGCTAAAAGAAAAATTATATACTACCAAGTCCATGATGAAACCTCTCGGTTTAGGATACCATAAAATTACATGTGCCCTAACTTTTGCATGTTATACTACTTTAAAAATGTTAAGTTGACCTACTGCATGACATACGAGCATTCTTATTACAAACCCAGAATTGGTTGAGGGAAGACTCTCGTGGCATATAAAAAACTTAGATACTTTTTAATCACACCTAGACTACAGAGGTTATTCATGTCTCCAAAGACTACTAAGCACATAACATGGCACCAATCACATCATAAGGTTGATAGAGTGATGATCTGATAATGAAGCCTGGAAACACTTTAACAGTGTGCATCCTCACTTTTTAGCAGAATTAAGGAATGTGCATCTTAGGTTGTGTATAGACAAATTCAACCTATTCGGGTCAGTTGCTGCTCATTATTCTTATTGGTCGGTCATATTGACGGTTTATAACTTGCCACCAGGGATATATATAAAGCCAGAGTTTATGTTTTTATCCATGGTCATATTAGGTCTAAGTAGTCCGGGTCGAAATATAGATGCTTTTCTTCATACGTTAATTAATGAGTTGACATAGTTGTGGTCCTCTAAAGCATTGACATATGACATCTCAAAGAAATGGAATTTTGTTATGAGAGCGACTTTAATGTGGACTCTCAATGATTTCTCATCTTATGGGATGGTTTCTGGTTGAAGCACGCATTGAAAGCTAGCATGTTCATACTGTATAGAGAACAACAAGGTATTCACGCTAATAAAAGAGGGTAAAGCTTTTTTTTTTACTATCACTGTCAAATCACAGGTACAAAAAGAACAAAAACAATTTTTTTATTGACAGAGTTGAAAAGGATGTTGCACCCCCACGTTTTTCCTTTGAAGAATTGCTTAATGTTGTATTAGAGTATAGTGACATTATGTTTGGTAGGGGTGAGCAAAAAAATCAATAAATAGATTAAACAAAAAAACAAAAAAAATCAAATTGAAGAAAACTAAATTAACCGATTAAAAAATCACAAAAAAATTCTGGTTCGGTTTGGTTTCAGTTTCTAAAGTCTGAAATCGATTTAACTGAACCGAACCGAACTGAACCAGTTCAATCAAGCCAACACTAAAAAAAAGTATAAATAGGAAATGTTTTAACCCTAAACCTAAAATAGCATTCCTAAACACAAAACCATCCGCCGCTCTTTGCATCTCTCCCTTCCCTTTGCCTTTGGTCTCTACATCTCTCAATTCTCTCCTTCTCTAGATCTTTAGCAAGCCCTCCCTTTGCCTTTGCTCTCTGCATCTCTCTTTCTCTAGATCTTTACTAGCAAGCCCCTTTACAGGCACACACAGAAACACCTATTTGATAAACCTCACAAATATAGATTTTTCCTCAACTTTTTTCCTTCTTCATCAAACTCGAACACACTAAATTTTCAACTCAAACGAGCTATGGTTATGCCATGCCTGATGTACAGATTCTGCAGTTTCTATTAAAGCTTTCATATGATAACAAAAAAAAAAAAACAAGACAATTCTTTACATGCAAAAGGTTGTGCCATAGTTGAGGTACAGATTCTTGATAAGGATTGGGTTGCTAAAAGCAAGCCCCTATTTTGGCTTGATAAAGATTGGTTTTTAAAAGCAAACCCTTGTTTTAGCTTGTACAAATCTTGATAAGGATTCAAACCCCTATGTTGGCTTGTATAGATTATTGATAAAGCTTAGGTTGCTAAAAGTGAACCAAACCGGCCAGTTTAGAAGGGAAAAAATTGAACCTAATCAAACTAAAATTAATTGGTTTGAACTGATTTTCGATTGAAAAACTAAAAAAATTGGTTTGGTTGTTTATTTTGGTCTAAAACTAGACCGAAATGAAAATGCTCATCCCTAGTGTTTGGTCTCTAATCAGGTAAGCAAAAGTTTTTTGGTTTTGGTTTGACCCATAATTAGGTGAAACGAAGTATCTTCTTGGAGTTTCCTTATTAGAATCGCTATAAACTTGACGTCATGCACATTAAAAAGAACATGTTTGAGAACATTTTCAGCACCGTAATGGATACGAAGAGAAAGGCAAAGGACAACATCAAGGCTAGATTGGATCTAGCGTTGTTTTGTAACTGTAAAAATATGGAGTTGGTTTATGATGAGTCACGGGTTATAAAACCAAGAGCAAGTCTCGTGTCAGAGAAAAACTCATAATTATTAGTCTACAAATGGTTTTAAAGTTTGCATTTCCCTAATAGACATGCCTCAAACATATCAAGGCTAGTTAATACAGAGGAATGCAGATTATATGGAATGAAGAGTCATAATTGTCATGTGTTTATGCAAATACTTATCCCATTAGCTTTTCATGATTCGTTGACAAAAAGAATATGGGATACACTAACAGAGATTAGTTATTTCTTCAGAGAAATATGCTCCAGCAAATTAAATATTGATTACATTAAGAGGCTTAAAACGAATATTGTCGAGACAATATGCAAACATGAGATGATATTTCCTTCATTATTTTTTAACTCAATGGAGCATCTACGTATACATTTACCATTTAAAGTAAAAGTTAGAGGGTCAATTTAGTATGGATAGATATATCCATTCGAGAGATTAGATATTATAGTTGTTATATAATTTATAGTTAAATGTTTTTTAAATTTTGTTAATTGATAATTTTTTTATTAATTATATATATATACAGGTACTTGTTCAATCTTTTTTTTAAAAGAAAGATTAAGAACAAGGCATATGTTGATGCATCAATGCGTGAGGCCTATATTATTGAGGAGATCTCAACATTTATCTTATACTATTTCAAACCTCATTTGAGAACAAGGATAAACTATGTTCCACGGCATAATAATGGTGGTAAAGTGCTTTTAAGTGGGAACTTGTCAATATTCTTCAATCCTAGACAACCCACACCTAAAAATGTCATAAAAAGAAGATATTTGTCTGAAATAGAGTTCAAACAAGCATACAATTATGTCTTATTTAATTGTGATGAGTTGAAACTTTTTATTAAGTATGTAGATGTTCAACATAAACTTTGTCAACAGTGTACTATTTATGTTTTGTGATATTATAAACTCAAATAATTTGGAACAACCTTCCAGGCAACATCGACGATACTTACTGTCCAATAACTCACAGTTGAATGAATCCCAGATCGTTCAATTACAAAATGAATAATTTACCACATGGTTTAGAACACATGTAAGTCCTTACACAAACTCATTATCTATTGCAATGTAATTAATTATATGTCAATATTACATAATATCCATTTATTGATTGTTGTTGTATTTAATATATAAGATTTATCAAATAGAAGACAATACTATTATTTCATTGTCTTTACTAGGCCTGGACCCTAAAAACAAAGTCAAATGCTATAACAGGTACTTTGTCAATGGATATGTCTTTAATATTGAAGAATATGGCATGGAAAAAAGACATATAACAACGGTATTTGTATTAAGGATTGACTTCTAATAGTTTGAAGTTAACTACTAAGGTAGATTGGAAGATGTCATCGAACTGCAAATCATAGCGAGCGGAATAAAGTGTTTTTATTCAAATGCTATTAATATGACATAATTAACAAAGAAATCAGAGTAGATCCTCATTATAGTCTCATTGAAATTAACTCCAAAGCTAGACACCGCAACGTAAATGACGTTTTTGTTTTTGTAAAGTAATGCCAACAAATTTATTACACATACACCCTTTTCTTTAGGAAAGATTGATTAAGAGTTGATTGGTTATTCGTTTTAAAAACAAAACTCATGGGTCGTGTCGAGGTTGTTGAGAATGAGAACGAAGATATAATTATGATAAATGAAGTCTTTCAAGCTAGTGAATTGGTTGAACTATATCAAGTTGCTCCTTTGATTGACTAGGAAGAAAATTTGAATTTTTGTGTTTTCGACGGTAGTCTTGTTGGTGTTGATGCAGAGGGGTTGAATGTTGTTTTGAGCTCTATTAGTGGATTAGAGAATGTTGATGAAGAAGATAATAACCACATTGAAGTATACGATGAAGCTGATGATAACAATTCAATTGAGGACGAAGATAAAAATTCTAACTAAACATGCTATAAAGCCTTATTTTTATAATGTAATATTAAGGATGATATTTTGGAACATGAAATATTTATTCTTTTTTAATTATCAGCTCTTGTCATTATGTTGTGCATGGTATAAGGTTGCAATTCAAGATTTTATACAGGAGGATAGACAACAATACATGGAGGAACTGTAAAAATTTTAACAGTTTCACTAACAGACCGATACCCGATGATATTTTATTAAGAGTTGGAAAAAAATTAAAGGATTTTACCACAATCACTGACGGTATTGCTGATGAACTATTACCCGTCGGTATTTTATCAAGAGTTGGAAACAAATTAAGGGATTTTGCCATAATTACCGACGACTTCACCAATGACAAGTGCACATCCCAAAGCGCATGCCTATCAAAGGCATAGTCAGTCAGCACAGTTACACTGACGGATTCGCTGATGGCTCATTTACCAATGGATTGACTAATAGCTTGAAAAGTCAAGCTGGATTTTTGAAATTTTTGGTGTGATTTTCAATTAATTACTTACAGAATTTAATGCCACAGACAACAAATAACATTTTGTCGGTAATCCCATAAAAAAATTGCTATATAAAAGCCTCCTCCCCCCCCCCTATTTGGTTCATTTTTCTCTCAGCTCTCATCTCTATTTCTTTTCTCCTCTCTGGAAGAGATTCTATTGTTTTGGTGCTAGTTTTAAACATATTAAAAGGTATGTCATCTTTTCTCTTTATCTTTGTATTTTTTAATTTTTATTATGATTTTTTTTGTGTTCTTTGTTTTTTGTATTGTTTATAGATAAAATCTTATAATCAACCCATCATCAAAGTAAGCATTTTTTATTCCTAAATTTATTTTGAATTGATGTAGTGTTTTCTTAGTTTTGTGTATTGTTTATTTTGTATTTTGAATGTTTTGTGTAGTATTATTTAGTTTTTTTCATTTTATTTATTATTTTTAGGATATTATTGTTTTTATTGCAATAATTATTATTGTTGAATTTATATTTTGAATGTGAATTGAAATATAGAATTAAATTTAATTAGTTTATATTAGTTTTAGGATATTATTGTTTGTTATGTTGTTTCTTATTTTGATTAATTTTAATTGTTATTTCTAAATTTGTATTGATGGTAGTTGAAAATATATAAACATTGAATTTTTATGGATGTTGTGTTGTATAGAGTTGATTTTGCAATATTTGTGTAATTATTAATATTTATAGGTTTTAAAACTGTGAATAATCTCAAATATAGGAAAGGTGCTGCCAAATTTTTGTTAATGATTGAATTTTTATAGATATTAGGTTGTATAAGTTGATTTTGTAATATTTATGTAATTATCAATATTTGTAGGTTTTAAAAATGTGGTTAGTCTCAAATATAGGGAAGATGTTATCGAATTTTTGTTAATGATTGAATTTCTATAGATATTAGGTTATATATATGATGTTGCTGAAGTCAATTGGATTGTGGTTATTGTAAAGATTGCAGGTTTGAAAACTATAGGTAGTCTCTAGTATAAGGAAGGTACTATCAAAAAAAATTTAAATAATCAAAGTTAATTATGTTATAATTCATATACATTTGTGTAGATGTGTCGAATGAAAACTACAACACATCATCAACAGACGGTTGCAACTAGTTCTTCTCGCAGCGAGGAGGACATCTCCTTAAGGGCTAATCACAATGATGCATCTACATTAACTTGTGATGCTACCTCTTCTAACGCAGTTTCACAACACAGAGTTAGTGTACCTTCACAGCAAGATCAATTCACCTGTAAGTACCAAGCACAATAGAAGGATGACCTCCCAATATAAATTTGTTTATGTTTTAGTTTTTTTTATATACTTATAACATAATTTATGGACAACTAATTAATTTTTTTATTATTTAATTCCATGTTCGCAAACATTGAGGATGCTAAGGAAATCACATTGGCGTTTAAATTATTAATGGAGATTCTATTGTTTCAATGGAGTCAAGTCTCCAGACATCCTGAGTGGAAACCTAATATCAATGTCTAGTTTCAACAATTTCAAGTAGGTGTTAATTTTAAATTTTCAATTTATTTTTAATAAATAATTTTTGAAATTTTATATCTTTTACTATTTTTATTTTCAATGAATTATTTATATACACAGAATAAATTTGAGTGGGATAGTGCAGACAACAGTGTTGTCAGGAGGATATAGGAGAATCACGCGGCAACTAAATAACATCAAAAATAATATTTATTTTTGATTTATAATTTTATGTTCTAAATTTTAATTAGTTACTATAGAAATGGGTTGCATGATTTTTGGTATAACACTTAAAAGAAAGTGAAAAGATATATGAGGGACAACAATCTTGAAGGATTGAATGAGGTAGCGGTTTGGTACAAATTCAAACCATTATTCATCTCGGGAGATATATGGGCGACATATATTGAGCATGTGATGTCTGAGCGGTTTTCACAACACTCACAATCCAGAGCCGTCAACCGAAACCGGTAAATTCATGGTTTGGTGACCACGCACACTAGTGACTCTGTCTCATTCAGTGCACATGAGAAGCGGATGGTAAGATTAATTTAGATGAAATATATCGTTAATTAATTTATCATTTCTAATAAATATATTTAACTTGCAATCTTTTTTTCATTACAGAATACATCTCTTGGACGCAAGCCGAGTCTAATGGAGCTATTTGTAGAGACGCACATGTAAAATTAAGACCGCCGAAAAGGAGTACAACAATATATGGATAATCGTGCTTAACATTTTATGGTATGTTCATTCAATCATTTTATTTCATAATTTATTATTTTCTTGAATTAAATATGATGATTTAAAAAAAAATCAAGAGACCTATAATAGCCGATTAAGGGAGAGATATGGGGACAATTCTTTGACCCATCCAGATTTCAATCTAGATTTGTGAATGGAGGCTGGATTCTCTAGTGAACCCGATAAAAATCGATTTTACAGGCTCTCCCACGCTATGGACAAAAACTTGCAGTCAGCCCATAATGTCTCAACCGTTGGGAGCTCTCCGTTAATATTGAGCACCCAGTTAGAGAAGTTCTTAGCCTTGAAACAACAATATGAACGTCTCTCAATGAATTATACTCAGCTATATCAAATGGTCATAAAAATTAGATCAAAGATGGGTGATGATACATGTGCTGCTCCTTTTTGGTTGTACGATCTCAACAACAACCAACCTCCTCCTCCTCCTCCTCCTTCTGAAGCTTCGCCACTATTATAATTAGTTTAATTTAAAAAAATATTTAATTTGTAATGAATATTTTGATGAATATTATTTTATATTTTTAATGTTTAATACAAATTTATTTGGTTATTAAGTTTTTTTATTATTAATAAATAATTTTTTAAAATAATTGAAATAAATACCAAAGGTATTATCGAGGGAACATAGCCATCCGTATTTTACCGCGAGTTGAAAAAAACTTATTGGCCGTGCTACAACCACTGACGAATAAATTCCACTGGTATTGACCCCGACTATTACCAACTGATTTATTCTGTCGGTGTTTGTCAAAGTTCACCCATGTCATATTCACTGACAGCTAATCCGTCGGTAATTATTATTTAAAAAATTTAAAAATTTAGATTGAATAATTTTGTTAGTATATTTCTCGTGGGAATGTTTTTGGTGCGCTGAGTTGTCTGTAACGCTGTTGGTGGTTGTTTTTTTAATTGCCAATAGAATGAGCAATGTAAAGGGAAATTATCAACGATAACACCTCTAATGGACAGATTCCATTAGTGACGCTATCGGCAAGAATTTTACTTACAAGTTTAGTTAATCTCATTGACAAAATTAATTCATTGGTAAAACTGTTTAATGGTGCAATGTGCAGGAACAATGGTCAGAAATCAGGAGGGTTTTTGCTTTCTTTCCATGCATCCCATCCTTTAAGTGGGGTAATGGATTCGAATCCTCACGGCTTCTCCATGCTACCTGCTACTTTATTTGAAGAGATGAAGAAAGATTCTTGGGAATTGACGGGAATCATGAACTGAACAGACATGATCCCGGATGGCATAATAGAAGAGATGGAGTGATGGTGACCGTGTTTTAACAGGCGCTTCGATTGTAAAGGATGGTTTGTAGTTGGCTCTCTTTGATTAAAAATAATCAGGTATACGTTAGGAAAGAGTTTTACTTAATTCTCTTTCTTTTCCATTGACTGAGTTAACTTCATGAATTTATCATGATGTTTTTAGCTTTAAATCACTCATAATATTTTTATAAAAAACTTGATTGGGAGTTAAAAAAAAATCAAAACAAATTTATTTTCAAAAAAAAATGATAACGAAAACCAAAATTGATATTTCATGATATCTTAATTAATGGTTGCTTTAAAACAAGACTAGGAGTTCATGATCTCTTCGGGGAAGCGAAAAGATTATGACCAGACGTTCCTCCAAACTCCAAGCTCGAGGAAAAATCAGCAAATTCGGCCGACCTGTTGTCGATCAATTGGAATAACTTTGTTTTTTAAAAGAAATTATTTAGGCAAAATCAGCTAGGACGAGCAATTTGGATAGTGATGTAAGAAATTAAACATATATTTATTAATTATATTTTATAAAATAAAAATTATTCCCACTTGATCGTTTAAAATTAAAAAAAAATTGAAATACAAAATAAAAATTGTTTAAAACATCACTTATCAAATATAAATAAAACATAAAATATATAAAGTAAGATATTTTTTTAATATTTTAAAAAATCTAATCAAGAACTTCTTAACCAAGGAATGAATCTTACCGAGACACAAAATCAGAGAGTGAAGCCCTACCATCCTCAATAAGTCTGACAAAGGAACTGTTCCACTCCACAAAGAGTTGCTTTGAGCTTGATTGATGGCACAACAGGGTGTTATTATCTCTTAATTTCATCCAAAAATAAAAAATAAAAAAAGAACTGGTATTATCTGTTTTTCCTTAAAATGAATATCAGCCGGTATAATCAGTGAATTGACTTAAGCTTTTTGAACTGATCTCTTACCAATTCTCCTCCGTTGCATCGAGAAACCACACATAAAAGTTTTCTTGTCTAATTCAGTGCCTTCTCTTTGTTCAATTTGGATCCAGTGGGGTGGGGATATCACACTCGTGGGCTTGTAGCGAACGCAGGATTGAGATTTTCGTCATTGCCTTTGCATTATTTTTTGCTTGCTAAAGCCTATAGCCTCACGCTGTTAATTCCTTTGCAATCATTGCTGAAATAATGGGGGGAGCACGCCAGGCATTCTTTTTACGTAACAATAGCAGGCGAGATTCTTAAGGTTTAGGGTAGGGTTTCCTATACAGGACATGACCCGACAGAAAGAAAATTTTAGCATATGGTTCGATCAATATGCTGTTTACCTGTCCAATTGCCAAGGCTTTCTGATCAGCCCCGCATGAACATAGTATTTGTCCGAATGTCTTACGTTTTACATGATCTTTCAATTCCCATAACGATAGTACGATAAAGAAGAAACAAGATTGGAACGCTGGGATGGCCACTTTCCAGCCAGAGATGGTGAGGTTGTGGCTGCAGGAACCTAAACCACTAGATGAATACGTCCAAGCTGCTCACATATAATATAAATTATATATTAATATTTTATTTAACAGCTTAATTTACAGAATTAAAATGATTTTTTTATATAATATTAGAATTTTAATAATTAAGCAGTTTAAATTTCACTATTTTTATTTATTTGATAAAAATTAAATATAAAATAATATAAATATATAAGTTTTATATAAAAAAATTTTCATCTTATTTAATTAAGTTACTAGATAATTATTTGAAAAATATACAAAACATAACAAGCCACTCTTCAGCGGTAGAAAAAAATTGCGACAGTTGCCTTCTTCCAATGTCCAGCGCCTTCCATATTTATATTCCCTCCGGATCACGAACTCATTCACCAATTCTCTTGAGTACTACAGAACCAATTAGTTATTTCCTCATGCACTCCCATTCTGTTCTTCGTTTGTAAAGTGAAGGTCTACATAGCACCGAGATTTGCTCTCTGTCTCTCTCCATTCAAAAATGGTACCTGCTTGCGTGAACATCTTCACTACAGTGATACCGGATATTTCATGGTTATTTGGCTTATTTCTCTTATCACCTCAACTGTAACAGGTTTTAGCAGCAGGCCTGGGCGGGGAAGATGGCGCACATAATGATCATGCAGTAGACTTTCGAGGAATTCCTGCGGACAAGTCCAGAACTGGAGGATGGCTTGCTGCGGGGCTCATTCTGGGTGCTTCTCACTAACAAGAGTCAATGTCTTATACATCCAAGTATATGTGCTGAAGCACTTGGCTAATCTCTACTCCAATTTGTTTTGCAGTAACCGAGCTTTCGGAGAGAATATGTGTCATGGGCATATCAATGAATTTAGTGACATACCTCGTCGGAGTATTGCATATTTCATCGGCAAAATCTGCAAACATGGTCACCAACTTCATGGGTACTCTCAACCTTCTTGGCCTCTTTGGGGGTTTCTTGGCAGATGCTAAGCTCGGTCGGTACTTGACAGTTGCGATCTTCGCAATAATAACTGCTTTGGTAAGTTTCGAGATAATATATTGCATGCCAACGTGTCACTAACTTAAAGAAGATAAAATGCCACTTTATCTCTGATAATTAATCATGCTTTAGCATCAACGTGAGGACTGGAAACCTGCTCTTGCATCATTCTGAGACACCCTTCCAAGTCCCAGCTGGGAAAAACCGGTAGCATGTTAGGTAATCACGAGACCAAACATTGATGAAGGTTCTATGTAGACCTAAAATCTGAAGGTACTCTAGGCCTGCCAAAAGCTGCGCACAATTATCTCTTTTTTCAGGCCATGCTGCTGATTGCTTTCCATATGCATCAGGGGGTCAGTCTACTAACAGCAGCCACAACCATTCCTAGCATGAGACCCCCGCCATGCGATGACTACAGGAAACAGAATCATCAGTGCATCGAGGTGAAAGGAAATCAACTAGTTCTGCTATATGCAGCGCTTTATACTGTAGCCCTTGGTGGTGGTGGAATTAAGTCCAATGTCTCGGGTTTTGGATCTGATCAGTTCGATCAAACAGATCCCAAGGAGGAGAAGACAATGATTTTCTTCTTCAATCGGTTTTATTTTTGCATTAGCATGGGGTCATTGTTTGCAGTTATAGTGCTGGTATATGTACAAGATAACGTCGGAAGAGGGTGGGGGTATGGAATTTCAGCAGGGACAATGGTGATCGCAGTAGCACTGTTGATCTGTGGTACTCCACGATACCGTTTCAAGAAGCCTCAAGGTAGCCCATTAACTATCATATGGAGGGTATCGTTACTGGCATGGAAGAAAAGGAAATATCCTTATCCTTCACATCCCAGCCTTCTGAATGAGTATGATAGTGCCACAGTTCCCTACTCAAAGAAACTCAAGTAAGTTGAACAGTTACTTTAGAAACAACGATTTACTGGATTATTCTCATGTCGTTTCAAGGAAAATGTCCTTTTTTATATCCATCCATTATTACTGTTACCACTTGTGCAAGTATTCTCGCAGAAATTTACTGGATTCCATTTCCTCTCGTGTTACTCGTCAGGTGTCTTGACAAGGCTGCGATCATGGATGATACCACCTCCATCGGTGCACAAAAAAATGACCCTTGGATAGTATCAACTGTTATGGAAGTTGAGGAGGTGAAGATGGTACTAAAGCTCATCCCAATTTGGTCTACATGTATCCTCTTTTGGACTGTTTACTCCCAAATGATTACTTTTACCATTGAGCAAGCAACCTTCATGGATCGAAGAGTTGGCTCTTTGGTTATTCCTTCAGGTTCATACTCCACCTTTCTCTTCATCACCATTCTCCTCTTTACATCCCTAAATGAAAGACTCTTCGTTCCCCTGGCTCGAAAGCTCACCCACAATGCACAGGGGCTGACAAGCCTCCAAAGGATTGGAGCTGGACTCTTTCTTTCAATACTAGCCATGGTGGCTGCTGCTAGCATTGAAAAAGAAAGAAGGGAAACTGCTATTCAACAATCTATAAAGATAAGCGCCTTCTGGCTAGTCCCTCAATACTTCCTAGTGGGTGCCGGGGAGGCTTTCGTCTATGTTGGACAACTTGAGTTTTTCATCAGAGAGGCACCAGCAAGGATGAAATCAATGAGCACTGGGCTTTTCCTCAGCACCATCTCAATGGGTTTCTTTGTTAGTAGTTTGCTGGTGTCTTTAGTTGACAAAGCAACCAAGAAAATCTGGCTGAGGAACAACTTGAACAAGGGGAGGTTGAATAACTTCTATTGGTTACTAGCAGTGCTAGGAGGGTTGAACTTCTTCGTTTTCCTAGCATTTGCAAGGGGACATCAGTACAAAGTCCAGCACTACATCAAGCCCAAAAACTGTAACGAGAAAGGGTTTAAACCTGCAGGGGATTTGACTGCTTTAGAGATGGTGAAGGAGGAGGGAATGATTTAACTGTCATGAACATGCTTAAGGGAAAGGACATCAATAAATAGGAAGCACCCTAGTGAGAAAGGGTGTAAAACTGCAGATGATTTGACTGCTTTAAAGATGGTGAAGGAGGAAGGAATGATTTAACTGCCATAAACATGCTCAAGTAAAAGAACATCAATAAATAGGAAGGACCCTAGTCTACAGCTCTCCAAGGCCTTCCTAATGTTCTAAGATTTCTTTATACATACAATTAGAGGATGGTAGTTTATACTCAATTTTCAGACGTAATGAAAGTTGAGCCACTTAAGACCGCATGTTGTGTGCCTATTCTGTGTATGGTAATGCACAATTTTCAGGTTCTTATTTTAGAACCAAGTATTTATTACACAAGCGCCAGTTAAACTACAAAGCTTTTAGATGCAAATGATGTTGCTAATTTTGAATTCTGATATTTATGTCAATACCCAAGAAAAGAGATATATTATCCACTGACTCCAGCATGTCGACTACAGAAAAGTGCAATTCCAGGTAACTGAATCAACCATCCTTCTATAAATACGGCACTGAAAGAAAAAACAGTTATCTTGACAAACAGATGCCCATTTAAGAAACAGAAAGCTGACCTCCGAAGAATTACATAAAGCAAAAGCTCACTCTAAGAACTGCTTGCAGAGGCAGGTAAGTGGTTTATGACCAATGGCGGGCGTACAGCTCGGTGGTTTACATCATTTTGTTTGCGGGCCTTGTACATCTCTTCTGTCTCAATCACAACTAACCTCTTTACCTGAAGGGAAAAGGAATTACATTCAAAACAACAACCTAATAGTCCAAGCAATTATGATTTACAATTTAAGTCCTTATATTTCCGATAAATCACAAATGAAGACTTAATCTGAGTTTATATTAAAACCTGCTGGAGCATTCCCCTGACTGTAGGAGTATTCCATCGCATGACAGTCCGGTTGCACTTACGAAGACGCAATGCCTCTAAGGTACGCCTGTGAAGTCTCCTAGTTCCCGGAATGCCCCTCACCAAAGTTATATACAGGTGCGGACTCCATGCAATTGGAACTTGGGCTTTGAAGGCTTTGAATGCATTCATGTTTTCTCTTTGGCACCTGAATTGTCCAAAAAACAAATGGAATGGTGCACCTGAATTGTCCAAAAAACAAAAGGAATGGTGCTTTACAGTGACAGATACTTAAAGAAGAGAAGACTCCAAGTAAAGGAATGAAAATACAGAAAACGCATTCAAACCACTAAGGAAAACAATACCTTGTCTGTTATATTATATGAAAAGCACAAAAAAAGGCACATCAACGTCAACTGACTCTTATTGAGTAATGAAGGCCGAAGAAACCTATTCTCTAATAAAATCTCCAGAGATCACAAATATACCCGCATCCTGTCCTACTTTATCATTAAATATCAAGACATTGAATCAGTAAGACTATTTATAAATCTTGATATTTAAGGATATCCCTGAATTGTCCAAAAAACATCTTAGCAATGGTGCTTTGCACATAAAATGAAATCCTACAGCGACAGATACTTAAAGAAGAGAAGACTCCAAGTAAAGGAATGAAAATACGGAAAACCCATTCAAACCACAAAGGAAAACAATACCTTGTCTGTTATATTATATGAAAAGCACAAAAAAAGGCACATCAACGTCAACTGACTCTTATTGAGTAATGAAGGCCGAAGAAACCTGTTCTCTAATAAAATCTCTAGAGATCACAAATATACCCGCATCCTGTCCTACTTTATCAGTAAATATCAAGACATTGAATCAGTAAGACTATTTACAAAACTAGATATTTAAGGATGTCCCAACTGTTACTCAATTCCATTATGAAAAATCAGTGCAAAACACCAAAAACTGATAAAACTTCTAGCCAATATACAAATTGTCAGCTTATAGTAACTTCCCAACATTTGTTCCCCCTCGCTCAATATCTGATTCAGATAAACAAAGTATGCTTTATTCAAGATAGACAGAAAGAATCCAACGATTCATCGAAAAGTTGGCGTGCAAAATTTATGAATGGATTGTATTAGCAGAAAAGGAATCACATGGGCCCAAACTAGCTACAAAGTTAATATCAAGATAACGAAACAGGGACAAACAGAGAGTAGAAGAAATACCATACAAAGACAGACCACGAAGACACAGCAAAGCTCAAACCAAGGTACAAAAATTAACAGAGTACAGCTTAACCAAAGAAGTGACACACACACACACACACACACTGTGGCATTGCATCGAACAGATAGCGTGCATACTTTGAACCAACTAAGACAAAAGAACCCTGCTTTTGTTTGTTTAAAATTCACCAATCCCACTTTCAAACTTTCCTTTGCAAGTTTAATTGGACGCAAATCTAATGAAAATGACTAAGATATATCTAATTAATCAAATAGCAAGGTACCTGAATTACCAAGATCGTCAACTCAGAGAAAAAACTGACTTGTGACTCCGTCCCGCAGCAGAGGCTGCTCGATCTCTTGTAAAATGGCTGCGAGAGCTACCGAAGGACGCTCATTTTCTTGTGGCAGCTCCTGGGCTATAATTTCCCAAGCCCAGCATAAATGCAGGCAATGATATAGGCCCATCTCACAAATATTAGATTCTAGATTTTCCTATTACCCTTACTTATTAAATCTCCAAGCCAGCCCATTACTAAGGTGATGGTATTAATTGTATGGTTGAAGCTTATATGTTGTTTCAAGAGTTTTTTTTATAAAAAAAATAAACCTCATCTCATTTTTATTTTAAATTGATTGATAATGTTGTGAGTTGACCCATCAAGTTGATTGAATTTAATTTAGAGTTTTGATAAGTCACCTGATTAACATACTAATCTAAATTTAATAATATTTATTATTAATTGAGATAAGTTTAAAACATTATCATAATTATCCTATAGTTTAATTATTTTTACACTTATTTTTTTTAGAATGTAAATTATTATGTGCATATTAAAAGTTTAGGATGAAATTATAATTTTTAAAAACATGGAGAGTAAATATAAAAATGACTAAATTATAATTTAGGTTAACAAACTTTTTTAAAAAGAAAATTTCAGTATTATGCTGAAATTAATAACTGTTTTATTAAAATTTGTTAAAGAAAAAATTAACAAAAAAGAATCAAAGTGTGAAACAAAGAAAAATTTCATGGCCAATCTCAAATTTGAAAGGAAAAAAATAGTCTATTTATATTTTTTTCTTACTTTTTAGTTTTTTTAAAATTTCATTTTTTACAAAGAGTTTATAAAAGTTTTTTATAGTATTTTTAAGATACTTTAAAGTAAAAATAACTTAAAATTAGGTTTTTAAGGTCCAAAGGACCCTGAATTTTAGATCACCTCAAATAAAAAAAAACCATAATAATAAGCAACAAGTTGCATGCTTAAAAAAATAAAATGGACGGTTAGGGGGGAGGCCTAGAGCTTGGCTTTTTTATTAAGGTTAGGCGTATAAGTTTAGCACATTAGCGCTTGATTTATTTTTGTTTTTTTTTGTTTTTTTCATTAATTTGTTTCTATTGAATTATTATTTTTTTAATAGTAATTAATCTTTTTACACTTTTGTAGTTTTTTTTAAGGGGATTAGTTTGATTTGTCTTGAATTCTTTTCTTTTATATTTTATGCGAATTCATTGTATTTAAACAAATTTCTTATAAAAATAAAATTATTTGTTATTAGTAACAACAATTAGTCACTAAAATAAAATGAATGAAAAATAAAAAATAAAAAAGACAATCAAAGTAAAACATTTGCATGTTCATCTATATTTTATTTCTATTATAAATATTAATTTTTTAATTTAATATGTAATTGGAGTTAACAGTTCTTTTTGAATTATCACTTCATATATTTTGAGTTTTTTGTATAAATCATAAATAGCATTTTTTTATTTCTCAATTAAAAAAATTATTAAAAATTAAATTTTATAATTTATTTTATGTAAAGTTATCATAATCTCAAATAAATATCTTAATATTGGGTTCATATCATGCATTTCTCCTTTATATCTATTACAAAGATTAACTTTTCAATTTAATATTTAATTGGTGTTAATAATTGCTTTTGATTATCACACTTCATATTTTTTTTTATTTCTTGATTTAAAAGAAAAATATTAAGAATCGGATTTTATAATTTATTTTCTATAATATTATCACAATCTCAAACAAATGTCTTAGTATTATGTTAATGTTCAATTTTTTGAGCATTTATTTTTTATTATATAATTAAATAAAAAATAATTTCTCAAAAAATACAAAGCTATTAAACTTGTGAAACTCATGATTTGGATTGTAAATTTAATTAGGTAATATTAGTTGACTTAGATCAATTTAATATATCATTATCTTAATATTTTTTTAAATAATAATACTTTAAGATTTTTTAAAAATTAAATCATATTTTTACAGTAGTTTGGGTTATCTTTGAATTCAAATTGGGATGTTTAAAGGTTGGATAAAAACATTGACAGTGATCTTTACATTTATTTTTTGAGTTCAAAAACATCTTTATCCTACCCAATTATAACACGTAACAATTATCTAATATGACATAAAACAAATAAACTTAACATATATATTTTATTAGAAAAAAAAAAGATTCACGCACTTAAATAGCAGGAATAAAAATAAAGGGATTCAAATAGAAACCATTGAAAAGGTTATGCACAATAACTATTGATAACTAAAAAAAAACAATCAAATCTGATTGCGGTTAGCGTTTTTCAAGGAATTATTTAAATTATTTTTGATAATATAGGGATTAATTGATTAGTTTTTAATGAACTACTAGAACCAATCTATAAGTACTCCCAAGAAATTGTATATAAACCCCGAAAGAATGAAGAACGAGAGGTCAGGTGATTGATGATAAAAGAAACCGAACAAAAAATGAATAGAAAAGCTTTAACGAAAGCTTACAACCCAAACTCTCTCACTATCACTGATAAACAATTTTTTGCAGTTCTCTCTCCCTCTCCCTCTCCCTGTCGCCCATGTTTTAATTGTTCTCGACTATCTTGTCTCTACATGTACGATGATATTTGTCCCTTGCGTACGTAAATTTTTGTGTGTTTTCGAGGTTTGTCATGGTCAGTTGACGAGAAGTCATTAAAAGATGCTTTCTCTTCCTTCGGAGATGTCTCACTGAAGGAACTACTACTTTGGCAAACCTGCTAATAATCCCAAAACACTGTTACCTTGGTTAGTGCCGCCTTGGGCTCTGAAATTGTTATGCGAACCACTTGTTCGATGAATATTTCAATCAATCCCTTTTGCTCAATCTAATCTGATAGGCGGTGATCTTTAATTCTTTGGGATGGTTGTGGTTTAGGGAGGATATTGTATGATAAAGACAGGGGCAGATCGGTTTGTCAGTTTTTCTAAAGAAGATGAGGCTGTGTCTGCAAAAGATGCAATGGATGGGAAGGTGACCATGGATTCATTTCCTTTCCTTTTCTTTTTTGGTTACTGCTCGAAGGTGCTTTGATAGTGAATAATTTCATTGCAGGCATTGTTAGGTCGTCCATTAAGGATAAGCTATGCTCTAAAGGAGGACTGGTCGGTGTCCCTCGCCTTCCAAATGGAGGAGATGGTGCCCCTAATGGCAATGCTTGAACTTCTCCGCATTTATTTAGCATAACGAGAGGGGAAGATCAAAATGAAAAATAAAGATTTTTGTTTCCATATTATTGTATGATTGATGAGCTTTGATTATCGTTGAATAAATCGGCTTTGTGTTGTGTGGGAAGCGAATTATTTTCTTCTTTGATTTATAGTTAATTTTATTTATCTTTTCAGTAAAAACTTGGTTTAATTTTTCTTTATATATATTTTTCTGGGAAAACCTCTTCTCTTCTTTTTTTTATGAATGGAGTTTCAATCTCTTGATTTATTGATTTTATCTCAAATATATATATTTACATTACACGATTATCTTTCCATCCATCACCAATTACTAATTTTGAGATGGTTAATGTATCCACTAGCTGTTTCCTTCCATTTGGTTGCAAAATAATAATAAAAAAAGAAGTTTCAATACATGGATTAAAGATACATTATGTTATATATATATATATATATTGAAAAAAAACAAGAGATAATAATCCTAACCTAAAAAAGTTAATTGGTTAAATATTAGAATAAAATTATGTTTTCATCCAAATAGAACCCTCTAACTATGTGTTGATATATTAAGCACAAAAGAAAGCTTTATTAATATTTTAGTAAAGAACTATTGAGCAGATATATAAATTTAATGAAAGTTTGCTAATCTGAATAGATTAATTGAAGTTGAATGATGAGTGCTTTATTTTATGCAACTTGTAAATTGTTTTTTTATGTTAATGCTTTGATTACTAGGGACTAGTAACAAGCTAGTTAGGGAGTGTGATTATTACTTAAAATTGTATTTTTATTAAGATTTTATATCAATATTTTGTATTTGAAGTATCAATAACTCCTTAACTAAAACATGTTTTATAATAACAAGTTTGATACTATAAGATATCCTTCATTTATGGTAAATGTCCATCTTAAATGCAAGTCTATCAAATAAATTAAATGATTGATTAATGAGTTCAACTACTGAAATTGAGAAGATAAATAAAAGGTGAAACTTAGAAAATATATGTTGGTTCAGTCCAAACTGAAACATTATTCAGTCATTAGGTTCATTGGAATATAGACTTAATTCTGCTGTTTGAGAGTTTAAATCTTAGCAACAACTAAGAAGTCAAAAATTTATCCTATAATCCAACACTGTTCAGCCAATAACTTGAGTTCTAGAAATCCAAATGACCTCAATTTTTTTTATTGAAAATCTAAGACAATATCCTAGAACTTTCATGAATTAAATCTATTCCAATTCGCAATAACGTTTTGTTCAGACAAGAAGATAAGGATTGTCACCAAGTCAAAATATGGCCACCCACTTAACAATTAGTCAACAAATCAATAGTTTTTTATTTTGGCTTATAAAAGGAAGTATTTGTCATGCATTTAGGCATCTTGATTTTAGATCAAGATTATGCTTTTTATTTGTTTCTTTATATTTTTGTAATGTTTAAGTTTTATTTTATATTATATTTTCCATAATCTCTTGTTTATGATTTTTATTTTATTTACTATACTTATGTTCTTATATTGTTTATTTATGTTTCTCTTTTTCATTATGTTTAGCTAAATTTATCATGTCAAAGTAAAAATATTTCATTAATGGTATTAGAATAGGTATAGTATAAACTCAATATAGACCTTAATGTTTGATACTAACATGTTTGGTACTTGTTATCTTATTCACTTTAAATACTTTGCTTGTTAAATGGTTAATCTAGATTTGTGTTGTATAATACTTAATAGAACAAATACTTGTCACTTTTATAGCCCAACAATATACTATAACCGACACTTGTGCTATGAAAGGAACTTGATTTGTTGTTAAAATAAGTTATAATCCTGAATACTTGACTATTTACAAGTATTAACATTATTCGAATAAGATAACTAATGTAATAATCATGTTAACAATTTATAATCTAATTGGAACCTTCTTTGTGTGTGATTTCCAATTAAGTAATAAAAGGAGTTTGTACTACACTTGTTTGAAATACCATTAGTGGATTTTTTAACCTTAATAATTATTTTATTCTTGTTTAATCTTTATATTAATATTACATCTCAAAGTCCTCTTCAATTCATCATCATCATCATCATCATCATTATTATTATTATTATTATTATTATTATTATTATTATTATTATTATTATTATTATTATTATATAATTAACCTTCATGTGGGTCTACTCCAGTCTTGTCGGGTTATTTATTACTTCGACACTCCTACATTTAGAAGAAGACATCAATCTTTTAGTCGTGTAAACATAAATAGTACAATGTTTGATTCCCTTAAACTTTTCTCCTTAACCCATATAATAAGCCTTAGGCTAATAGCTCCCAAGTCAGTTGACTTTAAAGTATTAGGTGTTAAAACACCCATTTGAACTTAATTACTTAGGTCAGGGAGGCTACAAAACCAAACTTATCTATATTTTTATTATAACCAATTTTTTGTTTTGTTTTTTATACAAATTATATATTATCTCTTTCTTTTAGTTGTTATCTTTAATAAAAGAACATACATAATGTAATAATCGAATTTGCAACCCACAATCATAAGTTAAAGTGTGTGTGTGAAAATGAAAGTTTAAGAATACTTGTTAAACGAATATATGAGCAAAATCAATTGATGATGATGCGAGAGTTTCTAAATCTGAATATTTCAAAAGGTATTATGATACACCTTTTTAAAAATATTTACTAAGATGTGTCTCAAGAGTTACTTTATCAAAAAAATTCCTTTTAGTTTTGCAAATAGTTTATGAAATAAAAAATATTGTTAGTTTTTTTTAATGTCAACTACTACCCTTTCCCCCTAACTAAAATAAAATATTGTTCTCAATGTCCTAAAGTAGAAAAATAGAGTATAAAAGACATCACCTAAAACAACGACACTGACAAATCTGAAATATATTTAAACAAATATAAGAAATAACAAAACAATATGTTATTAATAAAACCAAAAGATACAAGTTCCTGTAAACTAATACTTAAATTGTAATTGCAATTATGGCTCACATCTTCAATTAATTTTACATCTAAAAACACTTTAAATGCCCTTTATGAGTTAGGGATAAGCTTTACATTTAGTTTTCTCGAAAACTAACAACCAAGATCTTTTTTAATTAGATTTTCAAGACTAAATCGATCATATTCTTTATAAAAATAGGGTTACAAATCATGAATTGCATGATTCACATCTCCATTAGAATGTGTCTCAAAAGTTAATAGAAAATTATCTAAATGCTCCTTACTCAGGCCATTATTAATGAATTATATTTTATTTTCATAATTTATTGATATCATTCCTAAAGAATAATATTGTGCATTTCAAGTCCATCTGGCATATCGATAATAGATTTTCAATTGTTTTGTATAATGTTTCTTTACAAAAGTGCTTTTATCTGTTCCAGACATATATGAAATAAATGAATTAGAAGACTTACCTGATAATTGAACCTTTTCTTTAATTAGCCAGCAAATCTCTTCAAGAATTCCATGGTTCATTAACAACCCCAATCTTGCATACCTAGCTCTGTAAATTTTTATAATCTTATTTTAAGGCAAAATAGAAAAAATATTTTTTTAATTTTTTAAGAGTGGTGTCCATTTTTAAATAAAAAGTGGAAAAGAGATACCAAGAAAAGAGATGGAACAAGGAATTGAACAAATATATATACAGATATCAATTATTAAGGAAATCTAAAAAACCAACTTAAAAGTCATGAAGTACTATTATCCGCCATTTGACTAAGATTGGAGAAAGACTTGAAAACATTGTCATTTTTTAGATTTTTAAAATCACAAGCCCTATATGTATACACATGTTTCGCAATAAAAGGACTGCTCCATCTTAATCTTAATTTTCTCATTTTCATAAATGCATCTTTAAAATATTTAATCAGAATAATATTTGAATAAGTAAGGGTCATCCCAATAAAAGTTCTTCACTTCGTTCAAGAACTTTCCTTTATCTTAGGTACTCCAATGAGTTGGCAAATATCTTGAAGCAAGAAAATTGGTAAAATTAGCAGACTAAGACATTGATCTAAGAGAAAGTAAGATTTGTTAGGAAAGTAATGATCAATTAGTGTAATGTTGGATGTCGAATCTATTATTAAACTTGACAAAACATCCGCATTAACATTTTCGATGTCTTTTTTATTTGTGATTTCTTCCTGAAAATAAATCATTTGCAAATCTTCAAATTCATCAAACTCAATTTTACTCGAAGTAAATTCAAGTTGATAATAAACTAGTTTTTCAATAAGATCTACTTCTTGTAAATCATTATCATCTCTAGGTTGCTTGTAAATGTTAAAAATATTCATCTTCGATGTCATATTTTCAAATGATAGTTTTATCAGTTCATTCCTATAATTATTTAATACATTAAAAGTTACAAGAAATAGACGTCCTAAAATAACAAGAAATGAATCACATGCTTCAACAGGTTGTTTGTCCAAGATAATAAAATTTATAGGATAAATGAATTTATCAACTTGTAGTAACACATCCTCAACTATTCTTTCAGACTCTTTTATTGATCTATTAGTAAGTAAAAGAGTTATAGAAGTTGGTTTTAAGTCACTTAGATTGAGACTTTAAAAACTAAATATGAAAGTAAATTCACACTAGCTTCAAAGCTAAGTAAAACTTTTTTAATTTTATGTTCTTCAATAAAACAAGAAGTTGTAGGATAGCCAAGGTCTTTATATTTCAAAGCGTTATTATTTTAAAGAATGACATTTACTTATTTGACTAAAAAGATTTTTTTTTCACATTTAGTTTTCTCTTTATAGTGAATAGATTTTTTAAAAATTTAGCATAGGAAGGTACTTGTTTAACAGCATCTATTCTTGTAGTAACACATCCTCAACTATGCTTTCAGACTCTTTTATTGATCTATTAGTAAGTAAAAGAGTTATAGAAGTTGGTTTTAAGTCACTTAGATTGAGACTTTAAAAACTAAATATGAAAGTAAATTCACACTAGCTTCAAAACCAAGTAAAACTTTTTTAATTTTATGTTCTTCAATAAAACAAGAAGTTGTAGGATAGCCAAGGTCTTTATATTTCAAAGCGTTATTATTTTAAAGAATGACATTTACTTATTTGACTAAAAAGATTTTTTTTCACATTTAGTTTTCTCTTTATAGTGAATAGATTTTTTAAAAATTTAGCATAGGAAGGTACTTGTTTAACAGCATCTAGCAAAAGTATATTGATCCTTACCTGTTTAAAAGTTTTAAAGATTTTAGAGTTGTGATTAACTTTTTTTTTGTTTGGTCATGACATGAGGAAATGAAAGTGCTAGTAGGGAATTAATCTTTTCAATAACCTTACCATTATGTAGAGTAATGATTAATTTGACTTGATTTATGTGTTGGCTTCTGAAACTACTTGCATTTGCATTATATTAACTCTTAGGATTTTGTTGTGGTTGAGATGAAAACTTGTCTTTCTCTTGAAAATTAAGAGCAGATGTGAGTTTTATAAGAGTATTTTTAAAATTTGTCATGCTTTGAGTAAGTTGAGTGTTAATTGTTTTATACTTTTCAATGAAACATGATATATAAGTCTAAAATAAATGTGACTTTTGCAAGCGTATCTTTAAAATATATCATACTTTGAGCAAGTTGAGTAATGATTATTTCCTGCTTTTTAATGAAACATGATTATATAAGTATAGTAAATGAAATGAAAAGCATAAAGAAGAGATTAATGAAAGCAAAACTTAAGCATTACAAAAATATAAATAAAAAGAGCAACAATATGATCTTGATTTGAAAACCAAAATACTTAAATACATGAAAAATACTTTTTTTATAGACTAAAATTTAAAACTATTGATTTAATGACTAATTATTGAGAGGGTGGGGCCACCTCTAAACTTGGTAACAATTTTTATCTTCTTGTCTATCAAAAAATCATTGATAACATCAGAATATGAACATATAGTCTTCATAAAAGTTCTGGAAAATTATCCTAACTTTTCAATTAAAAAAAATCGGTGTATTTGAACTTCTAGAACTCGAGATATAGGCTAAACACTGAACAATGTTTGGGTTGTAGGACAGATTCAAACTTCTTTTTTTAACACTAAGATTTGACTTCCAAACAGCAAAATTAAATCTTAAACTCTCATAAATGTTTTATACCTATGTCTTAGCTTTATAGCTATATAAATCAAACTGAAATCTAATAATTATAACTCCATATATGACCCAATGACTAAATAGTATTCTAGTATGAATTGAATCAATATCTCTTTTTTAAACTTACCCTTTTCTTTGTCTTTTCACATTCAATAGTTAATTATATCAATCAATCCTTTTAATTATTAGATATGATTATATTTAAAATGAGTATTTACTATAAATTAAAGATATCTTATATTATTAGACTTGTTATTATAAAACATGTTTAAGTTAGAGAATTTAATGATACTTTAAATGCAATATGACCTTAATGAGAATACATTTTTAATTACTAATCAATAGCCTTAAGGCTATTCCCATCACACAAATTATCATCCTTTTTTCAATAAATCATATCATTTTCAAACATTACATTTAACTCATACCCATATAGATACAATATTTAAATATAAAATTCTCATAATGCAATTAAAAATTATCAATTAAGTATATTGTACTGAATTCAATTACATGAAAAAAATACTATCAATTTGATTACATAACATAATAGGTAATTTCAATTTATACTTATATATTCATTAATTACAGGTAAAAACTAAAATAAATAAGCAGGACTACTACTCTTGTTGAGTTCGTGGAAATCCTGAAATGAACATCCATCTTTATAAATACACATCATAATTATAAATATTAAAAATTAAACAATACTTTCAAAATTCTATCATTAAACTTTATTCTAAATAAAATACAATCTTCCTTATAACAATTAATTTATTTAGGCCTTGACATGTATAAGAATAACATGTAAACTTGGTTAATTATGAGTTATTAATGATCTCCACCATCTATACAAAGATGTTAATATAATCTTTACGATAATTTTATTTATATTTTCATATCTTTATACAGGTTTTCAAATAAAAAAAGCCTAACACATTTTGCCACTTTTATATATATATATATATATATATATATAAGTGGCAAAATATATAAGGCTTTTTTATTTGAAAAACCCATAGATGCTTAGCCATTCTTACCACCACCTCTCCTGCATTAACAAAGTCAAAGTTATGATAACTAATGAGTTTATTATAAAAATCCTATTTCAATTCATATATTTAGTTTAATTAAAGGAAATTTACATCATTATATACATTATAAAAAGTTCAACTCTTCTACCTATTTAAAACATGTTTATTCATTGATATAAAATATATAACCCTAAGTTAAACACATAAACCAGTAAATAACCCTTAATCTTTTCTTATATAAAATCTTTCTACATTATACTATCTTTTACTTTTAGTTATCGTTACTTAGTTTTTCTTCTCGTGTACAACTATAAAGATACATATTTTGACTTTTTTTTAACACTTTCTCTTAAAAAACATGTTGAGAGAGATACATACAAATCAATTCTTAACAGTGTTAAAAGCGTTTGAGTGAAGATTTAACATAAAAAACAAAACAAATTGAAGTTTGTAAAATCCTTTACCTCTATTTCTATATTTGAGAACCAAGTCACAGAGAAATCTCTATATATAATAGAAAAAAAAAACATTTTATCATATCATGCAGTGATGAATATGTATAATTAAAAACATTTTAGAATTTGTATGTATGTATGAAAACATGGTATTTTTTTATTTTTGAAAAGAAAAATTAATTTAAAATTTTTGAGATTTTATTTTTATTTTTTATTTTATTGAATGAAATCTAATCTAATACATTTTAGTTTGAGCCGGAGGTAATCTAACTATAAATAATAAAGATGTTCTCTAGTATCCATATGAACAGAGTGAATTAATCACTCTTCACTGCTCCCTGTTTATACGCAAAATGAAGAATGAAGAGTAAATTAATTCAGTGTTTACTGTTTAATTTGTACAACATTAAAGAAAGTTTCCATGCAGCAAAAGAAAGGTGGCTACCCTGTACGGCGGTTCTAGAAAGTTTTTTAATTGAAGCAAAACGATAGCGACCAGGTAATACAATAAAGCATTCTAATAAAGCATTCCAGTGTTTGCATTAATGGTAAAAGAAGTTTGTTTGTTTTACTATATTTAGGTTTGAATACTGATATATATATTTGTCATTCTCGGGATGTTTTATATGTCGGGATGTTTTATATGTTTGTTAAGTTTGTAGGTATTTAATAGGTCGTGAGGATTAGTCATAGTACAAGCTAACCCGGACATCCATGTAAATAAAAAAAACTCTTGAAATGCAAATTTAAATTACTTTTAAAAAAAAAAACTAAATTCCAGCCTCAATTTCGGATAGAATCTACAATAATAAGAGTATCGGTTAACATATAACCAAACACTTGTCAATTATATTTTACAGTAAACACAGCCGCAACGATAAACATAATACATAGGAAAAAGCAGCAACTTTGAAAATGAAATTAGTAAATGGGCAAAGAATTGGGATATTTTTATTTCAGAGGGCTATCTCTTTTTTCAAGGGCTCGTGGATGTTGGGCGCCGTTGGCTTCCCCATGGACATTTCTTGCTCAAGAGGAAAGGTAGAGACTAGATAGTGTCGGCGAGTCACTGTTTAGTCTCAATACCCATTCGCTAATCCCAAAAAACACAAAGAAAGTCCCGTTATCGTAAATCCATGGAAGACAACACAAGAGCAGCAGCACCACCACCACCTCAGCCACCAAATTTCGATCTCAACGACACCAACAACACCGCCTTGGTCGATGCTTTCTGCGAGATCACCTCTTCTTCCAAACAAGAAGCTCTCTTTTTCTTAGAAAGTCACCAATGGGATCTAGACTCCGCTGTGTCTACCTTCCTCGACAACGACTCCGCCCCTCCCCTCGTAACTGCAATCCCTCCTCTTCCTTCTCACCCAGTTAACTCTGCCTCTCCCTCTCCTTCCCCGTCCCCTCCGCAGTCTCACTCCCCCAATTACTCTCCCTCCCAATCTCCGTCTCGGTCTCGCTCTCCTTCTCCGATCCCGTCACGAGCTCCCTACCGGCTAAGATCGAGGGGTAAGAAGCCCAGCGCCAATCAGACACGTGGCGGAGTCCGAACGCTTGCTGATCTTAATCGGACCCCTAATGCTGGGTCCGATAGTGATGACGATGACGAGCCGCAGCAGTATTATACTGGTGGTGAAAAGAGGTGACTTCAATTTATTTATTTTCAAATTTTGATTTAACCCTAAGATTTTGAAAGCCAATTGTAATTAATTAAGCTGAATTGTTGAATTAGGGTTACGGTTCGGGTTAGTTCAGCTATTGTGTTAATCAACCATGATTTATTATTATTGTTGTTTAAAAAAATGTTAACCGGTTCTAAATTTTCTGGTTTTCAGTGGAATGCTGGTTCAAGACCCTAGCAAACGTTATGATGTGGATGGAATTTTTGATCAAGCTCGACATTCAGGTGCTGTAGAAAGACCTGCTGATTACCATCGGCCGTCTTCGAGCTCGAGAAGCTTCCCTGGAACGGGGAGGTTGCTTTCAGGGGATAGAATGGTATCATCTGCTCCTCAACCACCTGCAGCTGTCAATCATGCTGTTACTCTATGGAGGAACGGGTTCACGGTGGATGATGGTCCTTTAAGGAGGTTTGATGATCCCGCTAATGCCTCCTTTTTGGAGGTGATTTTTTTAACCATGCTAACTTTCTTTTAAATCATTAAGGTATTCATGAAATGAATGATTCTAGATGGTGTCTAGCTGATACTGATACATGAGGTTTGGAGGAATGCTAGTAAATTTAACAAGGTAAAATGTCATTGCAACTGGTGCTGAAGCACAGTAATATATTATTGGAGTGCTAGTTGGATTTGCAAGCCATGTTAGATGATCAAAATTGTACTTTTTATTATTATTATATAAAGCAGTAGATCAAGTTATTTGGTTTTAGAGTCTCTACCTGCAAGTATTTTTCTTACTTCTTGGGTGATGGTAGTGCTTTATGGTCAAATCCACATGTGTGGGTTCAGCGATATTTTTTCTGTTGAACAGTAGAATTTAATTTCGAAGTAAATTCTGCGTTATCTAACTTCCGTTGGATGATGCATAAGGTTTATGCTCCTATAATGGAAGGACTTGCTATTCATTTAGTGTTTAACCTCTAATGGAAAACTGCGTTTATTAAATGTATCTTGGGCAGAGCATCAAGCGGTCTGAGTGTCCAAGAGAGCTTGAACCATTGGATAGGGGGACTCAAGTGCATCTTGATCTCATGCGGCGAGAGGAGAACTACTCTGTGAGTTCTTCTTTTTCCACTTTATTTTTCCTAATAAAACATTATTTTCTGCATTTATCTTTTCATCATTGTACCCTCCTCCTATGTTTATGCAGGAACCAGAGAAGCCTCTAGTTTCATTCCAAGGTGTGGGAAGAGCTTTAGGTAGCAGCAGTGACACCACTGTCTCTGCTGCCTCTGCTGCCTCTGAGCCAACCGTTGCTTCCCTCAAGGCGGCCCCAGTCCCAACCCCAGGTCTAGTACTAGATTCTTCTTCACCAACAACCTCAATTCAGCTTAGGTTAGCTGATGGCACGCGCATGGTTTCTCGCTTCAACTTAAACCATACCATCAGAGACATTCGTGCCTTCATTGAGGCATCAAGGCCAGGTGGGGCAAGCAATTATCAACTGCAGACAATGGGATTCCCTCCAAAACAGCTCACTGATCCGGATCAGACTATTGAGGAGGCTGGCATAGCTAGCTCTGTTGTCATCCAGAAATTCTAACTGGGTTGCTGGTGGACTTTTCTTCCGCTTGATTGGATTCATGACACTTACATTAAAGGCGTTTATTTACAATTGTTATGGAATTTGTTTATACGGTAGAAGTTTAATTTGTTTTCAGGCCTATTCGCATAAGAATTAGGGTTGGGTCCTTCTGTTGTTGTTCCTAGGCTGCTTTTGCACCGACCTTAGAGTGATCGATCGTCTTTTATTTACCCAGGGCTGTGGATTACACATGCCACGTAACAGACAAAATGATAAAAACTAAAGAGGTGGTGTTTCATAGCATTCATACCATTGAGATTTGTGTTTGGATTTGTGTTTCGTTGAAAGTTTAATATTTTTATTTTTTATAAAATATTATTTATACAGAGTTTTTTAAATTAAAAAAGTAATACATATATATAATCAAATAAATAAATGAAAAATTATTAATGACATTTAAAAATAAAATATAAAAAATTGAGAGAAAAATATAAATTATGATATTGAATATTGAAAAATAGGATATTAAAACAAAAAGAAAAAATAAATAACATGTAAAGTTATATATGCTAAAAATATCATCTAAAAATAAATAATTTATTATTTTTAAAATATAAAATAAATAACGTGTGAAGTTATATATGCTAAAAATATCATCTAAAAATAAATAATTTATTATTTTTAAAATATAAATTATTTATAAAAGATAAAAATAAAATCATATATGAATTTAAAAAATCACTTAAAAAATTAAATATATAATAAAAAAATCAATATTTTTTAAAAGAGATCCTTGAACAAAATAGAAAAGAGAAGATTTTTTTTTTAGTTTTTTAACTAATTATGTTATTTTATTTCTTTTCAATTGCATTCTTTAAAGCGATATTTTCATGGAAACTATAGCTATTAAACCCAGCTTGAGGATTGACCCGGTTAAGAGATTAAGTCTCGAGTTACACAGGTTGACTCAAGTTAACCAAAAAATTAAAAAAATATATTTAAGATTTTAATGTTTTATATGAAAAAATTAAGAAACAATTCATGTGAATATAAATTATACATATTGTAAATAATTAAATTTAAAATATTATTTTAAAAGTTTTTTTAATCCTATATTGGAAAGATATAATCATATTTTTTTAAGTTGAAATATTTAAACCAAAAATATTTTTTTTATCTCATATTGAAAAAACACAATTTTTTTTCTTATGAATAGAAAGTATATATACTAAATAGTTTTAAATTTCGCATTGAAAAAATAAAATATTATTTTATTATTTATATAGTGAACTTTTAAATGAGTTAGTGACAAACTGAAAAATATAAAAAAACAAAAGGGTCTTTAGGTAGAAGAAAAAACATATTTGAAAAAAAATAGTCTTTACTAGGTTTTACTAGGTCACTTGAGTTCCAAGTTAACAAAAATGTCTAGGTAGGAGAAAAAACACATTTGAAAAAAAAAAATTTGCTAGGTCACTCGAGTTCTGGGTTGATCAACCAGTTTACACCGAACAAATTATAAGATTAAATTTTGAAAGAAATAGACCTAGTCAAGGTCGCCAGGTCACCCAAATCTTGAGTTGACCAGCCAGGCCGATCAGGTTTGATAATTATGATGACAATCATGCCTGCCAAACCCATGATATTGGGTTCGACATGGCAGCTAGACCCAATAACCTTAGGTCTGATGACTGTTCTAAACCTAAAAAGCCTTGAGATTGACAACATTGACACTTGACCTAAGAGCCTTGGTTTTGGTGGCCATATCAAACTCATAAGACTTAGGTCAACTGATCATGCCTTGACTTAACATATCCTGACAGCTTTTGAAATAAAAATAGAAAAAACAACACTTTCATGCTTCTCTGAACATTTATAGTATGGTTTACAATGCAAACACTCTACGTTAACAATATGGTTCATAATGCAAACACTCTATATATACAATACCAACATAATAATTTTCTCACACATTTTAAAGTATAGTATAATAAGTTTGCAATTCTTCATCATTTTTTTAATTAAATAACCAAATTGAAATATTAAACAATTGGTATTAATAGATTAACAACTACAAATTGCTCCACAAAAAATAAAAAGCCTATGTACATAGAATAAAAAAAATTAGGTTAATTTTTATCATAGAATAATTAAAAAATGGTTTTATTTTTTGGGGATGACAATGTAACAAATTATATATCTTTCCATCCCATTTTTTTGTATTTCAAGATTGGATTCAAAATGGTCCAAGTTGGTACTTATAATATAATATTTAAAGGTCAATATGGAAGTTTATATAAATATTAAATTTATATTATTTTTTCTTTTTTCTTTCTTATTTTTCTTTAAATATAAATAATTGAAAGTTAATCAAACTAAAAAATTATTTTAAAACAATAATTATTTATAAAATATAATTAAATATAAGTATATTTAGCTTTCGTATGTGTTGGTAACATATTTCTCCATCCATTTTCTTTTATGAATAAAAAGAAAAGGCTTTTTGATTAGTACTCAAAAGTGTATTTTTATCATGGTTTTATATTATCATTTTGCACTTGAAGTATCAATAACTCCTTAACTAAAATATGTTTTATAATAATCTATCCAATAATATAAAATACCTTTAATTTGTGGTAAATATCCATTTTAAATGCAGACTTATCACATAAATAAAAGGATTGATTGATGACTTTAAGAACTTCAATTGCAAAGGCAAAGAGATGATCAAACTTAGAAAAGAGATGTTGGTGCAATCCAAACCGAAACACTGTTCGGTAATTGGGTCATATCTGGAGCTATAGATCTCAGATTTATGTCTACTTTATATGAATAGAAAGGTAAGACATAGCCCTACAACTTTCATATGGAGTCCAAGATCTAAAAAGGTCATTTTCAAGTCCAAATTGTTGCAACAACAAAGAAGCCCGAATCTGTCCTCCAGCTCGAGTATTGTTCAGTATTTTGGCCATATCTGGAGTTCTAGAAGTCGAAATAAGCTGAATTGTTTACAAAAGAAAGTTGAGACAATTTCCTAGAACTTTTATGTTTTCAAGTGGCTCTAATTTTGACGTCATCAATGACATTTTGGGCAGACAAGAGAAGATAAGGATTGTCACCAAGTCAAGGGTTGACCACCTACTCATCAATTAGTCATCAAATCAATAGTTCCTAATTTTGGCCTATAAAAGGAGGCATTTGCCATACATTTAGGCATCTTGGTGTCCAGATCAAAATCATGCTCTTGTTTTCTCTCTTTGTATTCTTTGTAATGTTTATGTTTTACTTTCATTAATATCAAGTTTATGCCTTTCATTTCCTTTCCTTTGCTTAGTTAACTTTTATCTTATTTATGTTCTTATTTTGTTTATCTATTTTTCTTTCTTTCACTATGTCTAGCTAAGTTAATTATGTCAAGGTGAAAAGGTTACACTAATGGTGTAAGGAAAAGTATGGTATAAACTTAATATGGACTTTAATGTTTGATACTAACATGTTTTATATTTGTTATGTTGTTCACTCTTTAATACTTTGCTTGTTAAATGACTAATCTTGATTTATGTTGTATAGCAATTGGTACAACAAATGCTTGGCACTTTCATAGCCCATACTGTATGGTATAACCAACACCCGAGCTATGAAAGGAACTTGATTTGTTGTTAACATAAGTTATAATCATGAATGCTTGACGAAATTTACAAGTATTAGCATTAATTGAATAAGTTGACTAATGTAATCATGTTAACAATCTATAATATGATTGGAACCTCCTTTGTATGTGGATTCCAATTAAACAATAAGAGTTTATACTATACTTGTTTGACATACCATTAGTGGAACCTCTAACCTTGACATTTGTTATTATCATTGTTTAATCCTTACGTTAATTTTCCATCTCAAGGTTCTCATCAACTTTTCTTTTTTTTCTTTTTCTTTATTATTATTATTATTACTACTACTACTACTACTAGTAGTAGTAGTAGTAGTATTAGTGCTACTATTATTATTCTTGTTGTTATTGTTACTATTATTGTTGTTTATAATTTGTACAATTAACCTCCCTATGGTTCGACCCCGGTCTTGCCGGGTTATTTATTACTTCGACACTCCTATACTTGGGAGAAGACATCAATCTTTTCATCGTGTCAAGTTTTTGGCACACATATATCAAGTGGTAGACTTTGTAGGATATTCTCATCATTTTCAGAAAATATAGCTGAAGAAGATAATCAATCACTTCATAATGAGAATAATCGTGCTAGAACACTTAGAGACCACATGAATCCAATAAGAACAAGTGCACCATCATGTATAGGTTTTCCTCCCGATGCATCTCATTTTAATTTTAAACCAGACATTATTCAACTTTTACCTTTTTTTCATGGTTTTGAATTGGAAAATCCATACTTGCATTTAAGGGAATTTGAGAAGGTCTGCAACACATATAATAATTTAAATTGTAGCATGAACACCATCAGATTAATGCTTTTTCCTTTTTCATTAAAAGATAAAGCTAAAACATGACTACAAAATTTGAGATCAGGATCCATTCATGTTTGGGATGAAATGCAACAACAGTTTTTAAAAAAGTTTTTCCCATCTCATAGAACAAACTTTTTCAAAAGACAAATCATCACTTTCACTCAAAAACTAGGAGAAATATTTTACCAATGTTGGGATAGGTATCGAGACTTGCCTGGTACTTGCTCTTATCATGGTTTTGAAACATGGAGATTGGTTTCACATTTTTATGAAGGGTTAACACTTAAAGATAGGCAAATGGTTGGATTGATGTGCAATGAAACTTTTAAAGACAAAGACCCTGATGAAGCAATGGAGTACTTAGACTTGTTAGCTGAAAATACGTAAAATTGGGACACCGCGGGTACTTATGAGGCACCGAGTAAAACTCAACCTCATACATCTAGTAGAGGTATGTACAATCTTAGGGAAGATCATGACTTTCAAGCCAAGTTTGCATCTTTAACTAGAAAAGTCAAGGCACTAGAATTGAAAAAAAGTGGTTAATTAAAATCTGTTGAAAACATTGCATGTCAAATATGTGAAATAAATGAACACTCAACCGATAACTGTCCAACCTTGCCTTTTTTTAAGGAATGTCTCCATGAACAAGTCCATGCTTTAAACAGTTTCCAAAGGGCCAACCATAACCCATACTCACAAACATACAACCCTGGTTTGGAGAAATCATCTAAATTTTAGTTGGACGAGTGAGAACAACAATGCACAAACTTCACAACCACCATTTCAAGCACACCATAATTTTCAAAATTCTCATGGATATGCACCTCCTTATGCTCCACCTCCTAGAAGAAATCTTGAGGAAACATTGCATGCATTCATTGAAAAGCAAGAGACAATTAATACTCAACTTGCTCAAAACATGATAGATTTTAAGGATACTCTTGCAAAATTGACATCTGCTCTTAGTTTTCAAGAGAAAGGTAAGTTTTTATCTCAACCACAATAAAATCCCAAGGGGCAATAAAATGCAAATGCAAGTAGTTCCGGAAGCCAACACATAGATCAAGTCAAATCAGTCACTACTTTTCGCAGTGATAAGGTTATTGAAAAACCCTCTCTTGAACCTTATGACAAAGATGATGAGTCAATCTTTAAGGGTAAGGAAGGGGTTGAATCTGAAAATTACAAAGAAAAGACTGATTCTCTACCAGCACTTCCATTTCCTCAAGCCATGACCAAATAAAGAAAAGTCAATCACAACTCTGAAATTTTTGAAATTTTCAAACAGGTAAGAATCAATATACCTTTACTGGATGCTATTAAACAAATTCCTTCCTATACTAAATTTTTAAAAGAACTATGCACTGTGAAGAGGAAACTGAATGTGAAAAAGAAAGTCTTTCTCGCCGAACAAGTAAGTGTCATTCTTCAGAACAATAATGCTTTAAAATATAAAGACCCTGGTTGTCCTACAATTTCTTGCTTTATTGGAGAGCATAAAATTGAAAGAGCCTTACTTGATCTTGGTGCTAGTGTGAATTTACTTCTATATTCAGTTTTTCAGAGTCTCAATCTAGGTGACTTAAAACCAACTTCTATAACTCTTTTATTCACCGATAGATCTATAAAAGTGCCTAGAGGAATAATTAAAGATGTGTTAGTACAAGTCGATAAATTCATTTATCCTGTGGATTTTGTTGTCTTGGTCACACAACCTGTTGAAGCATGTAATTCATTTCCTGTTATTTTAGGACGTCCATTTCTTGCAACTTCTAACGCATTGATTAATTGTAGAAATGGACTGATAAAGCTATCATTTGGAAACATGACATTGGAGATGAATATTTTCAACATTTACAAGCAACCTGGAGATGATAATGATTTACAAGAAGTAGATCATATTGATGAATTAGTTTATGATCAACTTGAATCTACTTTAAGTAAAAATGAGTTGGATGAATTTGAAGATTTGCAAATGATTTATTCTAAGGAAGAAATCACGGATGAAAAAAAGCACAAAAAATATTGATGTGAATCTTTTATCAACAGTGACAACAGATTCGACATCTGACATCACACCAATTGATGATTACTTTCCTAACGAATCCTTACTTTCTCTTATCTTAATGCCTTGGTATGATAAAAATATTAATTTTCTTGCTTTAGAAGATTTGCCAGCTGATTGGAGTACCCAAGATAAAGAAAAGTTTTTGAACGAAGTGAAGAACTTTTATGTTGATGACCCTAACTTATTCAAATATTGTCCTGATCAAATATTTCAAAGATTCATTCCCGACAATGAGGTAAGTAGTGTCATTAAACTTTGTCATTTTGAAGCATGTGGAAGTTATTTCTTGTCAAATAAGACAGTTGCAAAAATATTTCAAAATAGATTTTATTGACCCACTATGTTCAAGGACACGTATGCATTCTGCAAAGCTTGTGAAAATTGTCAAAAAGTTGATACTAGTCAAAAAATTTTGTTTTATAATTCTCAACTCTATGCATTCCCTAGAGAGCTAAGACCAAAATGGAGGAATCCTTATGGGGCCTGTGATATTGAGAATTCAATGAATGACAATGATTTTAAGAAAAATGAACATCATTTGAAAGCTTACTTTGATAATTTTCCTAGTGAAAATGAATCAACTGATTTGAATGATCTTGTAGATAAAGGTTGATTATTTTTTTTCTCAGATAGCTTTTGTGTTTCTTTTTGAGTGATTTTTGCTAGTTTCTCTCACCCCGGTCAAATGGCGGATAACGATACTCCGTGACTTAAGTCGGTTTTTTCAGTTTCCCACAATAACTGATATCTATGTATACATTTGTGTAATTCTTTGAATCTCTCTTCCAATTCTCATTTGAAAATGGACACTAATCTTGCAAAATTGAAAAAGTATTTTCCCGCTCTACCTTAGAATGCGATTACAAAAATTTACCGTGTTAGATGTGCAAGATTGAAATTGTTAATGAACCATGGAATTCCTAAAGATATTTGCTGGTTGATTGAAGTAAAAGTCCGATTATCAGGTGAGTCCTCTAACTCCTTCATTTCATATATGCTTGGAACAGGTAAAAGCACTTTTGCAAAGAAACATCGTGCAAAACGACTGAAAGTTTGTCATCGATGTGCTAGATGGACTTGTAATACACAATGTCGTTCTTTAGGAATGATATCTATAAACCGTGAAGATAAAATACAATTCATTAAGGATGGCCTGAGTAAGGAGTCTTTAGATAACCTTCTATTGACTCTTGAGACGCATCCTAATGAAGATGTGCATTGTGCAATTCATGATTTATGGCTGCTATTTCATAAAGAACATGATCGACTTGGTCTTGGGAATCTGACTAAAAAGACCCTGTTTGTCAGTTTTTAAGAAAACTGGATGGGAAGCCTATCCCCGACCCATAGAGGGCATTTAAATTGTTCTTGGACGTAAAACCAAGGGAAGATGTGAGCGACAGTCACAACTACTTGTATATATACATGCTTTTTTAAAAGTAAATAAATAAATAAAAAGAGAGAGTGCGTGTGAGAGAGACTTTAGCTGACCTACTTATAGGTGGTATAATTGTCTTTCTAATTTCTCATCTATAAAACCCTTTTTTCCTTCCTTTCATTTCTACTAAACCCATATATTTAACAAATACTGAAGTGTGTAGAAATGGCAAGTTCCTCAGGTCATCATATAAGAAATATTTGTGTTTTCGGTGGATCTAGTCCTGGGAAAGAAAAGGAGTTTTTAGAATCAACAAATCATCTTGGTCAAGTGCTAGCTGAGAGAAAGATTCATTTAGTATATGAGAGAGGCAGTCTTGGGTTAATAGGAGGTATGTCAATAGCTGTATTTTTAGGAGGTAGTCAAGTTTTGAGGGTCGTCCCCGAAGCTTTAGCACAAGAGGACATCATTGGAAAAATAATTAGAGAGGAACTTCAGGTCTCTACAATGTCAGCTCGAATCAATGCAATGTTTAACCATGCTGATGCCTTCATTGCTTTACCAGGTGGTCTAGGCACATTGGAAGAGATATTTCATATTTTCTCTTAGGCCCAACTGCACATTCACCATAAACCCATAGGTTTGTTAAATGATAATGGTTATTATGATAAGTTGTTGTCTTTTCTTGATCACGCTGTGGAATAGGAATTTCTAACATCTTCTGCATGACAAATCATAATCTATGCTGCTACTGCTGAACAATTGATTAACCAACTACAATCTTTCGTTCCTGTAATTGATCCTTCTATGAGTCGTATAAATTGGTCAACTAAGGAAAGCTGTAAAAAGCTTAGATTGGATTTGAGCTTTCATTTGTGAATCTTTGTGTCTTTTGGTTTTATTATTGTGTTCTGTTGTTCCTTATATTTGTTTTAGTGTGTTTCAAGTTTGTTAGTGTTCGTTATTTCAAGTGATATCTTCTATACTCTATCTTTCTACCTTTAAACATTAAGAACAATGTCTTGTTTTAGTTGAGGGGGAGAGGGTAGTAGCTAAAAAAAAAACTGTGTTTTCTATTTCATAAAGCATGTGCAAAATGGTTGTTACTATGATGGTAGAGTAAGGAGAATCTTTTATGACTTTTGAGACGCATCTTAGTAATCATTTGTAACAAGTTCTATCATAATACTTCTTGAAATATTCAGATTTACAAACTCTTACATTGTTATCACTTAAGTCTGCTCATATATTTATTTAACATGTATTCTTAAACCTTAATTTACACACACACACTTCAACATATATTGTGGGTTGCATATTAGATTATTACATTATTTATGTTCTTTTGTTAAAGGTAACAACTAAGGGAAATGGATAGTATATAATTAAAAAAAAGAAAAAAAAGAGAAAAAGAAAAAAAATGATAATAATAAAAATATAGATAAGTTTGGTTTCGTAGCCTCCCTAACCTAAGCAATTAAGCCCGAATGGGTGTTTTAACACCTAATACCCTAAAGTCAACTGACTTGGGAGCTATTGGCCCAACGCTTGTTACATGGGTTGAGGAGAAAAGCTTAAGGGAATCAAACATTGCACTATCTACATATCAGTATCTGCGACCCGAGTTACTAAGCTCGTAGGGGTGTTTTAACACCTAATGCCCTAAGACCAACTGGTCTGAAAGTCATTAGCTGAAAGCTTGTTACATGGGTTAAAGATGCATGGTGTTTTAAATTATATGTATATATATTTTAAAAAAAAAAGACAAAAATAATAATCCCAACCCAAAGAAGTTAACCTTAAACATTAGAACAAAAATTTTGTTTTCTTCCAAGAAAAGCCCCATAATTATGTGTTGATACATTGAGCACAAAAGAAAGGTTTATGAATATCTTGTTAAGAGGAATTGAGCAGGTCTATAAATATAACAAGAGTTTGTTTATCTGGATAGAGTAATGGAAGTCAAATGATGAATACCTTGCTTTGTGGAATTTGCAAATTGTCTTTTTATTTTAACGCTTTGATTACTAGGGACTAGTAATAAGCTAGTTGGGGGGGGGTGTGATTAGTACTCAAAAATGCATTTTTATCATGGTTTTATATCATCATTTTGCACTTGAAGTATCAATAACTCCTTAACTAAAGTACGTTTTATAATAATCTATCTAATAATATAAGATACCTTTAATTTGTGGTAAATGTCAATTTTAAATGCAAGCTTATCACATAAATAAAAGGATTGATTGATGACTTTAAGAACTTCAATTGCAAAGGCAAAGAGATGATCAAACTTAGAAAAGAGATGTTGGTGCAATCCAAACCGGAACACTGTTCGGTAATTGGGTCATATCTGGAGCTATAGATCTCAGATTTATGTCTACTTTATATGAATAGAAAGGTAAGACATAGCCCTACAACTTTCATATGGAGTCCAAGATCTAAAAAGGTCATTTTCAAGTCCAAATTATTGCAACAACAAAGAAGCCCGAATCTGTCCTCCAGCCCGAGTATTGTTCAGTATTTTGGCCATATCTGGAGTTCTAGAAGTAGAAATAAGCTGAATTGTTTACAAAAGAAAGTTGAGACAATTTCCTAGAACTTTTATGTTTTCAAGTGGCTCTAATTTTGACGTCATCAATGACGTTTTGGGCAGACAAGAGAAGATAAGGATTGTCACCAAGTCAAGGGTTGACCACCTACTCATCAATTAGTCATCAAATCAATAGTTCCTAATTTTGGCCTATAAAAGGAGGCATTTGCCATACATTTAGGCATCTTGGTGTCCAGATCAAAATCATGCTCTTGTTTTCTCTCTTTGTATTCTTTGTAATGTTTATGTTTTGCTTTCATTAATATCAAGTTTATGCCTTTCATTTCCTTTCCTTTGCTTAGTTAACTTTTATCTTATTTATGTTCTTATTTTGTTTATCTATTTTTCTTTCTTTCACTATGTCTAGCTAAGTTAATTATGTCAAGGTGAAAAGGTTACACTAATGGTGTAAGGAAAAGTATGGTATAAACTTAATATGGACTTTAATGTTTGATACTAACATGTTTTATATTTGTTATGTTGTTCACTCTTTAATACTTTGCTTGTTAAATGACTAATCTTGATTTATGTTGTATAGCAATTGGTACAACAAATGCTTGGCACTTTCATAGCCCATACTGTATGGTATAACCAACACCCGAGCTATGAAAGGAACTTGATTTGTTGTTAACATAAGTTATAATCATGAATGCTTAACGAAATTTACAAGTATTAGCATTAATTGAATAAGTTGACTAATGTAATCATGTTAACAATCTATAATATGATAGGAACCTCCTTTGTATGTGGATTCCAATTGAACAATAAGAGTTTATACTATACTTGTTTGACATACCATTAGTGGAACCTCTAACCTTGACATTTGTTATTATCATTGTTTAATCCTTACGTTAATTTTCCATCTCAAGGTTCTCATCAACTTTTCTTTTTTTTCTTTTTCTTTATTATTATTATTATTACTACTACTACTACTACTAGTAGTAGTATTATTATTAATGCTACTATTATTATTCTTGTTGTTATTGTTACTATTATTGTTGTTTATAATTTGTACAATTAACCTTCATGTGGTTCGACCCCGGTCTTGCCGGGTTATTTATTACTTCGACACTCCTATACTTGGGAGAAGACATCAATCTTTTCATCGTGTCACTTTTCATATTTGGTTTCACCTCATCAGATTTTAGTATGCATCTATTGTGATGAATGATTTTGACTTTAATGTTGTTTCTTCATTTTCAATCATTCATGATATATTTAATTTATGTCTCCATTTTTACATGTGAGAAAATAAAAATTCTTAAAATGTAAGGTAAACTTTTTTATCTGATGAGTTGAGTAGTGCCTTCAATGTAGGGACAACTATATATTTGATGATAATGATGATGATTGTAATTGAGCAAAAACATTATAAATGAGACATTTGAACTAGGTCTAAAATGGCTTAACATCATATTTTTTCAGGTTAAGCCTAAATGATTAAAGGCTTAAACAAAAAAAAAATTAAATAGTATACATACAAGAGCTAAATTGGACACATAAATACACTTTCCCTTCGAAGAATGTATAATATAACATAATCAAATCACAAAAGTAATTAGATCTAAAAAGTTAGAAAAAAGATAGAAAGATCAAATGGTGGAAAAAAAAAGATGAGAAATAGGTAGCCATGAAATTCCAAGTGTGAGAGGAAAAAAAAAAGAACAAGAAAGACATAAAGAAAGGATAATGAAGACATTTGGAAGCTTCAATAACAAGATCCTTGGTACCATAAAAAAAGATCTTAATAATATGAATTTATAAACATAAAAAAGGTCATTGATAGAGTCGTAGTGGGCCACATGCGCTATTTAAAGGTAGTGGATAACCCACTCGCCTAATGCATACAATAAACATGTTAACCCACTCTTATATTTTTTTTCTTACACTTTCTCTTTTACACATTTACTTTTTTAGGTACATAATTTTAAAGGAATCTAGTTTCATATAGCCAAAATATACCATTTGTTGTGTTTACCACAACACTCTTTCCACCAATTGTCACTCTTCAACCTGACTACTACACTAACTCTATGGCTCACCACCCTATCTAGCTAATAATTATCTCTCTCAAATTATCTAACATCAATAACTCCATCATTAAAACAAGACACCATAACACGCACTAACTTCTCCACCAATGGCGCACAATCTTTTCTACACATGGTATGTCAACATGACCAGATTTATAAATGTCATTTAGGTCACAGATAAATTAAAAAAGAGATAAATATTAGACCAAACTCTTTCTCTCTCTCTACACACACGCACACACACTTAACTAGACACAAGATCATGTTCACACAATCTCTCTTCACATATATTTCTCCTACATTTACTAATCTAAGTATCAGAAAGTCCCCTATTCTGATAGGAGACATATTTTACAGGAAAAAAACTAATTAATAGCCTAGGATGTAGCAATGAAAAGTCAATTTATATTTTTCATAACTTTATCATTTGTAATATATAGCATATAATTAGTATATAAATTCACAAGTAATACTAAAAAATGAGTTAGAATCACATGGCAATCAAATTGTCTCCACTAATTCGCCCTATAAAAAAATATTTTTCTCATGTCCCCGTTACATGTTTTTATATATTTTGTGTCATAATTATAACAATATCTTGATAAATCATCAATGTTTTGATTTTTAGGATGGAAAAAACTTCAAGTTGATAAGAAGAAGTGTAAATGGTATGAGAAAAATCAAAGTAGCCTAACTAGGCTCGAAGAAGAAGAGGAGGAGAAAGAGGGAAAAAAAGAAAAAGAAGGAATAAGAGCTTAACAAGGCCTAATTGAATAGACCTAACTTTAGTATAGATGAAGAGAAAAGAAGATGAATAAGAAAAGAAGAAAAGAGAAAAGAAAAGGAAAGACCCAATTAGAGAATAGAAGAGGAAGATAAAGAAAAAAGAAAAAAAATATAAGAGAAAGGAAAAGGCCTATTTGACCACTAGTCATGCTAATGACTCAATCAATTAGTAATTTTGTTAATAACCTAATCAAGAAACAAAAAAAAAAGAGAAAGAAAACAATAGCAAGTTAAACAACTTGTTAGGTCAAACGGCCTAACCAAACAAAAAAGGAGCAAAAAAAGAAAAGCAAGTGTGGATAAAAGGAGAAAAGAAAAAAAACAAATCATGGAAACTACATCGATGGCTTTTCATCAATGAACATCGATTTAGAAAATTACCTATATTGTGATAAAGCAAACTAAAATAAAAAGATACTAGTCAAATAATAGGAGAAGGCTCGAGCATTGTTTGAAGACAACAAGGTTAATTATTCATTAACTAACACACACACACACATTATTTATTTTGATTTAATTCTTGATTTCTTCACCAACCTCCAATTCAATCCTTAAACATAACTTAACCAAGCCTAATAAAAGCCCAGCCAAAAAAAAGAGAAGAAAAGAAAGATAAAAATTATTAAACAAAAGCTAACAACCTTAACCCAATCAAACCCACGCAAAAAAAAAGGAGAAGAAGAAAAAGAAAAGGACAAAGAGAGGGCCAAGGTGACCAATCCAAACCGACAAGTGACTCGAGGTTTAAGGCATATATTATCACTGTCATGAATTCTTCATTTCATATGTTATCATTTTGGGTACACACCTGATTTCTATTTTAGAAGTTTATAGTAGAAAATAGATAAAAAACCAAACATATTCTCCTCCATTTAAGTGTGGATAAAAGAAGAAAAGAAAAAAAAGAAAAGAAAAACAAATCATGGGAGCTACATTGATGGCTTTTCATCAACGAACATCGATTTAGAAAATTGTCCATACTATGATAAAGCAAGCTAGAATAAAAAAATATTAATCAAATAATAGGAGAAAGCTCAGGCATTGTTTGAAGATAACAAGATTAATTATTCATTAACACATATATTATATATATGATTAGTACTCAAAAGTGCATTTTTATCATGGTTTTATATCATCATTTTGCACTTAAAGTATCATAACTCCTTAACTAAAGTACGTTTTATAATAATCTATCTAATAATATAAGATACCTTTAATTTGTGGTAAATGTCCATTTTAAATGCAGGCCTATCACATAAATAAAAGGATTGATTGATGACTTTAAGAACTTCAATTGCAAAGGCAAAGAGATGATCAAACTTAGAAAAGAGATGTCGGTGCAATCCAAACCGGAACACTGTTCGGTAATTGGGTCATATCTGGAGCTATAGATCTCCGATTTAGGCCTACTTTATATGGATGGAAAGGTAAGACATAGGCCTACAACTTTCATATGGAGCCCAAGATCTAACAAGGCCATTTTCAAGTCCAAATTATTGCAACAACAAAGAAGCCCGAATTTGTCCTCCAGCCCGAGCACTGTTCAGTATTTTGGCCATATCTAGAGTTCTAGAAGTCGAAATGAGCTGAATGTTTTACACAAGAAAGTTGAGACAATTGCCTAGAACTTTCATGTTTTCAAGTGGCTCTAATTTTGACGTCATCAATGACGTTTTGGGCAGACAAGAGAAGATAAGGATTGTCACCAAGTCAAGGGTTGGCCATCTACTCATCAATTAGTCATCAAATCAATAGTTCCCAATTTTGGCCTATAAAAGGAGGCATTTGCCATGCATTTAGGCATCTTGGTTTCCAGATCAAGATCATGCTCTTCTTTTCTCTCTTTGTATTCCTTATGCTTTGTTTTCATTAATATCAAGTTTATGCCTTTCCTTTCCTTTCCTTTCTTTAGTTAACTTTTATGTTCTTATTTTGTTTATCTATTTTTCTTTCTTCCATTATGTCTAGCTAAATTAATTATGTCAAGGTGAAAAGGATACACTAATGGTGTAAGAATAAGTATGGTATAAACTTAATATGGACTTTAATGTTTAATACTAACATGTTTTATATTTGTTATCTTGTTCACTCTTTAATACTTTGCTTGTTAAATGATTAATCTTGATTTATGTTGTATAACAATTGGTACAACAAATACTTGGCACTTTCATAGCCCATACTGTATGGTATAACCGACACCTGAGCTATGAAAGGAACTTGATTTGTTGTTAACATAAGTTATAATCATGAATGCTTGACGAAATTTACAAGTATTAGCATTAATTGAATAAGATGACTAATGTAATCATGTTAACAATCTATAATATGGAACCTCCTTTATGTGTGGATTCCAATTGAACAATAAAAGTTTATACTATACTTGTTTGACATACCATTAGTGGAACCTCTAACCTTGACATTTGTTATTATCATTGTTTAATCTTTACTTTAATACTTTATCTCCAAGTTCTCATCATCATCATCAACTTCTTCTCTTTCTTTATTATTGTTATTATTATTATTATTATTATTCTTATTGTTGTTGTTGTTGTTGTTATTTATAATTTGTACAATAACCTCCCTGTGGTTCGACCCCGGTCTTGCCGGGTTATTTATTACTTCGACACTCCTGCACTTGGGAGAAGACATCAATCTCTTTGTCGTGTCAATATATATATTATTTATTTTGATTTAATTCTTGATTTCTTCACCAACCTCCAATTCAATCCTTAAACATAACCTAACCAAGCCTAATATAGGCCTAACCAAAAAAAGAAGAAGAAAAGAAAGATAAAAATTGTTAAACAAAAGCTAACAACCTTAACCTAATCAAACCCACACAAAAAAGAAAGGGAGAAAAATGAAAAAAAAAAAAGAGAAAGAGAGGGTCAAGGTGACCAATCCAAACCGATAAGTGACTTGAGGTTTAAGACATATATTACCACTGTCATGAATTCTCTATTTTATGTGTTATTATTTTGGGTACATACCTGATTCCTGTTTTAAAAGTTTATAGCAGAAAATGGATAAAAAACCAAACATGTTCTTCTTTATTTATTTTTCGTCATTTTTTATGCACTATTTCCCTCCTATGTTTCACTAATTAAGGCATTGGAAGGTTTTCTATTCTAAACATGAAACTTATTTTGTAAAAGAATATGGATTATTAATCCAAACTAAACTAAAATAAAATAAAAATTAAGCCTATTAAATAGCCTTGGAAAGGCTTAGATTTATTTAAAGTAAAGTTGATTCCAAAAAGAAAGATGGCTTGCAATTTACAAGATGTTTAGAAATTTTTTGTTGTCCATGCTCACCAAAAAGGATTTGGTATAATAAAATAAATATTAAAAAATTGATGATGTTGGAAACCCAAATAAAAGGGAAAATAAAGTTAAAGACAAAAAGTTATTCTAGCCTAAGGTTTTCAATCAATCAAATTGTAAAGCTAAGATTAATGTTATTATTCATACCGGTGATAATTTTATTATATAACACAATCATGCAATTGACCATAAAAAGTCACAATTCTTTTCGTCTCATAAAGAAAGGGATGAACATGTCAATGGTAGACTTAAAAAGTAAAGAATGAAGCAAGCCAAAATCTGGCTCTTAAAGTTGGGTAATGCGAAATCTTGACTTTTACCGAGCAAGATTGTAGTGATCATATTGTAAGATTATTTGTTTCTTAATTTTTAAAAATATTTTTTTTAAAATAATATTTTTATGGTTTTAGATTGTTTTGAGAGGCTATATTAAAAATAATAATTAAAATATTATTTAGATATATTAAAAAAATTAAAAACAATTATTATTACAATACTAAACAAATTCTAAATCATGGAATATAACTTAAGAAGATAAATGTAAAGTTGGATATAATGTTGTCTTATTTGTACCTAGCTATTAATCAGAACATTTAGGCTAATTAGATTGTAATTGGATCAATTTTCAGTTCAATATAAAACCTGGCCCATATGAGATCATTGGGTCATTATATTTTCACTGCCGAGCAGGTTGGGGTTAAATACACTGTAATAAACTGTCGCGGGATTTTACAGCAGCCTAATCTTGTAAACATGGAGGGAGAGCACGGAAAATATTTTTAATACTATATTTGTCCTGTATATCATGCATGCATGTACATAATTAAAAAAAAAAAGAGCAGAAAAAGGCTGATGATGATGATGATGATGTGTCCTCCACCTAGTTTCTTCTTACAAACAAAATCCACCTCCATCTCTATCTTAACTGGTTCCTTTCTCTTTCTGTACTCACTGCTTCCCATTCTCGGCTCCTGGCCTGCCCTAGGGTTTCTTAGCCTTCCACTTCTCTGTCAACAAGCCTTAAACCCATACAAAACCTTTCTTAATCCGTACACATTTCACCAAAAATAGAAAAAAATCAGTACTTGACTACCGACTAAAACCAAGCGATTCATGGCCAAAACCAAACCTGGCAAAAAAGACCTTGATTCCTACACCATCAAAGGCACCAACAAAGTTGTTAGACGTAAGCATTTACCTTGTTTAAACCCGTAATTTCCAGCTATAAATTTCTTCTCTCTCTCTGTTTTTTTTTTACTATCAAACTAGAAACCCATCGATTTCTTTGGTTCAAGTTCCAGCCTTCAAGACCCTGGTTGCCAAAATGTCTCCCTTTTCATTCAATTTTGAATACCTATTGTTTTTTTTGTAATTTTAACGAAACCCAAATGCTTTTTCTTTTTCGTCTTTACCTTTCTGTTGGGAGTTTTGATTTTGGGTGGATTCATGCTTGTTATTGCAGCTGGTGATTGTGTGTTGATGCGCCCAGCGGACACCGATAAGCTTCCATACGTGGCACTTGTGGAGAAAATCGAGGCAGATCATAGAAACAACGTTAAAGTTCGTGTACGGTGGTACTACCGGCCGGAGGAATCCCTTGGGGGACGCCGTCAATTCCACGGAGCCAAAGAGTTATTCTTGTCAGACCACCATGATGTGCAAAGTGCACACACAATCGAAGGCAAGTGCACAGTGCACTCCTTCAAGAACTATAGTAAGCTTGAGAATGTTGGAGCTGAGGATTACTTTTGTAGGTTCGAGTACAAGGCTTCCACCGGTGGGTTCACTCCTGATCGTGTAGCTGTGTGAGTTTTGTTCTTTTGATGTAATTATGAGTTGATTGTTTTGGTGTTCAGTGTTGAATTGAATGGCCTTTTGAATTGGTGTCTTTGAAGTTACTGTAAGTGCGAGATGCCATACAATCCAGACGATCTCATGGTGCAATGCGAGGGATGCAAAGATTGGTAATTTGCTGATACCACCCTCATTTTTGTAATTCTATGCTTTGTAACTGCGAGATTACTTCCATTTTATCTCATCTAATCTTTGAAATTGTTCGAGCTACTTTTGTCAGAACCAACGTGACAGGTGTTGTTTTCATTCGAATGAATTGTTGTAACTTAATGATTAGTACTTACGATGACTTTTCCCTTTGTTTTATTCTTCTAGAACTTAAAGAAAAACTATGGTGTGAGAGATAGGGATCCTTTTGGAGAATGCGTAGCCTTTTTTCTATTGCTTGTAAGATTAAGTGGCCTACTGTAAACTCTGTTTTCTGTCGGGCAGACATTTTAACTTAATGAGAGCTTAATAGGGATCAGCAAAGGATATAGAGCATTGCATGAAAAGTAGCATCTGTGAGATTTATCTAGTTTTATCAAGTTGCATGAGGTCATTTCTTCTTGTTAATATATCTAGTGGTGGCTTCCCTTGAATAGAAGTTTTACCTTGTATCTTGTATAGAAAGTTCCTAGCAGAAGTTCTTTTATGGAACTAAAAACACTTAATTTAACACACTGCAGGCTTTATTTAGCCATTTTTATTTTTAGGCTGTAGATTATTTGTTCTCATGCATGTTACTACTTGTATGGAGCTCTGTGTCAGATCCTCATTGTCAATTACAGAAAACCCTAGCAGTGTTGAATCTCTTAAACAGAATTTTTGATTGAAATACTGTTCTGAAAACGCAGAAATCTGTTAGTATAGGACTTTTGTGTGCAGTAACACATGCTGAGGATGAACTATTTGGACATCAAATTAGTTACTTTTTTAATTTCTGTTTTGTTCCCTTCTGTCAAGTGGATATCTCATTTATCACTTTCACGCCCCTTCAAACTTGAATATGCTTGATTTCTGAAGTTCTTAGTGGTTGAACATGGTAGGTAAAGCATTAAGTACTAACAATTGAAGAAATGAAAGATGATTAAAGTAAGAAGGGATCCTCTTAAAGACAAGGTTGATACATTTCCTAGTTTTGAAGGGTGAAAGAAAAAATTCCAGTTTACTGCAGTTAGTATTCTGTTGCTTGTTGAAATCATTCATTGAATAATTTACATACCTAAATTTGTCACAAATCTCATTCTTCCATTTAAGGACCCTTCTAGAACTATAAAGCTAAGATGGCTTGAGGAATTTAAAATTGGCACCGATTACCATTGCCTCTTCTATTGCAAAATAGTACAAACCAAGGTTGCATGGCTCCTTATAGATAAGGAAAAAGGGGGGTTGGGCGGGGAAAGAAAAACCAAAGAACAGATGTGGTATTCTCTGTGCTATCAACATCTAATGAAGTATGGAATTGAGCTGACTATGGAGAACATAAAGTGTGGTTTTTAATATTTTTTTCAACAGTCAGTGATTAAAGAATGTAGCAGGCAAGGTTGAGGTGCAATTAGGAAACTGATGTTATACAGGAGGTGATTTCAATATTGGAAAATTGTAAAATTTACATCTTAAACATTCTATAATGAAGTTTGAGAGATAGTTTGGACAAGAAGATACTCTTTAGGCATAGGTGCAATGCCATTTACTAATGCTATTGGTGAAATTCATGAATATCTAATTTCATAGCATCATCAAAAGATGATGATTGAATAGATTCACTGGATTTTTTTTATCAAGTCGCAATCATCAAATCTGGTTGATTCATAGATAGCATTATACAATAAAAGGAACTCTTTTTTTTTTTTTTTTCTTTTGGCTATAAGAGCTTTCTTTCCAATTTTATAAAAGAAATGCTGTATTTATACTATCTATAGAGATGTTCAATTTCCTATATTTGCTGTGTATTTGGAAAGGACTGAAAAACTGGAATTGATGGTTGAGAACTTACATGATTCTTAAAAACAGTATAGATTTGAAGCAGGCTGGTATAGAGAGAACAAAACGAGCACCTTGTATTTTGTTGTTTGATCAGTAGAAGCGAAGAACTCCTAGAAATCAAACTATGTACTGAACAATAAATAAGTAATATCTCTAAGAAATCCATCTCATTAAGCATTCTGTATGTCTGCAATTTGTAGTGTTTCTCAAATATCCTTCAAAGAGGTTAGAGATGATTCTTCTCTTTTAAATGCACTTTTCTGGTGGTCCTTCATTATTTGACTAATATTGCTACATGATGCAACCTTTTCTTTCATATGCAAAAACCCACCCTCTCCAAACTCCAAGTCTACTAACTTAACCACAAGCATAGGAATTTCCATGGCTCATTGTGCAAAACCCCTAAAGCCAACCCAGTGTAATAGTAGATTGACATTTAAGGGCGTGTTGCACAGAATAAAAAAGATCTCATGCTAGGATTTTCCAAAAAGCCTGCATGTCCAAAACGAGAGGGGGGACAAAAGCTTTGGGAGGAGATTTGGACTTCTATATTGTTTTAGAAATTAAATTAGGATGCCTAAGAGGGTTTGATGCTGAAGTTGCCACTTTAGCTGGTTTGTATCTAGCTCCATTATCCTTCTGTTATTTGGTCTTAACGGTAAAAACCAGTTTGGAAAAGGTTGTGGAAAGGCTAAAAATGCTAATCCTGTGCTATCATAGGATATACAACCACTTTCTATTAAATGCTATTATTAATGATGTCCAAGCAGGAGCTAATCAAGATAATTTTTTATTGTCATCATCTCTGAAAATTCATTAATGGTTTGCTCTGTAAGAAGAGAGAACATCTATCTTGTTTAGTAGTACAATTTTTGTTGGTATTCAACTGCTTGTTGATATTCTGTATTTTATGTAATAAGCATGATTTATGCTACTTGTCGTTGCTCTCTTGTAATTCTTAATTCAAGGTTTATGCCATAACAACACAAAAGCATTTACTGATCTGCTCCAGGTTTCATCCTTCTTGTACGGGTATGACAATTGAAGAAGCCAAAAAATTGGATCACTTTCTATGCTCTGACTGCTCATCTGAAGATGATGCAAAAAGATCTATGAATGTTTTCCCAGTATCTCCGCCCCTTGAAGCTAAGGTAAGAAGGTACTCCAGTTGTTTCAAATCATTAAGGAAACTAGAATCAGTTTAGCTGTACAATGTGTTAACATCTTTTACTGCAATATGTGTGCATCGCTATGAAAACTAACATTGTCTGGTTCCTCAAGCTGGCTTTATTCCAAGTTAGATGTTGATAAATTACCACTATATCTCTAAGATGTGAGTAGGAAATGGGCTGGCATTATTTAAGGCCATATTAATTATAGGATTCTCATTTTATGCTAATTATATAGCTGTATATTTGGTTATATTTAGCTAGGTTGGAGCTGGAAATCAGCCTTGTAATTAGGGATGTATTATTCTATTTGGTTCTATATAATGGAAGGAACTATCTATTGAGAGGCATTCAGACAAAACCCATTGTTTCTATTATGGTATCAAAGCCTAAACATTCAAATTACATAGTTACTATCAAGGGTTAGAATTGTTGAGTGTTTGCTAGGAGGGTGGTTTGGGATCATTCCATTGATCTCTTGTTGTCGGCAAATTTTGTAGCTCTTTTCAGTTGTCGATGCAATCTTTGAAGGTGTTGTTGCTGATATTTGGTGTCAAAGTGGCTCGAGTTTTTTTGGGTTGTCATCTACCAAGTTTGAACTTAATTTTATTTTGGTGATTTGTTGTTGTTTTGGTGATTTGGGATTTTATTCTGGTTATTTCTTGCTGTTTTGGTGATATGGGCTTGCTGACTTGCTATTTAATTACTAGACTTTGGACTTATTATTTTTTGGTATCATGACCATTAGTAATTCAAACTCCTTTGGGGTGAAATTCATGGCCAAGAATTATTCTATCTAGGAATTCCAATTTCGTTTATATTTGTTATGGGGAAAGAGTTATGAAGCCACATAGATGAAAGTGATCTGACCCCAATTGAGTTTCAAAGTCGGCTCAGTGGAAGATAAAAAATGCTAGAATCATGATCATGACCTGGATTTTAGCCTATGTTTACTCTCTGATTGCTCTAAATCTGATGTCGTATAAGACTGCCAAGAGTATGTGGGAATATCAAAAGAAAGTCTATAGTCAAAACAACATGGCCTGACGATTTCATTTGGAGTATGAAATTGCAAATTATACTCAGGAAAGTCTCTTTATCTAGGAGTCTTTTACTGGATTTCAGATCTTATAGGCATAATTTGCTGATATAATATATGCAAAGGTACTTGATGGTTCTCTCGCTGTAGTTTAAAAGGTTCATGAGTAGAGCAAGAGAGATAAATTTTTGATGAAATTGTGACTTGAGTTCGAGGCTGCTTGGTTTAATTTGATGAATTGCGATCCCTCTCCTTCTTTAGATATGTTCCTTAAGGAGTTACTTTATGAAGAGCAACGTCTTGCTACATAGGCTACCTTACAACAGGACAAATTATCCACAAATATTGTTGCCCATGCTATTCAAGTGAAAGGGAAAGGTAAGGACATGCGAAAATTTTAATGTTATAGATGCAAGGAATATAAACATATGACTACCCACTGCGTGAAGAAGTATTGTAATTACTGCAAAAAGCTAGGACATATTATTAGAGAGTGCCTTATCCATCCTTAGAATCATTGAGTAAATGCCTATGAGGCTCAGTTGGTTCTTCATGTTTTGTTGCTGGTGATTCATATGTCCTTACTCTCATGATGGTCGAACAAATGATTATTTTTTCTTTTTCAACCTTAGGACTTAAAAGTAATAGTTTCCTATAATTAAAATCATGGCTTGTTGATTCTGGTGTATCTAATCATGACACTTTTCATAATATTCGGCCATATACAACATTTCTACAAATTACGATTGCTAATGTATAGTCAATTTCCTATTCATGATGTTGGAGATGTTAATTCCTCTGCTAGAGATATATTTGTATCTCCTAAACTTTCCACTACTCTTATATCTCTTATATCAATAGGCTAATTGGTTGATGATGGTTGTGATGTTTTGTTTTCTCATCATGGTTGTCTTGTGCAGTATCAGGTGTCGGGGAAGATACTCGCGAAGGGACCTAAAGTTGGATTATTGTTTTTTCTACACTTTCGCATTCCTCTAGTTATTTTTGTGGCTTGTACTATTGTAAACCATAAAAATGAAACATGGCACAAATGTTTGGGTCATCCTAACCCTATTGTCTTATCATGTTTAATAAACTCCAATTTGTTAGGCAATAAAGATCAATTTTCATCCCATTTTTCTCTTGATTATTCCACATGCAAATTAGGTAAGAGTAAGTCTCTTTCCTTTCCTTCTCACAATTACTCTTGCTAGAAAATGTTTTGAGTTGGTTCATAGAGACGTGTGGGGTATCTCTCTAGTTATATCTAATGGTATTATACTTTGTTACATTCATCGATGATTGCAACAAATATACCTAAATTTATTCTCTTCATTCTAAATCTGAGGTATTTTCTATCTTTCAATGATATATTGCTTATGTTGAAACTCAATTTTCTCTAGGTGTTAAAGCATTAGGTTTGATTCATGTGGGGAATAGGTCTCGTGAATTTCTTGAGTTTCTTAACCAAAAAGGCATTGTCTCTCAGCATTCTTGTCCCTATACACCTCAACAAAATGGTGTTATTGAACATAAGAATCATCATCTACTATATGTTGCTCTTGCTTTATTGCTTGAATTTTCTATCCCCTCTAAATTCTAGGTTGAAGGCATATCCACAGCAGTCCATCTAATTAATAGATTACCCTCCAATGTTTTGAAATTTGACTCTTTATTATTGTCTTTATCAACAACATCATCACTTTCTCGACATGTATGCCTTCGGCTGTGTTTGTTTTGTTCATTTGCCTTCTCATCAACACAACAAATTGTCTGCTCAATTTGTTAGATGTGCTTTTATGGGTTATAAAATTTATATTAAAGGTTATGATTGCTATGATTCATTCTCTATTAGATTTCATATATCTTGTCACGTTGTTTTATTTGAAAATCAACATTTCTTTTCTGCTCATGTTGTGTTCGTGCCTAAGATACCTGTTCTTCCATACTTTCATGACTTGCCTTCTACTCCTGAATGGTTCAAGCTTGGATTTGTGTATGAATGACGATGCCCAACTTTGCCTCTTCTTGAGCTTGACCCGCCATTTGAGCCTTTTCGGATGATGCCTTTCATGACTGAGCTGGATTTTGGCCCTATTTCCCAGCATTCTATGATTCTCTTGCCCTCTTGATTGATGTGGATTTTCTCCGACATCCTTTCATTCTACTTTGTCATTTATTCCAATTCCTACATGTTGTTTTGAGGCAGTTAAGCATGAATGTTGGTGGGCGGCCATGATAGACGAGCTTCATGCTCTTAATGATAATCATACCAAGGATGATATTCCTTGCTCATTGACTTTTAAAGCTATTGGTTGTAAGTGAGTTTACTCAATCAAACTCCGTTCTAATGGAACTTTAGATCAATATAAAGCATGATTAGTTGCTCTTGCTGCTTCACAAGGTTGGCCGCTTTATCAAATGGATGTCAAAAACAATTTTCTCCATGGTGATCCCAAAGAGGAAGTTTACCTAACACTACCTCCGAGTGTGATCTCCAATTCTTCCTTAAAATGTCTGAAAATTGAAGCACTTTTTATATGGACTGAAATAGGCTCTTTAAGCCTAGTTTGACAAATTTCAAGCCACCTTGCTTTAGTTTTCTTTTCAGCAAAGCAAGTATGACTCTTCCTTGTTTCTTTGCAAGACATTTATGGGTATTGTTCTTCTTCTTATCTATGTTGATGATATTGTTATTACTAAGACAAATTCCATCTTGATTTCCTGTCTTTAGCAACATCTTTAGGCCTCATTTCATATGATGAACCTTTGGTTTGCTTATATACTTCTTTGGGTTGGAGCCTCACATTGATCCCTTTGGTATATTCCTGAATCAACATAAATATATGTAGGATTTGATTGCTTTGGCAGGTCTTTAGGATACCTCCTTCATGGATACTTTTTTGGAGGTTAACGTGAAATATCATTATGAGGAAGGCCACCTCCTTCCTGATCTTATTGTGTTTTGTCAACTAGTTGGGAGCTTGAATTATTTGATGATCACACAACCTGTTATTTCTTTTGCGGTTCAGCAGGTTAGCCAGTTTATGCATTCTCCATGTTGTCTGCATTTAGCTGTTATTTGTTGTATCATTTGATATCTCAGAGGCTCATCTAGCCGAGGATTATTCTTTCCTGCCAGTACTCCTTGCCTTGTTGCATTTAGTGATGATGATTGGACTGCTTGTCTTGATATTCATTACTTTGTTACTGGGCCTTGTTGCATTTAGTGATGCTGATTGGGCTGTTTGTTTTGATACTCGTCACTCTGTTACTGGATGGTGCATATTTCTTAACGACTCCTTGATCTCTTGGAAGAGTAAGAAGCAGGCACGCATGTCCAAATCCTCTACAAAATCCCAATATCATGCTAAGTTTGCTGCTTGTTTTGAGATTGTTTGGCTGCATGGACTGCTAGCTGAGCTTGGCTTCACTCAGCACAACCCCACTCCTTTTAATGCAGACAACACTAGTGTCATTCAGATTGTGGCCAATCCTGTTTTTCATGAGCGTACAAAGCATATTCAAGTGAACTGTCATTCTATTTGGAAAGCAATGGTTACCTAGATCATCACTCTTCCGCATGTTTTCACAGATCTTCATCTTGTTGACATCTTTACCTAGGTTATATCCTGACAATGCCATCAATTTTTGGTTAGTAAATTGATGCTTCTTAATCAACCTACATCAATTTAAGAGGGGATGTCAGTAGAGTAGGGTATTGGCTGGGCTGACATTATTTAAGGCCATATTAATGATATGATTCTAATTGTATGCTACTTATATAGCTGTGTATATGATTTCCATACTTAGCTAGGTTGGAGCTGGAAATCAGCCTTGTAATTAGAGATGTATTATGCTATTTGGTTCTATATAATGGAAGGAACTCGCTATTGAGAGGCATTAAGACAAAACTCATTGTTTTAGTCAAGATGTAGGATCACCCATACCCTTAATGGCTTGGAGGACATGATGTGAACTTTTGGGGTCTTTGCTCCTTTCTCTCATATAACCAGATAGAAATTGCCCAACTTTACTTTTATGCTAATTGTTACAAAAAATGAATTATTGCTTCATTATCATGCTTTCATGATATTTATTCTGTAAAATATCACAGTTCTCTATATCTCTGCCCCAGATTTTATTAATTGTATGGTGAGCGTGTATTGTTCAATTTATGTTTAGTTCTGCCTTCAATCACATGGGCATATAGCATTAGATTTTAATGCACGTGCAAGATTTGAAATTTGTAAGCATGCGTGTTTGTATTCCTGAAGTTCTTCATGACATGGTGTCCTGGCCTTAGGCTGCAGCTCATCTTTCTTAACAAGCTAGAAAAAACACATGGAGGAACTGACAGAGGGTTAGGTATTGATGATCTCTGATTTTTGTCAAATTGGAACTACCTACTTGAACTAAAAATAATGCATGCTTGATTAATGTTGATCGGCAACATAGAGATTGGACTGTGGATTTTAATAACCGAGTGCATATAGGTTTCTGCGCATTTTTCTGGAATTCTAATTCATGAAAAGGAAGTCCTTTGAAGGAAAAATGATTTTCTCTTTTTTGAAAATCATAGTTAGACGAAGAAACTGCATGCGATGGATTATTTCAAACAATGGAACTATTGCAGAACTGTTACTGAAAAGCTGTCATAACTAATAGACGTGCAAAGGCTGTAAGAATGTGACTTCTTAAAGTTCAGGTGAAAAGGAAAGGAAAATATGTAATTGGAAACAATTTTAATTTGCTGAACGTCTGTGATCGTAGCAATTGTTTCACTGGTTGTTTTTGGTCTCCTGCAAAAATTCATTAGCTGAATCTGCTTTATTATTCTCAATTTTTTCTGATGTGGTTGTCTTTTACTCTTGTGCTAGGTGGAGACAAAACGTAGGAAGAGGTGACTGAAGCTGTGGTGCTTAACGAAGGGTTAGTAAACGTTCTTGCATTAGCTCCACCATCCTTGCCGTCCTTGCTGTTATGTTATGCAATTGTGTTTGCACAAACTAGAGGCTTTCTAGTAATTATCGTGTACAAGTGTCTGTATGTGTGACTGAGCTTCGGAGATGATTTTGTGATCATTGATGTCGTTGCGAGTCTCCACCCATAAAAGAAGGTGCTTCATCTTAAGGACCTAGCACGACAGTGAACTGAAAATCTAGAGAACATTTAGGTTTTCTTGTGATTTTCTGCAACTCTTGTCATGATAGCATTGTTGTTCTTTGTTCCCTTCCTTTTATTAGTAAAGGGAAGATAAAAATAGATAAGATTGGAGCTGAGCAAGACCTTTGATGGAATCTCCTCTTTGAAGCAAATCACAAGAGGGTGTACTGTTCTTTTTATAGAGTCTGGAGACGATTCCATTGTCTAATTTGGAATGATATGTTCCACATACTTCATCCTTGCTGATCTGAAAACATTGAGGTGAAATACCTGTAGCTTCCAACAAGCCAAGGAAAAGGGGGAGAGTTTATATTATCAGCTGGAAAAGTTTCCTAAACTACTTATTGGGAAAGCTTACATCTCTGTGAAGTTGGATTCACCAAAGAAATGCGTGCTGCTGTTACCAAAACTTACATAGAATTTGATGCTTAATAATAGTTTCAATCTCATATCAGAAAGAGAAAAATCTTTCTTTACGAAGAAATCTCTACCTTCTTATATTAAATTCTAACCATTATAAATTTTTAATTTTATTGTTGCATTTATTTTTTATTTTGGATCTTTAATACCTTAGATTATACTTTACTGTGTAATTTTATATTCTAAAATATTAAAATCTACAATTAAATCCTCACACTTCAAATAACAAAATAGATGTTGTGAGATTCTTGATATTCTGATTAAATTCTAATAGATAAATTAATTATAATATTCATTTTGTATTTTTAAAACTTGATAAAAATACAATTTTATCTTTCAAGAAATATACATTAAAAACCTATACAATTTTATTTTGATAGTTAGACCTAAACTTTCAAAAGATGTTGCAGATCACAAGCCAATATGCTAGTAATGATGGTATACTGTATCTCTACTCGTGTTTTTTATGCATATCATTGCCTTATCTCCATGTCAGCGTCTTTTTTTTTTAATTGGCATGATAATATTTAAAATTATGGTACCGATTATTTTTTAAAATAATACTTTATATCAAAATAATATTTTTTTAATTTATTTTTATTATTAACATATTAAAACAATTAAAAAACAAAAAAAAAAGATTTTAAAAATTTTCAAAACCCTTTTTTAACTGTAAAAACAAACGCTCTTGTTAATTAAAACGTGCAGTGTAGAGATAGCATCGCTAAAACTACATTCCATCCCTCTGTTGGAAGAATAAGCACAGTGGGATAAGGGCAAAAACTTGCACCAATTGTTCTAGTGCCATCAATAATGGCAGTCGTTGTTGCCAGGGCGCGAGGATTCCTTCTATTGGAACCATATGTGCCAAGCCCAGCAGAGACTGCAGTTGTGATTAAGAGTAATTGACCCACCTACGAAGAAGCCAGCGATCACCATAAGTGTAGAGTTCACAGGCTGCAAGAACCTTCCAAAATTTTGGTATAGTAAGATTGAAGGAATGCAACAGCCATGAAACCGGCTGCTATTTTAACTGGAGCTTCGTATCTGTCAGATATACAACCAGCAACAACTCCACCACACAGGGCCCCGACATCAAACAGAGCACAGAAATTTCCAGCTTTCTTTACGGGCATGACCTCTCCTCCAATTACTGCAATTGAAATTGATGAACTCGTATTTAACGGGTCTAGAAAACTTTAGAAGGCTTAAAAACTCCATGGGCTTAGCTTAGGAAATAGCCCAATCTCATGGGTTCAATCTTGTAGAAGAACCCAACCTGGTGGATTTAGCTCACCTTTATGAGTTTCGCTTAGGAAAAGCCCAATTTCCATGAGCTGGGCTTTGGAAATAAGCCCAAAGCTATGAGCTTTGCCGGAGAAGATTCCAACCTCACGGATTCAACTTTGGAGCGAAACGCTACGAATTTAGCTACATTATAGATTTTACTTTTTCTACACCTTTATACGTATAAATTTTTTTTAAAATCATATTATTTCTTATTAATACTATTAAAAAAAATAATACTCTAGCCTTTCCTTTCCATTATATATATATATATATAACTCTTGGACGGTAAATATTCTATGAATTTTTCAAGTTTATAATATTTTCATTCTTAATATTTTTTGTATATATATTTTGTATAGTTTTATCTTTTTAAAATTTCATTGTATTTTTTTCTAAAAAGATATTTACTTAAATATATAAAAATCCTCAAATTTAAAAAAAAAATCTTTTAATGATATTAGTCATCTTACTCTACCACGCACTGATTATAAACTATCAATTATCTTAACTGAAAAAAATAAATTAAATTAAATTACTAAAATTAAAAAATTAATTGATATCTAATATATAAGTTTTGCTTCTAAAGTAGGATTTTTTAGAACTTGATCATTGATTCTATTTATGGAGAAGAGATAAAAAGAATCATCAATTTTTAAAAATTATATTTAATATTTTTAGATCATTTTATGACACACAACTAAAACACACCTAGCCAGAATGTAGAACAAGTTTACTTGTTGTTGCATCACTTCTACCTAATCAAACCTTCAACAACTTATTAGTGAGGTATAATATTTTACTCAGGTTGTGTTGACAACCTAATAACAAAATCAAACATTTTCATCTTAATAAGTTTATCCATGAGCATATCTAGAAGAATGACTACAATCCTCATTAATGGAGAAGTTTTTCCTTATCCAAACAAATATTAAACACTTAAATTTATAAGGACTATATTTTTATAAAAATAAATCTAAATAATTATAATGACCTGATCAACCTAAAAAAACATGTTGTGTGGTAGCTTAGAGTTGATCATCTAGAAAACTAACTTAATGTGAAAAATCCATTTTTTAACCTTTCACAAGTATGCATGAGCATTGTATAATGATTTGAATTCAAACTCCATTGAAAGGTTTAATGATCTCCACGTCATGTTGGTGACATGTTTTAGCACTAATATATGTTCTAAGAAATTTTTTTTAATAATATTTATTAAAAAAATAAAAAAATATCAGATAATAAATTTCAATATAACAAATAAACATCAAGAATTTGGATGGAAAAAGAAGTTAGTTATATTAATAAGTCAACCTCACATGAATACAATAGATAATAGTTCCATTGTTATCCTTCTCCCAGCTATGCAGATATACATAATAAGGTTGGAAAAGGTAAATTCATCAAAAATAAATAATTAAAAAAAAACAAACAGAAAGTATTTAAAAATAGTTATTAATAAACTAAAATTATATAACAAAAAAATTATAAATTTATTTTGGAGTCAACCCGTGGCAATATCTAAAACATATTAATCTAAATTTATTTTTTAAAAAATAATTAATATGTTCTTTTTTAATTGTTAATCTAAATTTTTAACAAAATCACACCTGTTCAAATTTATTTATTTTTTTAATTATTGATTGTAAAACTGGATCCAAGTTTGGCTGCGGCTAAGCATGCCGGGCTGGGTTCAGTCCGGCGTTTCGATTCTTATGTTTTTGGGCTATCTAAAATCCGACTGGTTTTATAAATGCAACTCCCACTTTCCTATTTTTTCCCGTCGTAAAATTTTAATTTGACTCTTTTTTTATTTGATAATCTTGTTGATATTGGTTCCCCCCCCTCTTTCTGAAATCAAATTGTGGGTTTATCAATCTCAGATCAAATTTCTAGGGTTTTCTCAGATCTCTCTGTTCATGTCATCAATGTAAGTAATTTCCCTCTCTGTATATGAAATTTCCTCAGTTGGCATTTTTCCCCCTGCCTTGTTGATGAATCCTGAGGTAGGAATTTGAATTTTAAGAGTCTTACAAGGATAGCCTTTTTTAAATGTACAAATTTGATTATTCTTCTGTTGCCTAGCTGTGAAAAATGGATTAGTTTTGGTGTTTTCAAGGTGGAAGCTTTGGTTTTTATTTTCTGGGAATACATTAGGATTAGGGTTTGGCTTAGCAACAGATATGATCAAACAAATATTGGGTAAGCTACCTCGAAAACCCTCAAAAGCATCCAGTAACGATTCAAACAATGACGGTGGACTCCATGCCCACTCGTCCTTGAACTCATCTAATGGGCCCGGTTCCATTAACAACTCAAAGCTCTCTGCCAATTCGTCCAAATCTTTGAATCCGAGCTCGGGCGTTTCACGCTTGAACACTGGGAGCCTGGTACCGAATAGCAAGGGGAATCAAGGGAATAAGTCAGCTCCTCAATTGGGTCCTTTGATGACTTCTGGGGTTTATGAGGCATTGCCCAGCTTTCGTGATGTTCCTAACTCGGAGAAGCATAATCTCTTTATGAAAAAGTTGAATATGTGTTGCGTTGTGTTTGATTTTAGTGATCCTTCTAAGAATCTTAAAGAGAAGGACATTAAGAGGCGGACTTTGCATGAGCTTCTTGATTATATTTCAACTGTTACTTCAAAGTTCAATGAGATTGCAATGCAAGAAATTACGAGGATGGTGGCAGCCAATTTGTTTAGAACACTTCCATCTATGAACCATGATAACAAGATTCTAGAAATGTTTGATCCTGAAGATGAAGAACCAGCTATGGAGCCTGCTTGGCCTCATCTTCAGATTGTGTATGATTTTCTGCTTAGATTTGTGGCTTCATCAGAGACTGATGCCAAGCTCGCCAAGAGATACATTGACCATTCATTTGTGTTGAGATTGCTGGACTTATTTGATTCTGAAGACCAAAGAGAGAGGGAGTATTTGAAGACGATACTCCATCGTATTTATGGAAAGTTCATGGTACATCGACCATTCATTAGAAAAGCAATCAACAATATCTTTTACATATTCATTTTCGAGACGGAGAGGCATAACGGGATTGCAGAAATGCTTGAGATATTGGGCAGCATTATTAATGGGTTTGCTTTGCCATTGAAGGAAGAGCACAAGCTTTTCCTTCTCCGTGCCTTAATTCCACTTCACAAGCCAAAATGTGTATCAATGTATCATCAGCAACTGTCATATTGTATAACTCAATTTGTGGAGAAAGATTTCAAGCTGGCTGATGCTGTAGTCCGAGGTCTGTTGAAGTATTGGCCCATGACTAATAGTTCCAAGGAAGTTATGTTTCTCGGTGAGTTGGAGGAAGTTTTAGAGGCTACTCAGTCTGCAGAGTTTCAGCGGTGCATGGTCCCTTTGTTCCATCAAATTGGTCGCTGCCTCAACAGCTCACATTTTCAGGTACTGGGTTTAGAATGGTTATTATTTTTGTGTTTGTCTGTTGATAAAAGATTAAGCCTTTTCTTTAGCTTCTACTGTTTTATTGTTTCTGCTGCTTAGTTAGTGCATTTATCATCTCATTATTGACATTATATTTGTAATTACTGATCATTCTTGCATTTCATTTCATCGCATCTGAAACTTGTTTAATTATTATTTCCGCCATCTCACATTAGATGATTTTTTAATAATTTTCATGAGGATATATGAATTCCAAATTGGATAGGTGCACATGTAGTTTATCACCTAGTTATTTGTACCACTTTTTATGTGTGTGTATAAAATTGAGAGTTTGATAACTTTGTGATCACTTCGTAATTAGTTAGAAATTTGTGGATTTTCAGAATTTTACAAAGGATTTGTGTTTTTCTGCGTTTATATGCTTCCTTGGTTGCAGTAATTTTTCGGCACTGAATTGTACAAGTTGGGTTTATGATGTTGATGAAGAGAGGTGTAGACATTTGTCTTGGTTTAAAAAAATGCAATTCCATTGATAACTTTGTTTGCTCTTGGGTTTTCCATGTAATAAAGAATTAACATGTGCAAATAATGTGAAATCATAAAGGGATCTAACAGAATTAGCTTTTCTTTTCCACGTTATTTGCCATATTTTTCTTACCATGCATCTTTGATAGGTATCCTCTTCTCATGTGACTAAGTATTCAATACCTGAAAGAGCCTTTCAATATGCTCTTTCAAGACTCCATTGTTGTATTTATTTTGCTATTTGATATCCAAATCTAGAAGGCTGTGTAAAGTGCCATGATTTTTCTCGCTGAGATGATACTTAGGGGTGCACTCAGCTCATGGGAAGTATATAAGATTACCCCTTGAGATAAAATCAATGAGAAGCCTAACTTACCATTATGAGTATTGTGGAAACATCCATCTGTAGAAGGGCCTTACAACTTGAGCTAATGTCTTTATGATGGGAGTTCCACTCCATAATGGTGACATTTTGTTCACGCAATAGTCCATGAAATGAATAACACAATAGCCCTCCACTTCTGATCTTTCACTAGTGCCCCTGCTGTCCCCTGCCATGCCTAGGAACTTGTGTCTCTGATTTAGACATAATTCAACAAATCCAACTCTAAAAGAAATCTTGCAACCATAACTCAGCTACTGCAGAAGTTATAATATTAATTATTTGATTATTTGGGAATTTTTAATTTCTAAATAATAAATGCTAATATTTCTGAATTTAATAATAAAAATCTAGAATGATCATTAAGTAATACTCTAAAAGGCGTGGGGAAACATTGTAGCTTTCCCCACGCCTGTGCTTATATATTATAATTATACTTATAATAATATAATAAAGGCATGGGGAATACACTGTAGCTTTCCCGTGCCTGTACTTGTATATTATAATTATAATAATATAACTTATATAATATAATTATTATTATAATAATATAATAATAATAATAACATATACTAAAATATTCTGAGCTTTTTTTTTTAATTTTGTTTGGTTTTTTTTGTTTTAATAATTTTTTAAATTTAATTTATTATGTTAAATTTTTTTATTTAGTTATCAGATTTTCATGACACTAATCCTGAGTTTGATGGGTTAATCCGAATTTTATTTTTTGTTTTTTTTTTAATTATTTTTTTCCATTTAGTTTAGTTTGTTAATGTTAATTTTTTTTTTCTATTTAATTATCAAACTTTTATGACATATATCCTGGGCTTGACGGGTTAACCTGGTTTGACAGTTTAACCCAGTTAACCCGTCAATTTTTTATTTATTTAGTTCTCAAACTTTCATGATGGGAATTCTAGGTTTGATGGGTTAACTTGATTTGAAGGGTTAACTCAGTTAATTCAGATTTTTTTTTTCTTTATCAGTTTTTTTTTCATTAATCTATTTAATTATCATACTTTTATGACATGACCTTACAACCAGACCCACATCCAGGGCTATTAGATCTGGTACTGCAACCAAACTCATTTAAACTTAAGTCATGCAAGTTTTATGTTATTATTAATATTACTTTTGGGTCATGTATTGCAGTCAAACTTAGGACTCTTGGATATAGCTTTACAGAAAGACCTAATATTTTTAGATTTTTATTTTTTTAATGCAAAAAAAATAACCGTGGTATCGCATGGGTCATGTAACTAGTACAGCATTAAAATCTGTAAATAATCACATATTAATTTACTTTGTTGCCTTTCTATATTCTCCACCATATCCTCTATGAGATCGTCACATCTCTTTCACACATCACCACTCAATAGTAGTATGTTTCTTAGTGATTATGCTATCACCATAATAATCTTCCCTATAGCAGCAGCAGTCGAAGTAAAAAAAAAAAGGCTAGCTTAAGTGTCCACCTTGCAGATGCTTTTTCATGGAACTACCCGAGAGCACTAATAGATACTTTTGACACTTAATGAGGCCGAGAAGCTAAATTATTTTTTAACAATTTACAAGCGACAAAATCATTTCTATTCATTTGCATTATCATTACAGGTATGTGTTGTTCAGCACTCCCACTGTAATTTTATGCTTCTAGGTGGGGCAATGTTTGGAAGAAAAAGCCAATGCACTTCTTGTTCTGAAAATCTGTTGAATGTCTAGATGCTGAAAGTTCATCATTTGTATTGTAGTAGAGGATGTAAAGAGTATTTTATGCCGTGAATGTGGTTCACCTTTAGCCTTGTTTGAGGAAGCTTCTACTATATGGTTTTTCTCCAAGTGCAAATCACTCTTGATTTTGCTATGATCTGTCTTTGGTCATTGATGTGTTTGCTGAAGTTTTATCACAATAAGCATGCTTTTCAGTTTTCAAATCTGCATGTGCATTACATTGAGGTTTTAATATGAAGAAATGAAGGATGCTGGAGTGAGATTCACTCCAGCATGCGTGCAGTGAGTTTCACATCCATTGTTGTAGATATTTTCAATTTAGAGCTTACGCTGGCTTGCTGAAATCCATATTGATAGAATCAGATGGATTTACATATTATTTTCCCTGTTATTAACTAAATTTCTGTGCTCCATCTGAAGGATTTGGATTCGAACTTTGGTTGTTGATATGGATTATCTTAATCTGGTATTGTGGCAGGTTGCAGAACGTGCCTTGTTTTTGTGGAACAATGATCACATAAGAAATTTGATCACGCAGAATCGCAGAGTGATACTGCCTATAATCTTCCCAGCATTGGAGAGAAATACAAGGGGGCATTGGAACCAAGCTGTTCAGAGTTTGACCCTGAATGTCAAGAAGATATTCTCAGACGCTGATCAAGAAATTTTTGATGAATCCTTGGTCAAATTTGAAGAAGATGAAGTGAAACAGATGGAGACACGGGAGAAAAGAGATTTAACTTGGAAGCGCTTGGAAGATGTGGCGACTTCTAAGGTTGTAAGCAATGAAGCTGTGCTTGTCTCGAAGTTCATCTCATCTGTTGCCATTGCCAGTGGGACAAGCCCTTGGGCCACCGCAGCTGGTTGAGAGCTCTGACTGGTGTAAACTGAGTTTACCTTCATGAAGGATATAAAGGTGTTGAGTGGTGACCTCCTTGGGTGCAGAATTGTTTGGCCTTGTTTCGCGTGGTTCTCTCACAAGTCCATATTTCATCAGTGCGGAAGACGGAGGTTCGGTTCTGAGACACTGAGGTTACTCACCTTTTTTGGTTTCTATGCTCCTTCCTTTTTTCTTCTCATCCATGAAATTGTAAGTTTTTAATGTAAAGGATTTGATTCATAGAGGTAGTCCTTCGTATTTCCTACGTTGTAAAATTTATTTTCTGTAATGATGCAAAGAAGATTGTTCCTTCCATTCAACTTTTATAACATTGTTACAATCTTCCTTCAGTGGCTCACTGATTGCCATGCGGGCCTTGGCACGATCATCTTGTCAACACTTCCAGTAGGTGTTTTCAAACCCGGAGCAGTCGATGGAGAGTGGCAAAATTTTGTTCAGTTGAGACCATTCTGTATGTCCTGAGGAAGTTGTAGGCTCTAGAATGATTCTCTGACGTGGTTCCTATAACTCACGACAAACAATTTCAAGATGGCATTAATGTTTGTCGAGCTTTTAAGAATATAGAAAAAGTTTTTTATCAAAAAATATATTAAAGTAATATTTTTTTATTTAAAAAAAATTATTTTTGATATAAGTAAGTAAATATGTAAAAATAATATAAAAATATTAATTTAAAATTAAATATATATATATATTTTAAAATTATTTCCGAAAAAAGGGTCCAATAAAGGGTGTATCCTAGAGTTTATAGTGAAAAAATTGACAACACTTTCTCTTTGTCAGCTGCGGGTAATCAATCAATGAACTAATTCTTGTTTGAACCTTGAGCGATTTATAGTAATTAATAGCATGGTATTTCTTCGTGGCCGACAATTAGATTCTGGTGGTGGTTATTATCCCCAGCACAGCTGACGTAATACCTGTTCTATGCATGTATATTTCAATTATATATATGAATTCACGGAATCATCATGGAGGCAAAATAAATAAATCGAAGATATAAACTTTTTCTTCTTCTTCTTCTTGTTCTTTTTTACTACAACAACAACAACAACAACAACAACAACAATAACTATNTTTTTTTTTTAATTATAGTTCTTTTTAATAATTAGGGGGTTTATGGATATAATTGTTCAGATTTAATCTTATAATTATATTCAACTTGTGATATTTTATAAATTATAAACTTGATTCATTTAATTTTTTTGAATTCTATGAATTGAATATATTATATTAAACTAATTTTTATGTAAATTTTATAAGTATATACAAATTAAATTTATATTGGTAATTTTTATAGGTGCGAACTAAAAATCTAGCACAATAAATTAACCTAAAACATGTTATAAACTTCAAGGAACAATTTTATTCTTAATATATCAACTAAGTCGGTTAACTAAAATGAAAGGAACACTAGCTAATGTGCTGTCCAGGATGTATAAATTGGATCGAATTGATTGAATTTTAAAAATTTTAATCCATTATTTAATTTATAATATTTATTTTTTAGATTTTTTGATTTATCATTTATAATATTTATATTATCTATTTTGATAGGTTAAATCATTTCAAATAATATAAATATTATAAATATTTGTTGGTTTTTAACACCTCTGCTAATGGAAGGTGCGGTCCAAATCTAGTATTTTATTGTCATTAAGTTGCTTTGCCAAAATTCTAATTCAAATAACTCAACTATTGATGCCGACAAATTTTATAAAGAGCAGGCAAGTTCAGAGAGATTTATTTCAAATCTCCATGGATTGGAGGGTGAGTACCATAGAATAAAAACCAAAGATATCATGGATTCATGGTCGCGTGATAAATTAAATTGTTTTTTTTTTTATTATAATTTATTTTTATTTACCTCCTTGTTTTTCTTACTTTTATCTATCTATATATTTAAATCCATCAATTAATACAATTCTTTCCTCTTTTAATTTTATACATAGGTTAATATTAGTGAACTTATGAACTTATTCCAACTTGAATAAGTATAAGAATATAAAATAATTCAAAAAATTAAGAATAAACTATCTACAAACTCAACTATTAAAGTTTTTATTTATTTATTTATTTTATTTTATTAATTTTTTATTTAATGAAAGCTTATACTTTTGTTGATATATACCAATGTAGTTGGAAATAACACCATCACATTGCATTCAAGATTGAAGTTAAAACACATTGGTTCAAAGCTTTTTCTGGTGGTAGATTAGTTATGATATCATCCATGATTACATTCAAGATCAAATTAAAAAGTGAGTTCACTCTTAAATAATATTTAAGGTTAAGATTTTTTTCAAATTTTTTTATTTATAACATAAAATATTAATATGTATAAATTTAATTTTGGATTAATAAAATAATTAATTTAAAAAAACTATCCAGATAAATTTTTAAATATAAAAGCTTTAACCCATATTCAAATGTTATATGTATTTACTAAACAATGTCAACTTTTTTTTTTGCTAAAAATATACGCAAACTCCACTCAGGTTATGATTGTTATTTAAGTTAAATAATTTTTTTATATAAAAAATTATTTTTATTAGTTTAAAATTATTTATTTATCTAGATTCATTAAATTTATTAGATAATATTTGCTACATTAGATATTATATATTAGATAGGATAGGATTGGCTAGACAAGACTATACATGATAAATAACTATTACGTCTTGTGTTTGGAGTGCTTTAGATTGAACAATTTTTTTTTTTTTAGACATCGGACAAGACCCGATCAAATTGAGATTTGAACCAATATGGGTGTAAGAAAAAATAAAGGAAAGGTTGATCTGACTTTACTTAGTCAAAAACTTAAGTTAACCTGTGACTCGGTTGACCCGAGATAAAATATGAGTTTGGATTTTTTTTAATCTTTTTCATTAAAATGAGGCTGCTTTGATTTTTTTTTTAAATTTAGATTAACTTGGGTTGACCCTTCTAACTTCTGACTTTGATCAACTCGAGATAATCCTCCTAACTTGTGTCTTAAGCCTTGCCATGAGTCAACCCTCAAGTTGATTTTTAAGACTATGATAACATCTATTTTTATTCTTATATTGCTTTGAGTCAATTCGGGTTGATCATCTTGAATCGTGATCTTGACCTTGCCCCAAGTCGATTCTTTATTCATACTTTAAAATTATGATAATAACCATTTTTATTTTTATATTGACCTGAGTCAATGGTCAACCAAACTCAGACTTGGCTCCACTTTGATTTTCAAGTTGGGTTTTAAAACTTTGATAATATTTATTTTTATCATTATATTAACCCAAATCAATAGTCAACCTTACCCATGACTCGAGCGTTATCCCTAGTTGACCCTTGAGTCAGGTTTTAACTATGATAATAATTATTTTTATCATTATGTTGATCTAGGTTAATGGTCAACCTGATTTGTGTCTTGCTTGAGATCGACTTTCGAGTTAGGTTTTAAGATTATTAAAATAATCACTTTTATCTTTACATTGACTGGAGTTAATATTTAACCCAAACTATGACCTGAGTCATGTCTTCTCTCAATTCAAGTTTTAAAACTATGATGATAATGACTATTTTTATTCTTATATTGACATAGGTTAATAGTCAACCCAATGTGTGACTTAGACCTTACCCTATTTTGATGCCATAATTGGGTTTTAAAACTATGATTATAGTCATTTTTATCCTTATGTTGACCAATATCAACCTGAGTTAACTTCTGTGTAAAGAATCAAACAACCTTATTTTACTCTGTTTAATAGGACAAAAATTTCATCACTAGAACAATCTTGGACTTGAAAAAAAAAATTAATTTTTGTATTGTCAAAAGATGTACCAAACAACTTCACAAAAAAAATTATCATGTTTGGTCCATTATTGTTCAATATATCAAACACTACCTTAGTTTTAATACATTGTCTAATTAGTTTTTCATTCATGGATGGTTTTTTATTTTTTAAACATTAAAAAATTATTTTTAAGGTTTTACATTAAAGAGAAAAAAGAACTAGGCTTTAATTGTTTAAAGTGACACACTTCAAGATTTCATAGTTTTACCGATGGAAAAATTCTGTCAGTGTGTGATTAGAGGTTCGTCGATGATTTTTTTATTGATGTTATCATCGACGGATTACGTTCGTTGGGTTACCTTTCGTCAATGATTCAACGTTCCATCACTATATCAGTAGGAAAAACAAAAAAACCATTTGCCAATGGTTTTATAGACAAAATTTGCACGCAAAAAAAAAAAAGATTCCTGCTTGAACATACTGATGAATTTGTATTTCGTTGGTGATATCGCAATTTACTGACGGACACTAAACGTCAGTAGGGATGTCGGTGGGTATATGAAATACCAACCAAATATATCCATCTGTAAATTCGTCGGTGAGTGTGGCAGCCACTGTCAGATGCTGATAGAGTTGTTCCATCGGTAAGTCGGTCGGTGAGTGTATGAAATACTGATCGAATATATCCATTTGTAAATTAGTCGGTAAGTGTGGCAGCCGCTGTTAAATGCCGATAGAGTAAATTCGTCGGCAATTTGGTCGGTGAGTGGATGAAATCATTGGTAATTATTTTTTTTCTAATTTTTTTTCAAAAAATATTTAGGGTACATAATATAAAACTATGTAAATTAATTGTAATGCAAATCAATTATGCAAATGAAATTTATATTAAAGAAAAAAAACAAAGTTAAATAATATTCATTACAAACTGAATATGTTTTTTAAAAAAATATTAAATGAAGTTTTAAAGTTAAATAATGTTTATTACAAATTAATATAAAGGTGGAGCTGGAGGAGGAGGAGGAGCAGATCCTGGAGAAGGTTGATGGTTATACGGCTAAAAAGGATTAGGTGCACATGTTTCACTATTTGCCATGTTCATAACCATTTCACGAAGCTGTTCGTAAGCCGCTTTTTGTTGTTGATACTCTGCTTTTTATTGCTCATACTCTGCTTTTTGTTGCTCTTAAGACGCTTTGAGGTACGCGTACTCCGCTGATAGGTGGTCATATTTCTCGGTAAGTTGAGTCGTGTGTTGTTGCAAGGCCTCGAACTCTTTCGATTTGGAGTTCGATATTGATTGGGAGCTCCTAATAGTTGAAACACTACGGGTCGACTGCAAGTTGTTGTAGTGTTGGAGAGACCGTAAACTTGATTTTTATCGGGTCCACTTGAGGAGCTAGCTGACACGACAAAGAGATTGATGTCTTCTCCCAAGTGCAGGAGTGTCGAAGTAATAAATAACCCGGCAAGACCGGGGTCGAACCACAGGGAGGTTATTGTACAAATTATAAATAACAACAACAACAATAATAATAATAATAAAGAAAGAGAAGAAGATGATGATGATGATGAGAACTTGGAGATAGAATATTAAAGCAAGGATTAAACAATGATAATAACAAATGTCAAGGTTAGAGGTTCCACTAATGGAATGTTGAACAAGTATAGTATAAACTTTTATAATTCAATTGGAAACCACACACAAAGGAGGTTCCAATCATATTATAAATTGTTAACATGATTACATTAGTCATCTTATTCAATTAATGCTAATACTTGTAAATTTCGTCAAGCATTCATGATTATAACTTATGTTAACAACAAATCAAGTTCCTTTCATAGCTCAGGTGTCGGTTATACCATACATTATGGGCTATGAAAGTGCCAAGCATTTGTTGTACCAATTGTTATACAACATAAATCAAGATTAATCATTTAACAAGCAAAGTATTAAAGAGTGAACAAGATAACAAATATAAAACATGTTAGTATTAAACATTAAAGTCCATATTAAGTTTATACCATACTTATTCTTACACCATTAGTGTAACCTTTTCACCTTGACATAATTAACTTAGCTAGACATAATGGAAGAAAGAAAAATAGATAAACAAAATAAGAACATAAAAGTTAACTAAAGAAAGGAAAGGAAATGAAAGGCATAAACTTGATATTAATGAAAACAAAGCATAAAGAATACAAAGAGAGAAAACAAGAGCATGATCTTGATCTGGACACCAAGATGCCTAAATGCATGGCAAATGCCTCCTTTTATAGGCCAAAATTGGGAACTATTGATTTGATGACTAATTGATGAGTAGATGGCCAACCCTTGACTTGGTGACAATCCTTATCTTCTCTTGTCTGCCCAAAACGTCATTGATGACGTCAAAATTAGAGCCACTTGAAAACATGAAAGTTCTAGGCAATTGTCTCAGCTTTCTTGTGTAAAAAATTCAGCTCATTTCGACTTCTAGAACTCCAGATATGGCCAAAATACTGAACAGTGCTCGGGCTGGAGGACAGATTCGGGCTTCTTTGTTGTTGCAATAATTTGGACTTGAAAATGGCCTTTTTAGATCTTGGGCTCCATATGAAAGTTGTAGGCCTATGTCTTACCTTTCCATCCATATAAAGTAGACCTAAATCTGAGATCTATAGCTCCAGATATGACCCAATTACCGAACAGTGTTCCGGTTTGGATTGCACCGACATCTCTTTTCTAAGTTTGATCATCTCTTTGCCTTTGCAATTGAAATTCTTAAAGTCATCAATCAATCCTTTTATTTATGTGATAGGCCTGCATTTAAAATGGACATTTACCACAAATTAAAGGTATCTTATATTATTAGATAGATTATTATAAAACATACTTTAGTTAAGGAGTTATTGATACTTTAAGTGCAAAATGATGATATAAAACCATGATAAAAATGCACTTTTGAGTACTAATCACTAGCCTCCATCCATAAATCCATATCAAATTCTAGTGCACTTTTGAGTACTAATCACTAGCCTCCATCCATAAATCCATATCAAATTCTAGATGGTTCAAAATATCATCCCTATATCTCTCTTTTAACCGATTATTATAGGTCTCCTGAAAAAAAAAAGTAATCATCATATTCAATTCAATAAACATAATAACTTAAAAAATGAAATGGTTGAACAAACATACCATGAAATGTTAAGCACGGTTATCAACGAACTGTTGCACCCCCTTCTGGCAGTCTTGACTTCATACATGCATCTCCACAAATAGCTCCATTGGGCTCAACTTATTTTCAAGAGATGCAGCCTATAATGAAAAAAGATATGTTAATAACAACTGAATTTAATGATATATTTTATTTAAATTAATCTTACCATTCGTTTTGCATGTGTAACAAACGGAACAAAGCTGCCAGTGTGCGTTGTCACCGCTCCAGGAATTGACTGATTCTGGTTGCCAACACTGGACCATGAGTGTCGTGTGAACCGCTTAAATATCACGTGCTCAATATAGTGCGGCCATATATCTTCCAGGATGTATATTGGTTTGAAATCCCTCCAAACTGCAACATTGTTCCAGCCTTGTAAACCCCTATCCCTTGTAGCGTTTTGTGGCTTTCTTTGTGCTTCATACCAAAAATCACGCAACCTACATCACACAACCAAAAATTACATTTTGAAACATAAATTTTTATCTAAAAAATTTTTTGTATTGTTTTCGATCCTACCTAGTTGTCGTGTGATTTTCCCACACTTTCCTCACAACAGTGTTATGCTCTATGTCCTAGCAGAATTTGTACTATGTATAAATGAGCAAGTTTAGATAAAAATAATAATTTATTTACAATTAAATTAATAAGCTAAAAATTATAAATTAATACCAACCTCAAACCTATTAAACCATGCATTGATTTGAGGCATCCATTCAGGATGCTTTGATATCTGAATCTACTGAAATAATGGAATCTCCATCGACGATTTAAACGCCGATGATATTACTCAGGTGGCTTCAATGTTTGTGAACTTGAAAATAAATGAAATAAATTCAATAGTGATTATTTCATAAATTAAGTTGTAATATAAAAAAAAACTAAAACCTTAACAAACTTATATTGAAAGGTCATCCTTTCACCGTGCCTCGTATTGGCGAGTAAATTGATTTCCCTGTGAAGGCACACTGCCTCTGCGTTATGAAGTAGCGCTGGAAGAGGCAGTATTGGTTGACGATGCAAGTGGTGTAGGTGCCTCTTCTTCAGAGGCACCTAAGGAGATATCCTCATCGCTGCTAAACAAACTAGCTACGACCTTATGTGAGCGACCAACTCTAGTTTTTGATCTACGCATCTACACAATTTTATACAAAAAATTATATAAATAAATGTTAAAAAAATTTGACAGCACCTCCCTTCTACTGGATACTACCTAAATCCACAAACCTATACATATTAACAATAGCTACAACCAATTTACCCAATCTAAACTAATTATTCCAACATATTCAATTCCTAATCCTAAGGTAAATTCAACATTAAAAATTACAATTCCATAAATTATTCAATAATTATGCCAATACAACAAAACAATAAATTAAAAAAAACTCTAGAATAACAATCAAAATAAATAAAAAAATTAAACCCAAATCATGCCATAATAAAGTAAAATTAATAATTATTCCAACATATTCAATTACTAATCCTAAGATAAATTCAACATTAATAATAAATATTCAACAAATTAACTAATAATAATTATGCCAAAACAACAATAAAAAATATTCAATAAATTAAAAAAAAAACTATAGACTTTAACAATGAATTATGCAAACAAAAACTATGGATTTTATCTACATTACAAAAAATACACCAAAACAAAAAAAATAAAAAAAATAGCAAAAAAAACCCATTAAAGTAAAATGAAAAAGAAGAAACACTAACCTTTTCAATTAATGGAGATTCACCATAAAAAAAAGAAGCTTGATATCGCCAGTAAAGAATAGATATCAGAACAAAAAGGAAAAGAAAGGTGAAGAACTTTAGAGGAGAGAAAATGAACTGAAGAGGTAGTTGGGGGCACTTATATGACAATTTTACTGATGGATTCTCGATTGATTTACTGACAGTTATATATAGTTTTACTGATAAATAGAAAATTAGTTATTATTTTTAATTTATTCCATCAGTGAGGTGCAAAAATCCATTGGTAAATTTTGAATTTCTCACGAAAATTTTTAATGTCCCTCCATATTTTTCATGGTCCGTCAGTAATATGTCGCGGTCATAGATGCATTTAATGCACAATGCATTGAAATACGCGTGGTCCGTTGGTGATGTGGTGGCATTTTCAATAATTATTTTTAAACTCTCTATGAAATGTCGATAGCCTTAAGGTTGTCAATGTTGCCGTCGGTGATGTGGTGACATTTCCAGTAATTATTTTTAAAGTCTCTGTGAAATGCCGATGGTCTTAGGGCCGTCGGTCATGTGGTGACATTTCCAGTAATTATTTTCAAACTTTCTGTGAAATGCTGACGACCTTAGATTCATTGGTGTTGCCGTCGGTGATGTGGTGGCATTTCTAGTAATTTTTTTCAAACTCTCTATGAAATGCCGACGGCTTTAGGTTCTTCGGTATTGCCGTCGGTGATGTGGTGGCATTTCTAGTAATTATTTTGAAACTCTCTATGAAATGCCGAGGCCTTAGGTCTATCGGTGTTTCCGTCAGTGATGTGGTGGCATTTCCAGTAATTATTTTTGAACTCTCTATGAAATATCGATGGCTTTAGGGCCGTCGGTGTTGCCGTTGGTGATGTGGTGACATTTTCGATAATTATTTTTGAACTCTTTGTGAAATGCTGACGGATTTGTATTCGGTTGGTGTGGTTGTCGGTGATGTGATGACATTTTAAGTAGTTAGTTCATGTTAGAAAATATATCATCCATGATTAATAATTATTTCAAGTAATTATTTTGTAATTGTGACATTTCAACTAATTATTTCAAGTAATAAATATTTTGTGTTTCAAAATATATCATCCATAATCTAAATTACATGAAAAAAAGGGTTTTACATAGGGTTTCATTTTTGTGGTTAGTCAAAATTTTCTTCTTCATTGTCATCAATTGAATTGTCATGACCTTCATCGCAATCTTCAATATAAATATCATCTTCTTCATCGACAGTTACTTGTCCGTTAGAGCTTAAAAAAAATTTAACTCCTCTACATCAACATCAACAAGATTATCATAGAAAACATGAAAATTTGAATTTTCTTCCAATTCAATCAAAGAAGCAACTCGATATGGTTTAACCACCTTACTAACTTGAAAGACTTCATCTTGTACACTTGTGTCTTCGTTTTCATGCTAAACAACCTCAACACAACCCTGGGGTTTTGTTTTTAAAATAGATAACCAATCCACTCTTCATCGATCCTTTTTAAATGAAGAGGTGTATGTGTAATAAACTTGTTGTGATTGCTTTGTGAGAATAAAGACATCATTTATGTTGCGGAGTCTAGCTTTTGAGTTGATTTCAACCAGACCATAGTGCGAATCAACTTTGATTCCTCTATCAGTCATGTCATACCAATAGCATTTGAATAAAAACACTCTATTATGCTTGTTATGATATTGCAATTCGACGACCTCTTCTAATCTGCCATAGTAGTCAACTTTTAACACATTACTAGTGGATCCCTTAACACAAACACTGCTGTTGTATGTCTTTCTTCCTTGCCCGTATTCTTCAGTATAGACAACATATCCATTAACAAAATACTCGTTGTAGCTTAGTGAAGAAAATGACTTAGGTGCACTCCTTCCTATTTGATAAACCTTGTATGCAATGTACATCAATAAATAGTAAATGAACGAGAATCTCGTAATGACATGCATATGTACAATAATTTTGCAAGTTAGAATGAGTTTGTGATAATGCTTACATATGTTCTGAACCACGTGGCAAATTGCTCATCTTGTAATTGAAAGATCTGAGATTCAGTTAGCTATGAGTTATTGGAGAGCAAATATTATCGATGTTACTTGCAAGTGATAATGAGTGTATGATATTACAATATATAATTAATAGTATATTAATAACAAAGTTTAATTAGTATAAACTTACTGAATAAAAGGTCTTAGCTCATCACAGTTAAATAGAACGTAGTTATGTGCTTGTTCGAACTCTATTTCTGACAAATATCTTCCTCTTACAGCATTTTTAGGTATGGGTTGTATAGTATTGGAGAATATTGACAAGTTCCCACTAGAAGGCACTTCACCGCCATCATCATGCTGGGGAATGCGATTGATTCTCATTCTTAGATGAGGTTTGAAATAGTATGAGATAAATGTTGAGATCTTCTTAACAATATAGGCTTTACATATTGAAGCCTCAACATGCGCCTTGTTCTTAACCTTTTTCTTGAGATTAAACAAGTACCTGCATTGAAATATTAATGAAGTATTTTCAATTAAGAAAAACATATAAAATACTTTTATATATAAATTACATTGCAATTGTAACATTTAACCATTTGAATAGGTACATCTATCTATAGTGGACCGGTCCTCTAGCTTTTACCTCGAATGGTAGATATATAGGGAGATGCTCCATTAAGTAAAAAAATAATAGAGGGAATATCATTTCAATTTTGCATAGTATTTTGACGATATTCATTTGAAGCCTCTCAATGTGATTAACATTCAAGTTGTTGGAGCATATATCTCTAAAGAAATGACTGGTCTCCGTGAGTGCATCCCATATTCCCTTTGGCAACAAATCACGAAAAGCTAATGGGATGAGTGTTTGCATAAACACGTGGCAGTCATGACTCTTCATTCCATATAATCTACAGTCCTTTATATTAACCAGCCGTGATATGTTTGATGCATATCCATCCAGAAAACGCAGACTTTTAAGCCATTTGTAGACTAGCAGTTATGTGTTTCTCTCTAACACAAAACTTACTCTTGGTTTTGCGACCCATGACTCATCATAAAACAACTCTATATTTTTTACGGTTACAATATAAAGCTATATCCAATCTAGCCTTGATGTTATCCTTTGTCTTCCCCTTCACATCCATGACGATTTTGAAAATGTTCTTAAACATATTCTTTTTGATGTGCATGACGTCAAGGTTATGGTAGAGTAGATTGGTCTTCCAATAAGAAAGCTCCTAAAATATACTTTGCTTTACCTAATTATGGGTCAAACCAAAACCAAGAAACTTTTGCTTACCTGATTTAAGGCTAAACACAATATCACCGTACTTTAAGACAACATCATATAATTCTGCACTAGAAAGACGCGGGGATGCAAAATCTTTTTCAACTCTGCCAACAAATAAATCTTTTCTATTCTTTCTGTACTTGTGATTAAGTGGCAAGAAGCGACAGTGACAATAAAAAAAGAGAAGCTTTGCCTTCATTTGCTAGCCTGAATGCCTTGTTGTTTTCCATGCCGTATAGAAATGCGAGTTTTCCATGCGTGCTCCAACTAGAAAGCATTTCATAAGTTGAAAAATCATTGATAGTCCACATCAAAGCCGCCCTCATAATTTTTTTTTGTTTCCTCGATATATCATAAGTTAGAGGTCCAAAAGACCACAACTACGCCAACATATCAATCAATGATCGAAGATAAACATCTATATTCCATCCCAGGCTGCTTGAACCGAGTATGATAGTAGATAAAAACATAAACTCCAGCCTTATACACATTCCCGATGGCAAGTTATAAACTATGAGTATGACTAGCTAATAAGAATAAGGAGCAGCAAATGACCCAAATGGGTTGAATCCCTCTGTACACAACCCAAGACGCACATTTCTTGATTCAGTTGAAAAGTAAGGATGAACACTGTTAAGGCATTTTCACGCTTCGTTGTCAAAAGGATGAACCATCACTCCATCAACCGCATGGTGTGCTTGGTGCCATGTCATGTGCTCAGTAGTCTTTGGTGACATGAATAACCTCTGGAGTCTAGGTGTAATCGAAAAGTATCTAATTTTTTTATATGCCACTAGAGTCTTTCCCCTACCAGTTCTAGGTTTGTAATAGGAATGCCCGCATGTCATGCACTTGGTCATCTCAACATTTTCAAGGTAATATAACATTCAAAAGTTAAGGGCACATGTCAATTTTCTAGTATCCTAAATCGAGGGGTTTCATCATGGACTTCGCAGCATAGAAGTTCTCTTTCAGCCTATTCTCTTCAGGTAAAATGCTTATTGCCCATTCAATAATCTTATCATACTCGGCCTCACTCAACCCGTGCTCTAACTTCATGGTGAATACCTATGCTACGGTTGATAATTTACTATGGTTTGTGCAGCCATCCCATAATAATTTGTCTGAATCTTTCAACAAATAAAAAAACCTAGATGTATCTACATTAGCTTCTTCTTCTACGATTGGACATTGACTGACATTACCTTGATTCATTCTCATTGCATCCATAACCATGTTTCTATAATGATTAATATTGTCATTCTCGTTGCTAGCACTAGAAGTAGACCTAACCACCGTTTCATCCATTCTCCTCCCACTAACATATATTTTTCCATGTGCATACCAACACTGATAGTTCTTCATAAACCCTTTATGTAAAAGATGCATCACTATAACATCTGGATGCAGATACTTTTTATTTTGACCCTTCTTGCATGGACACCTAATACCGCCTCCAATAAAATTTCTATGAATAGATATTGTGAAATTAATAAAACCTTGAACCCCGTTACAACGATCCATCCTCCGCAATCCTTGGGGTGAATCTCGATATATCCATGAACGATCATCCATGATTTATATCAAACCTGTATAAAATTATGATGACATAATGTATTAATTGACTAAGTTAGGTAAATAAACTTGCAAAAATATTACTTTACCTCAAGATTATCCAACAAACCAATCACAACTTCTCATAAATATTAAAAATTCATTATCATTTATCAACGTCCATACAAATTAAAATATATAAATTTACAAAGAAATTACCACTCCGCAATATCATTGACAAACTTTAAACAGACCTAATAAGTAAGCTAGTAATTATTTTAAAATAGCACATGTACTTCAGTAGTTTCATAAAGTTTTAACAATTTACAAACAAATAGAATCTTACAAAATCTAAAACAAACCATAACAAGTATAGAATTATACATTCATATAGAATTATACATTCATACACTACAAGTTTGTTTGACAAATAACAATAAAACATGTACATTTACTAACAAAAAGCATATACTAAAAAAACAATAAAATTGACATTTAATTAAATGTTAAGATTTAAAAAGAAAGAATTACTTATAAAAATTGATAAAATCCATCGGTAAACTAGAACGTCGATGCTGTGATCACAAAACTTCAAGAAATATAACTTGATTTGCTGATATGAGGGAGATTTGTGTTTAGATGTTTTGCACAAATTGATGGACAATTTAGTTTTAAAGATAAAATATATAGTCCTTAATAACACTGTTCTTTATTTTTTTCTGTCTTTTTCATCCAAAATTCAACAATTACTTTACCTATATTGTTCTAAAATTTGAATTTATTTTTTCTGATATAGTTGGAATATATGTAATTCTCAACTTTTAATTTTAGTTTAGTTGGAATTTTGTTAATTAGATTATTTATTTATGTATTATTATATAAAGAATAATCCAATTATTTTTGGTTTTATTTTAGCAAAATATGAGTTATGCTCGAGAATGTTGCTTTAACAAGTAGTGTTTTGGCATGGAGGATTATACCATCATTTTTTATAATGTATAATGATCCACTTGAGAAGTTCAATTTTAAGAATTTAAAAAGATAAAAATCAAAATATAGTTTTTTATTTTACAACATGAACATGGTAAAATTCTTGACAAGAGATACATCAAAGTTGTTAGGTGAGGAGTTTGATCCCATTATTATGATAGTCGTTAATACATGAAAGCACAAAGATTTCATATAAAAATTATATCTTGAATAGCTTGGATAATTCATTCTATGATGTATATAGTTTCATTAATAGTGCTAAAGAATTATGAGTTGATAATGCTAGTATGAAAAAAAAAACATAGTCAATTGATTTTTTAACTTCATAATGGTTAATTCAAGGACATTGATTAGCTAAGTCCAAGAGTTTCAATTCATTTTGCATGAATATATGTTAGGAGATGAATATGAGTAAGTCATTCCAAGTTGTTGGTATTATTGAGAAATTATCACCATTTTAAAAAGACTTAAAAAATACTTTAAATATAAGTTAAAATAGATGAGAGTTAAAGATTTCATTCAACATTAAGAATAAAAAAGAAAAAATAAGTTATATGAGAGAATAACAAGCTTTTTCTTAATAGCACCATAACAAATGTGGTTGAATAAGTGGTGAAGTCCCATAATAAAAATTGAAAGAAAAATATTGCTCCAAAGTGTAAAGACATTTCTAATAATTTCAATGGAAAAAACATTATCTACAATAAAATTAGACACCAAGTTAAAGATTGTAAATATAAGTTTTCACAAGACAACCTTAAAAAGCAATGGTTGCTTAAGCGAATGTCACTAAACTTGAGAACCTTTTGAATAAAGAGTAAAAAATGAGCTTGACTATAATCATCTATAAGGTCAAATTTTTAAATAATCTTAAATAATGGTGGCTTGATGTTGGTGTAATCACACATGTTTTTGCTAAGAAGATAATGTTTTCCACCTACCAAGAAATAGATAATGAACAACTACACATAGGAAATTCATTAACCTCAAAAGTATTGGACATTAGAAATGTCATACTAAAAATGACTTTTGAAAAGATTTTCAAAATAATCTTATTACGAAGAATTAAGTGTCTCACTCAATTTTAAGAAAAAATAATTCAAAATAGTCTTTAAAGGTAATAAATTTGCACTCATTAACAATCAAATGTTTATTAAAATATAGTATCTATATGATGACTTTTTAAAAATAAATGTAATGATCATTGTAATCAAAGGTTGAGAATATAAGATTGCCTATTCTTTATGCTTGCTTAAGTCTTATGATACATGACATGTCAAATTAGATAAGAGATTATTTATTTGGATAGATTAATGGAAGTTGAATGATGAATATCTTACTTTGTGAAACCTGCAAGTTGTTTTTTTTTTTTAACATTTTGATTGCTAAGGACTAGTAATAAGCTGGTTGGGGATATGATTAGTTCTTGAAAGTATATTTTTATCAAGGTTTTACAGTATTATTCTATACTTAACATATCAATAACTCCTTAACTAGAGTATGTTTTATAATAACATATCTAATAAATATAAGATATCTTTAATTTATGTTAAATGTCCAACTTAAATGCAGGTCAACATCAACAAGACTATCATTAAAAACTTGAAAATTTGAAATTTTTTCCAAGTCAATTGAAGGTGCAACTTGATATGGTTCAACCAACTCACTAACTTGAAAAACTTCATTTCATGTACTTGTGTCTTTATTCTCATCTTGAATAACCTCGACACAGTCCCTGGGTTTTATTTTTTAAAATGGATAACCAATCAACTCTTGATCGATCTTTTCTAAAGGAAGAGATACATCGACACTAGGTTCTTCTTCTATGATTGGACATTGACTAGCATTACCTTGATTCATTCTCATTGTATCCATAATCATATTTCTGTAAGGATTAATGTTGTCATTTATAATTTCATGCACGTTACTATTACTAGAAGGTGACCAAACTACCTTTTCTCCCATGCTTTTGTTATAAACAGATACTTCTCTATATGTATACCAACAATGATAATTCTCTATAAACCCAAACTCATTATGTGAAAGATGCATCATTATAATATCTATATGCAAATACTTTTATTTTGAAACTTCTTACATGGATACCTAATACTGTCTCTAGCAAAAATTTATGGAAATAGATGTCATAAAATTAATAAAATCATGAACCCCATTACAATAATTCATCATTCATAATCATTAGGGTGAATCTTGATGCATCCATGAATGATCATCCATGATTTTTATCAAATCTCTATAAAATTATGATGACAACATGTATTAATTAACTATATTAAATAAATTTACAAAAATATTGGTTTATCTCGAGATTATCAAATAAGCTAATTACAACTTATAAATATTAAATATTCACTATCAATTATCAATTTCCATTCAAATTTATACATATATATATATATATTTATGAAAATTACAACTCTGCAACAACATTGATAAAAATTAAAACGAACGTGTTAAACATGCTATTAATTATTTCACCATAACACATGTGATTCAGTAATTCAATAAAATTTTAATAATTTACAAAAAAAATATAATTTTACAAAATCTAAAACCAACCATAATAAGTGCAAAATTATACATTTTATACTATAAGTTTGTTTGAGAAATAACAATAAAACATGTGCATATCCTAACAAAATATAAATACTAAAAAAACAATAAAATTGACATTTAAATGTTAAAATAAAAAAAAATAGAATAACTTAAAAAAATAATAAAACCATAATAAATCAGAACATGAATGATATAAACACAAAACTTAAAGAAATATGACTTGTGTTGAGAAGGAGGGAGATTTTTTTTAGAGGCTGGTTGTTTGTAGTTTGAGAGGAAAAAGTTGAGATACAAAAGAAGAATGAGAAATAAGAGAGGAGAGGATTGACAAAGTGATGATCTATTAACTTTTACTAATGGAATGACCAATAGACTCATGTTTGTCGGTGATTCTATTGGCAATTCTGGGATGAATCAATCACATTACTATACAGAGATCCTAGTTTGAATCCTTCAGTAATTCTATTAGTAAAATTGCCCACAAAAACTTCCATATTAGTAAACCAATATTTTTTTTAATTCTAAATATTTCATCTTTAATTCCATTGGTATATATTGACTTAAGTATTTTGTCAGTATATGCCAATTGAATTACATACAAAAAAGATTCCATTGGTAATTATTACCATAAATTAATGATAGAATTATTCCATTAATAATTCTGTTGGTTTTATGTGAATTTTTTGTAGTGAAATATTTCAATAAGATTAGGATGATCTACAAGCTATTTAACCTCTAAAATAGATTTGATCCCTCCAATCCTAAGTTCCTTATTGTTTCTATTATCTTGGTCGACTTTCCAACTTGATAGTTTGTATTCACAATGACTTTGGGTACTAAAAAGTATCATTAAATTGTCCAAGCTAAATCATAACTATATTAAGTTGAGCCTAAAATCTACAATCCAGACCTTTTAGCTTCTTTTCTAATCAAGTTATCATTAAACCTCCAACATTACCAATATACCAACATACAAGTATAAGAGAAATATACATATTCAATGACTAAAAAGCTTTATTTTATAAAAACTTGTTTGAACCTTGTGAATTGAATTAAATTTAGAGGGTTAAATGAATTCTGATGTTTGATAACTTTTTTTGAGGTATTGATTTGAATTAAAAATGAAATTAAATTTATGAAAAAAAGATGCAAAATTAAATTAGAAGGGAGAATATCTGATTTTTTATAGTAATCTCTCTTGAAATTAACATTGACAATAATATTTTAAAGATACTCACATGTTAACATAAAGCCTATTTCTTCTCTTTCTCTCTGATACATATTTTTCTTTTCTTCCAGAACACTCTTGGTAATACAAATCCTTTATTTCTGTACTTGGCAACAATCCTCGTAAAGATATTATTGTTCCTCATAAAATATGTTATTAATCTTTCATTTCATTTTTTTTTAGTTTTTACCTAAATCTAAAATATGTTATTAATCTTTCATTTCATTTTTTTTTAGTTTTTACCTAAATCTTTCCTTTCCTTTTTTTCTTTTTTGTTTTTTCCCATAAACCTCTCCCATGAAAACATTAGTGGCAAATTATGGACGGATGTTGAATTTTTTTAGGAATATGTGTGGATGATGGTTGATTGATGCATGAATAGCGATAAACAAAAATAAATATATATTGAAAAGCAGCTAGTATATAGAAACACAAATGATATAAAAACTATCAAGTTCTATTTTCTAAGTTGAAAAACAATAGGTAAAATCTATCAATCAACTGAAATTATTTTTTGTATTGCTATCATAGTATCTTTTACTTATGTAGTATGTGACATGTAAACTGTAATCCTTATCATGTTTTTGAACTTTAAATCATGCCAATGCTCTTAATAAAGTATATTAATATAATTTGAAATAAATGTAATACTAGTAATGGTTACTTATATGGGTCATTTAGCTTGTATGAATCGACATATATTTTATGTTGAAAGATCAGTCATCCAACAAAAAACATGAAACAGAGAACAAGTTTATCAAGAATTGCTAATAGGATTGCAAGCAAATAATAACTCACATTATATAATACATATGAGTTATGATGTATTTAGTCAATTAGTTGCAATACTTTATAAAAGAGAACTTATTAGGAATAGTCAATACAATGTTAGTAAGGAACAAGTTACAAAGTTTATACATAATTTAAGTGGTTAGGCACATACTTGATCACAAAGCTTCTTCTTTTCTTTTTGCTAGTCTACTAAGATTATTAATCATTTTCATCAAGTACTTAGAGATGTAATAACACTTGAATATGAATTTTTAATTCAACCAAATTGCTTTACAATCCCATCACAAATGCTTGACTGTGGAGAATATTTTATCTATACTTCAAGGTATTTTATTATATGGATATATTTATTTTAACAATATCCATGGAGATTATCTGATCATTATTATTAATTTAAATAAAATTTTCTAGAATTATAATAGCATTTTAGATGGAAGTAATATCCCAAGTTAATGTTTCCAAAAAAGATATATCAAAATATAAAGAAATAAAAAGTTATCTAATGATGAATGTATTTGTTGCTTGCATTTTTAACTTGAACTCACTTATTCTTTTCTAGGTGAGAGGGCACAACTACAAACTTAATAAGTTTAGTATGCTTTCAGTATATGAGATAAGCTAAATGTTCCTTAAGGTATTTAGTTTTTATACATATATTTTTAATAGTGAATAAAAAATGTTACCTAAAATTTTTAAAGTAATTTTTTAATTGTATTTTTAGATAAATTCTAGTTAATTGATGTTGAATATATGTTGAGATTGAGTTTTATCATTCCATATCAAATTGCTTCATATCACTTAAAAGAGTATTTTTAAGATTCTTATTAAAATCCAAAAGAGCTATTCAACTTAGACATTTCTTTATTACATAATCCAATTGAAAGAGCTTTTAGTATTTTAAAGTCAAGATTTCTAATTATAATTAAGATGTTAAGGTATGATGTGAAATTATTTTAACTTGTTGTATTTTACATAACTTTTTAATAGATTTTGATTTAGATGAAGAAATTATTACATCAGTTGAAAAAGGCCTCATGAATAGTGAGCTTAAATGTAAATTTAGTTATGGATGAATTGCTAGGGGTGAAGATAGATAAAGGAGGAAAATTATGAGAGAGACAATGATTATATAAAAATGACATGATTACACATCTCGACATTAACTTTTATTTTATTTTTAAAGTAGTTGTTTTAAATATATTGAACTAGATATTAGATGCTTAGCTTTTATGTAATTTTTTAATAATATTTATTGAACCATTATTGTATTTTTTTAGCCTTATTTTTTATGTTTATTTCTTTTTTACTTAAAGTTTTGTAAGTTGAAGAATTTTTTACATGATGCCATATAATAATAGGTGGAACTGTGGATGCAAGGATGTTATTGAGATTAAAGGTGGAAATGATGGTGATGGATACTTGAGAAGGACCATAAAAATGTACAAGATGATGCTTGAAATTCTTAGGCAACAAAGAATAAGGATAAAAAAAAAATAAAGCTTTTTCTTCTAAAGCTAATAGGAAAGTGATAACTAAAATCAATGAAATATTTTCATTGAATATCTCCATGAAAAAAGTATATAATCATTTTAAAACTTTTTAAAAGAAAATAATTGTAGTAAAAAAAATTGAGTGAAAAAATGGAATTAGATGGAATGACACTTCCAAAACATTTGAGTCTCCAATGGAAATGTGAAAATCTTTATTGAAAATATAAATAATATAATTCACTTGCTATATTTTCATTATTATGTATTTATTAGTAAAATTGTTTGAACCTTTATTTATATATATATATATATTTTGTTATAAGGCTAATCCAAAGTTAAGTCTTATTCGAGAAAAGTCTTTTTATTACTTTGATATTTTATAGAGATATATGAGAAATATATAGCAATTAGAGCTAAAATTGAGAGTGCTAGAAAAAAGGTAATGTGATCCTAACTATGAAATCAAAGGATCCATTAGAAGCGTATATTGGGTCTATTATAAGGTCTAAAATGAAGGAGATTCAAGAGGAGTTTAATAGGCTAAGTTAAGAGGTTTGAGTTAAAAAAATTCAAATCTTTCAATATGCATCTTTGTATATGTTTTGGGTCATATTTGAAGTTATAAAAAAAATTTTAGATGTGATTTTAATAAGGTTAGAAACTAGACATTTGTAAGTTTATAATCATAAATAGTGGTTATGCAAATTCATCCACAGAAGAGAGTGATGCATTTGAAGTTGGGCTTAGAATTTACTATCAAAGTGCAAAAATAGAAGAAAAAAAAGAGAACATTTTTTCTTAAGAGTTATAGGTTTTATTCATTACAAGAAGTCCTTAATACTATTAAAAATATATGTGATAACTTTTGGCTTACTTATTTTATAAGGATCCCATATCAAACACGAAGTTGAAATAGGTATTCACTTGAAAAGGATAGAAGGATATAAATGCATCATTGTCACCTAAATAGGTTTATAAAGATCAATTCAAATTAAAAAAGAAAAGTGAAGCTGAAATGGTAATATAACAATATGAGGTCCTGATTACCATGCAAAAATATATACTAAAGTTATTAGTAAGACATGTTGATCTAAAATTTTTATCAGCTACTATTTTTATACAATGTTGTTCTAAAGGCAAACATTAGCAAAAAAGAAAAAGTTATAAAAACTTACACAAGACCAATTAGAGAATACATGTTTTTTTTTTTACATGCCTATAATTTTACCCGTATATAAAGAAACATATTTTAACACTAACAATGTTGATTCTTTTTATTCCTAGTGTTGCTATATCTTTATTATAGGATTTTAAGGATGATATAGGATAATCAAATTTGAATTTAAGCTTAATTTGTCCTACCATGTAAACTTACACCAACAAGTGTAATTTTTTATATGAATATTGTATCAAACTAATTTTTTTTAAAGAGTTCTACAGATTTTTTTTTTATTTTGAGTTAAAATTACAAGACAATCAAAGCCTAATAAGGCTTTTTGATAAAAGATATAAGTTATTATTCACATCTTTCTATACATTTTCTGATGAGATCCATAGTTATTTGCTATTGATATAAGGTGCAATTAATAATAGTATGGAAAAATATAGATATCATATCTTTATAATTGATGATATTATTAATGAGTTACATGGATTTTGTGTGTTTAGTAAAATTGATTTGACAATTAGTTATCATCAAATTAAAAAAAGAAAGATGAAAGGGATAAATAACTTTAAGACTAAATATGAGTTGTTTGAATGGGTAGTCTTATTATTGCACATAATAATTTAATGAGATTGATGAATCATAAGTTATATATGCATTCATAGGTATTTTTATTGTTTATTACTTTGATGATATATATATTAAGAATCTAGGTAAGCATACTGAACATTTATTAGTTTTGTTTGATATGTTACAAAAGAAATCATTATGTGCTTATCAGTTAAATTAAAAAAAAATATGCATCATTTTAAATAGTTATGGTTTAAATCTACAAGATATGATTTCTTTACTTGTAAATGAAGGAGTTAAACTTGATGGAATATAAAAGCACATATAATGAAAATATTATTTAAGAAGGTACATTAACATGTTGAGAAAAAGAATGAAAAGTATGCATTTCAAGTAAAAAAATAAATAAATAAAAGATAAAACGAGGGTTATTTTTGAACCATGAAATTGGATTTAAGTGCATTTATGCAAAGAAAGATTTTCTGAATATAGAAAATCAAAGTTAATATTCAGGGAAAATGATTTATTTATATTTTTTAAAGGAGTCAATGACTACAAGTGAATCTATAAAAAGAGTATAATATTTATGTTTTATTTAAAATTTCTAATCTTTGTTCTATGTAGGTGATTATTCAAGGTTAATTTTTTTTTTAAATGATATGATCCTAACTACTACATTAAAAGATTCATTTAGGATGTTCATTGATTGAGTGATGATTTGAGGTTAGTTTTTTTAAATAAATAAAAATACAATATAATTTAACCAAGACCTATATAAACACTATATTTTTTTTATTTAAAAGTTTCTTAAGGTTATTTTTTTCAAAATAAAATAAGTAGTCCTTTATTTCAAAAAAACACTATTTTTTTTAGTACAACCAATATGCCTTCAAATAATATCACCTTCCACTCCTAATACTATTTTAATTAAAAATTAAATTTGTAAATCAATTTAAAAAATGTAATCAATATATAATTAATTTTTAACTTTTGTATTTGACATTAATGGATCAATTTAGTGGATTTGATTGAGTTCCATGTAGTTATTAACCTAAACATTCTAATTAATATCCAATATATTTAGGTTCTAAATTAACCCATAAAAATATAATCAAATCTAATAATTGTGTATAAAAATGAAACTTGTTATAAAAATTATAAGCATATCCCATTTTAATGTAGCTGAGGAAGGTGAGAGGAAAGTTATCATGATTATCTTTTTTATTTGATTTTTTTTTAAATTTTAAAAAGTCAATTTATCAAGTTTTAGTCCATTTCATACAAGTTGAATTATTTTTTTAATATAAAAAATATCCAAATCACGGGAAATTATTTGACAATGTCATTAGACCTGGTTTAATAAACTAACTTTGAAAACTCCCAACTCGACTCTTTGCTTAGCTTAGGTTTCAAATTAAATCACATGAAAGTTATTTACATATGATCCATTTGACTTGACAAGTCTAAAGACAACCTAAACTGTTAGTAAAAACATGATTTATTTTTTTTAAAAAATAAATTATGATAACATTTTTTTTCTAAAACTGAGATGACAATCTATTAGATCGACTTGAGTCTACTTGACTTAACTCAGCAAACTTACCATCCATGTCATATACTCCACTGAGTTTAATAATGTTTTTCATGAAAATATTTTTATTTAGTTATATAATAAAAACAAAATGCTAGCAAAATCGAACACCAACCTAATATGAGGGTATTTATTTAAGATCACTTTATATAAAATTCAATTTCCAACCAATTAACTCGAGTTAACATGCTAAATTAGCAACTAAATTCATAGATTCTATTAAGTTTAATAACTTTGTGTTTTTTGAAAATATATTTTATTTAAAAATAAAACAAATCAATGACTAACTCAATACCGTAAAGTTTTGTAAATTGCAAGCATTGTTTTATAAATAAAAATCCACTATGATCTTAAAAGTAAATTTAAAATAAAATATTAAAACAAAATCTAACAATTTTATATATCATTGAATATGAGAAAATATGATAAATGTGATAAAATTATACCAAGTAAAATGTATTAAAGATCTTAATAAAACATAAATTTTATGTTAATTAAATATTCATGAGTTGTTCTTTTCTTAAGTTAAAATGATCCCATAAAAGTTACGTAATTCTTTTGGTTAACTTTCTAGCTAGTGGATCTATGCCACCTCAATTAATAAATTTGCTTAACATTACTCTAACCTACCTTTAATCAACTACGAAAATGTATATTCACGAATTTTACTAGCTACGGAAATAAGAAAAAAAATTAGGAAATTAAAAAAGAAGAAGAAGTATGAGGAGGTTCAACCTATTTGTTTGTTATCTTTCATGAAAAAAAAAATAGAATCACTTATATTTTATTTGTTTTTATATTTTAAAAGTATTTTAAAAAAATTTAATTTAATTTTTTATTTTTTTCTTTACTTCAAATTAATATTTTTCTGTATTTTTAAATTATTTTATTGTACTAATATTAAAAATAAAAAATATTATTTTAATATATTTTTAATAAAAAATAATTATAACCTCGCACTTAAAATACACACACAACAAGAAATTTCCTTTAATAAGCACGTCCTAAACCTTCAAACTTAAAGTGTGTGGCCCCACACTAGATAAATGGGTCCCCAAAAGGGGTGTAGAGATTCGGTATGGTTATTACAAGTATTATAGACAAATATATTTTTGACTTAATTCTTTTCTGTTTTTTTTTTATCTTGTTTTTTTCTTTAAAGAATAGTAGAATTGGTGTAGATTTAATTATTTTTGACGGATGCATCTTAAACCTAGACCTTGACACATGAGGGCACAACTCCTAATACGTATTTAATGAGGTGTATGATATATTTTCATGTTTTTTCTAAAAAACATTAACTTGAAAATGTAGTAAATTGATTTTTTTTATAAATTTTTATTTTAATATATTTTTAAGTTAAAAACTATTTTAAAAAATAATCTATATTATAATTGTTGAAGAATTGTTGAAGACATTATTTGTGAAAGAAAACAAATAAAAAGTTGTTTTAAAGGTACAGAGACACTACTTTTAAAATATTTATTTATGCAATATAGGGATTACACCCTCATAATATAACTAACCCTCTACACTTTTGAAAGCATAAAACAAGGTGATAAATGAAAGAGAATCATGTTTTTTTTGTTTATATGATCTTTATGAGTCAACAAATGTATATATACATGAAGCATTGTAATAAAACATTATGTTTGGTAATATTATGATTATTAATAAGACTATATAACTATTAATAAACAACTACGTTTTAAATTAAACGTAGTAATTTTTATTTAATTTTATTGTAATAATTACAAATATCAAAATTAATTATGAAAATTGAAGAAATAAATTAGAAAAATTCTCAATAATATAATAAGTTCTAAGTGTTAAATGTCAAAGGTCATCTTTTAATATTATAAATATTCATATAATAGTTTTAATTTTTATGTACCAAGTGTCATACTTGAATCTTGTTAAAGTTATTAGTGTACACAAATTAAACAAAAATTTTTATTATAGAATTAAAGATATTACACATATAATATCATTCTAAATTCTTAAAAAGATTTATAACAATGTAGCATTATCATGACCATATGCTAAAATCTTATTTTTATTTTTATTTATATGAGAAAACCCCAACTCTTGTTAAAAGTAGTACTATTTCTATATTCATATTAGTGGAATTATGCATATTTCTACTACATTAAAAATAAACTTTAAATTCTATTAAGAGTCTGCGCTTATCTCTTTTAGATAAAAAAACACACTAAATACTATCAGAATAAAATTCAAAATTAATTATCAATGTCCAATATACACTAAACAATAACTTGTTATTACCCATTAGATTTAGAGACAAACTTCTTGTTAATCCGAAGTTGAATTTCTATTACTAATATAATTAATAACAAATCTCAACTCCATTCTACTAGTTGTTTTCCTTACCATGTCTCTAAATAATCCTTTTATAAACATATCTGTCCTTACCATGTCTCTAAATAATCCTTTTATAAACATATCTGTAAAATTATTTATAGACTTTATATAGACATTATTTTATTTGTAATCAACTCTCAAAATTATCATTGATGAATGCTTATATGTATTGACTTACAATTGACTTATAGGTTGTAATTATAATTTAATATTTAACAATATATTTCTTAGTCATTTTTTTTTACCTGCAACAACCATAGTAATAAATTATGATTCCATGGTAGAATGAGACATGCACATTTATTTCTTAGATGTTTAAGAAATTACACCTCCTTCAAGTGAGAAAATTTATTCCGATATAAATTTATTATCACTTAAACTAGTTATCGAACTTGTATCATAATATCTTTTTACACAACTAGAAAACCAAAATAAAACAATACTAAATCAATCCCTCTTTTTAGATAACCCAAAGTCTTTTGCAATAGCCTTTTAATTATTCATATAGTTTTAATTGTATATCTTCATAATTTGCATATAGCTAATAGCCTTCTAATGATTCATATCCAGCTTNATTATCAATGTCCAATATACACTAAACAATAACTTGTTATTACCCATTAGATTTAGAGACAAACTTCTTGTTAATCCGAAGTTGAATTTCTATTACTAATATAATTAATAACAAATCTCAACTCCATTCTACCAGTTGTTTTCCTTACCATGTCTCTAAATAATCCTTTTATAAACATATCTGTAAAATTATTTATAGACTTTATATAGACATTATTTTATTTGTAATCAACTCTCAAAATTATCATTGATGAATGCTTATATGTATTGACTTACAATTGACTTATAGGTTGTAATTATAATTTAATATTTAACAATATATTTCTTAGTCATTTTTTTTTACCTGCAACAACCATAGTAATAAATTATGATTCCATGGTAGAATGAGACATGCACATTTATTTCTTAGATGTTTAAGAAATTACACCTCCTTCAAGTGAGAAAATTTATTCCGATATAAATTTATTATCACTTAAACTAGTTATCGAACTTGTATCATAATATCTTTTTACACAACTAGAAAACCAAAATAAAACAATACTAAATCAATCCCTCTTTTTAGATAACCCAAAGTCTTTTACAATAGCCTTTTAATTATTCATATAGTTTTAATTGTATATCTTCATAATTTGCATATAGCTAATAGCCTTCAAATGATTCATATCCAGCTTGCTTATATATTATCATAACTTGCATACAGTAAAAACTATATATAATCTTGTATAATGTATGTTATATATAAGATTTTCAATGACATTAATATATTTTAGTTGCACTATCACTTTATCATAATTATCAATTAACTTCATACTATAGTCAAATAAGATACTAGCTTCTTTTATATTAAGATATTTAAACTTATTATATATTTTTTAATATAATATAACTGGTTAAATACATAGTTATTATTATTTTTTAAAATTTTAAATCAAGTGATGGATATTTTCCTATCAATATACTTATAATTTATTCATAAGAGTTTCGTAAGATTTAATCAAGGAATAAGATTAAGCAAGATACTTATAATTTATTTGTAAGATTATCGTTTAGGATTGAGTTTCATGAGTATAATTTATCCTTATATAAAAAATAAATTAAAAAATATAAAATAATTATCTTCATGGTTAATAAAACTAAATACTCCATATTTCTTCTTCTTAAAAAATAGAATCAAAAAGTAGTTGTGAAAATCATAATTAATCTTCAAGTTTAATAAGAAGGAAAGTTGATAACTCAATTTTTATTTTTTTAAAATTTTTTTAACTTAAAAGTAATATTTTTTTTCAATTTATTTTAGTGACACATCCAAACATCGTGTCTCATGATATAACTTAAATTTATTGTTATAGATTTATTTCAAATAAAATGGTATAATGTTCCAGCAGACAATGGAGCCGATAAATTGTCCCGTCTCTCGGCGGGTTTCCACTTTCCTTTATTGGTGCGTGGGCTAGCATTTCTCAAATTGACTTTATAATAAAGCTAAATATATTTTTCAACCATGTAATAATTTGTTCAGCTAAAGTTCAAATACTACATGCGCATATACACTCCTAAAGCCTTGGTGGGTGTAATAACCAGTATCTGCACTTACAATATGGACCACATCCCACCTCCGACAGTCCACACAAAACCTAAATTACAGCTTCTTTTCTTTTTATAGTAATGCGTCCAAGGTATTTTTAAAATTAAAATAATATTTTTTTAGATTTTTCTATGATGATTATCAATATATTAAACTCATAACAAAATAAAATTAATTTTATATATTTTAATAAAAAATAATTTAAAAAACACTTTAAAAAGCAGGTTAGATCACAAAATAAATGTATAGAGATTGAATTTTATTTTTGCTAAAAATTATATATTTTAATGTATTTAGATCATTTTAATATATTGATATTAAAAATATTTTTTTTAAATATATATTATTTTAATATAAAAAATACTTTAAATCTAATCATTATCACAATTTTAAACACATCAAAATCTTTTATGAATTGCACCAAAATCTTTCATGGATTGCAATTTTAGGAGCGCATATATATATATATATATATATATATAATCTTCCCCCTTCTATCTTGGAAAAAAATAATAGTTAATTGGAGGATGAGACTCGATGGTGAGGAATTTGATTCCATATTCTTCGTTCAGATATAGACGATGCCGTAAGACCTAGTTAAAGAGACATTTGACCTTGGTGTTTGTTGCTTTCGGATGTGTAAATGGCTCCTTAAAGACCTAATTAAAGAGAGATTTGACCATGGTTTGCAAAGTTGACCCAAGATAAACTTACTATTTAAAAAAGAAGCAAAAATACTCGAGAGTTATGGTACAAGTCTGAGAAGGTGCAAGTGCTACCATACTTGCAGCACTTGATAATTCAGAGTGGTGAGGACCCAACAGCAAAAGTGGCGACGCTCAACAAAATATTCCATTTTTCTTAATTGGATGGTTGTTTTATGAAAAATAAAGGGTATTTGCAGTCGCCATTAAAATTGGGGCCTCTGGGTCAGCATCTGCTCCCAAGGTTCCTGTCAGGAAATTAAACTGAACTGGGTCTAATTTCAAAAGGAACCATTTTACAGGATCATGCTGCAAGTTGCAACCAATACGTATAAATCTTGATTTGAGCGCAGCTGTTTAATGCCGATGACCATTCTATTACCATGATTTATTGCCTTGAGAATTAATATATATTTTATATCCTGATGTCACAATAAGAAAGTTTTACCTCTTAATGACCAACCCGACTCAACCAAAACCGGATTAATCGAGGTCCAGTGAACTCTAAAATACTAGGTTTAGAATCTTTAGATCAAAAAAGAAGTCGCAATCGGAGCAGGCAGTAGTAGCTATGAAAACCAAGGTGAAAGAAACCGTGCAAATCAACCTTGTCGTTGCAGCTTAGCATATTTAGAGGCTAACATAAAACCACACACACACTCAAAGTCGACAGCCACACAAGATTTAGCCTTCTCTTGGATCATACGTTCCAAACCAGAAAAGGGATTTCAGATTTCGTTAATCAGATACAATAAGATGGATGAAAAGAAGATTAATTAATGTTTATAACGTCTTACAAACATATTAAATGGATACGAACAACTAGAAAAAAGGTATGCTCGTAGATATGAATATTATTAATCACTCGTATACACACGAGAGGATTATTCAGACAAACATCAATATATTAATTTAATTACGATCTGCACAGCAATATCTCTACATGGTGTACAATTAGATATCAAGCTGCTCCTAATCTATGCAATTAAGCATATAGTTTACCTACGTTTCTGCTGTTAAATCCTGTATTAATAGTATACAGATGAGAAGCAAAGGAGAACAAGGGTCGTACTCCCAGAAAACTCGCAAAAATTATCGCTTGTTATGCAACGGATTCGGACCTGTAGGAACCCTGCGCTTCTGTGACTCGAATTCTTTAGCTCTCTCTGCAAAGGGCGAAGAACTAAATGGAGCGCGAAAGGCTTGCTGGCTTGTGGAAGGTGCAGAAAAGCTCCCCCGGATTGCGTGACTCCTCCTCGGAGAGCTGCTAAAGAAGATGAGAAGGGCAACGATGAGGCAGAGTTGAAAGAGTTTCATGTTTTGAGACTCTTGGTTTTTTGAAAGAGAAGTGGATATATATGAAGGCAGGGTGTGAGCCTAGCTAGCATGTTATTGTATATATACACATTCAGGGGCAATATGGAGTGGCTGGTCCGTTTCTAAAGTTTGTAAAATGTGTTCATACAGGTACTTGGGATGTATTTAATAACGTACAACTATTTTTTTTCATTTTCATTTTTCAGTTTTTTTAGTAGAAAATTAAATGATGTGTTCATTTGTTAAAAATAAATATGGATTTTGGACATACATCAAGATTATAACTATTTTTTTTATAAAAATAATATTTTGTATCTGTGATAATTTAATTATAAAATATTAATTTTATTTCATTCAAATTAAAAATTATCATAAAAAATTATGTTGCTAACTTAAAAAATATATTTATATTATATTTATAATAAAAAAGTTCTAAATATTTTTTTTTTAATATTTTACATTGATAAAATGTGTTTTTATATAAAATTAAAAAAATATATATACTTCAAGTTTTTTCTTTATTTGAAATAAGTAAAATGCTTGTGAAGAAAAAACTGTGGAAAACCTTTGAAAATGTGTTTTCCGTTTGGTAATATGATATAGAATAATTTTTCAAAACTTTTTTTAATTTAAAATACATAAAAAAATTATATTCTTGATATAAATACATTAAAACCTTCAAAAAAACACTGGATGATGAATTAATTTAATATTTTTTTAAATAATTTAAAAAGCATTTTGAAAAGCATAAACCATTCCATTACCAAAGGTAATATGAATTTGAAAAATCTAGTTTTTCAATTACCTAAAAAATAAAATATTAAGTTCTAGTTCTTATTTTTTGAACTCTTATTTTTCAAAAAAACTGAAATATTATTTTATTTATGAAAAACACCTTCTTAGTCATATTGTTTAAGATGTGCGAACTTCCTACCAACTGGTCAAATAGAAAAATTGTGTAAATTGAGTCTTTTGTCGAGCTATAATCACGTTCAAACATTAACATCGCATTACTGGCTTAGCTAGGTCACAAGTCAATGCATAGGCGTGGTGAGAGAAATAAATAAATAAATAAATAAACACATGAAGGTGAAGGCAATCGGGGGCATCGCTTCCTGTGGCTTGAGATTTCTATTCAAGGAACTAGCTGACGATTGTTTTTAGACTCTAAGCGATAATTTTCTGTGATTTAAAAACATTTTTATTTTTTATTTCAAATTAAAAGCAATTAGTATTTTTAATTGTTTTAATATAAAGATATCAAAAATAAATTTTTTAAAATAAAAAATATTATTATAATATATTTTAAAATAAAAATTCTCTTTAAAAATTAATTATTATGACAACAACATATCTATTGTAATTAAAAAAATGTTCCGGCTTGAATTTGGACATCATAGTCAAAAGGACAATGCCGACACCCTCGATTAGCCTAATAGAAATAAGTTGCTTGAAATAATTAATGACCAATAATTAATGACTAACTGCAAGGTCATGTCTGTATGCAAAGCTTATACATGGAAAACTACTAGCAGTATGTACACGTATTTAAAGGTCGGTTATGACATGTATCAAGATTTACCCGGATTTGTTTTTATATTTTAAAAATATTAACAAATTTAATTTTTTAGATTAATATTCTTTGATATATTTATATTATTTTACTATGCAGTTATAAAATGCAATTTCTGAAAATAAAAAATATAATAATTATAATCACTCGGGCAAGTTCTACAGGAAAGTAACGCATGGTATCGTCGGATTAGGTGTCCAAACGCAGTTTCTGACAATAGTTACCTCCAATATGTTGCTCCTGGGAAAAAGCCCTTCCGCCGACTGCCCACAACAATACATTTATTAGTGTGGGTTAGTTCTTTAATGCGAAGCTAAGGAATATTCATGCCCTAAATGATGTAGTGTTGAATGCAAGAAAACTCTACTGAAATATATGAGAAGGAAGAGCATTTTAGTGTTTTAAAGCATCATTTTTCTTTGTGTAAAATATAATTTTTTAAAATTCTAAAATTAACTAATATCTAAGTTTCAGTAATGCTAAAATTTATAACACTTTAACAAATAATTTTTAAAAAATAAATCTAAAATCTACTTCCACTTCAAAAATGGTGGATGCAATTCTTGATTCCCCTTATAGTATGTGCTAATTCATAGATATATAGCCCTCGACGCAATTTCATCCAAGAACAAGTCAACAATTCTAGGCAACAATTTTCTACACAAATGTGATTTTATTTGCCGGATGAAGATCGGGAAATCGTATCTATAGAGCAAGGAGAGACGAGAATTCTTAGATGGAAAGTTAGAAGTCAACTTTCAACTAACAAATAGGCAAATCCAATCGGGCCCATCACAAGTTTTTATCATAAACCTACTCGAGAAGAGAGAAGCCTCCACTATTTATCAAAGACAATATGTATACACGCCCACAAAGAAGGTCAAGAGATCCCATCTTCCTTGTACGGCATGTGTTTATTAGTCAGCACCATAATTCTCATTCAACCATGAAATTCTAACCTGTAAAAGTTCACTTTCTCTTTCAAGTTTCAAAGAGGTGTTAATGGTCGCAACATGCAAGATCCTCACCGACTCTTCTTCTTTTTGTATATATAAAATTTAAAATCAATAGATAATACAAGATGATTACCTACCCAACATAAAATATTATATATTCTACACTTGCATACATCTTGTATTATAGAATCCTTATTAAAATTGTATTAAGATCCTAAACAAGATGTTTTTGCTTCGCAAATGAAACTAACAGAGTAAAATATTGTATCACATGATAAAAACATTCGTATCAAGACTTAAACTCAATCAATACCTAACGACTCTTTTTTGCAAGGAATTCTTTCCAGGTAGGAATATAGTAAGCATTAAATATGCATTCTACTACTAGTTTATCCTGGGGATGAATTTTGTGCGTGTACCTATTGCTAATGCTCCCCTTCCCCACCTCTCCCACTCCCTTTCCATGTCCAACGTGCTTAGGGTGGTGTAGTCATTTTGACTATGCACACTCGTACTGGAATTTTCTTGATTGGAATCCAAAGAGTCATTGAATGTCAGAGTCCTAGCTACTATCAATGTGGTATTGAATATCACCATCCTTGCATGGTAAATTAATTTCATGACTAGATTTGCAGGTTGTATAAATCAAAAAGTAATGCAGAAAAAAAATGCATTTTCAGTGTCACTAATATTTTTTTAAGTCTCATTCAAATTATAAAACTAAAATAATCTTATAATAAATAAATAAATAATATAATATAATATAAGTTAATTTGTGTTAACTAAATAGATCATTAACATGTTATAAATATTTTTTTTAAATAGATCATTAACCTGAAAAAAAAACCTATATAAAGCAAATTGAACAAATTATAAAGTCAAATCCTTCAAAAAATCATTTTTAAATAATAATATTGAAAAAAAATCAACATAAAAAGAACACAATAAAATAATTTGTATTTATCCAATTTAAATTGTAAAACTTGTAACTTGAGTTATAAGATTGAAATAATTTCATAGAAAACAAACTGAAATAAATGACAAATTCTAATTTCTAATAAAATAAATATTGAAGGATGAAACTAGAATTAAAAAAGAAAAAAAAAATACTCGAGTCAATCAAGTTCTAACCTATAACATAGGTTATAAAACTAATATAACCACATGGAAAACAAATTGTTATAAGTCATAAAGCTCAATCTCTAATAAATCAAATGTTAATGGATAAAATTAAGACAAAAAAATAGATTTAAAAAAACAAAAGAAAAAAAATATTATTGCAATAAACAATGTTTTATAAAGTAATGCACAATAAAATCACCACATTATAGATTTTGTTAATAATTTATAATCTTGTATATTAGGTACTGTCATCAATTAATAAAAATATAATATTTTAAATGATACGTGAACTTGTATAAATTCAAAATTTTATGTAATTGAACTCACAATTTGAAGAGTGTCATACCTTTCATGTGAGAGCGTGACGTTATAACAACCCTTCCTGAGTGGTTTTGGGAGGTTTTTGTTTTAATAAAGAGTTACAACCTCGTATTATAGTTACTAAAAATCCTAACTAGTTTTTATACAAGATAAAGAACTAGTTGCATAAAGAGAATATATAAGTACCCCTAGTATGTCTAACTTAAGGTAAGTTGTATTGTTTTTGTTTATAGATATTATGGTTTAATGGTGTTTCTAAATTCTATTAGCCTATTATGGTGGGATTGCTACGATGAACAAATCCTAATTTTTTAGATCAAGAACTTGATCTAAAATGTCTAATCTTAAAGAAATATAAGAAAAAAGCAAGTTCATTCTAAACTCATATGTAGTGAAGAAGCTGAAATTAGAAATTCAAAAAGATTTAATGATTATTGAAATTTTACTTTTCCTTTTGAAATCTGTAATGTCCATGACTATACTACCATGAGACACAGGTTGAGATAACTCTAATTACCTTTAGGTTTCTTTCAAACAAATTTAGGATTCTTAGATACTATGTGATTTTAAATCATATTTCAGATAAAACTCCTTGCAGTTTTTATCCTTATATCTAATAATATTTTGGGTATTAACCTTATCGTGACGTATACGACGTTGAATGACAGAGCTGCCTCCTGAAAATGAGAGGTGTTTAGGTTTGATCATAAAGTTATAATTAGAGAGTTTAGGAATCCTCATCTAGTATTATATTCACTAAAAAATCTATTGGATTCTAAGAGTCTAAGTATGGGGGACTAATAGTGTAAATAGAAGATGCATCACTCCTAATGCACCCTATCTATAGTAAGATGTTTTGTTAATTAATTGTTAATCTAAGACATGTTTCTATTTGTTAGTTTTATCTAAGGTTCAAGGAGATCTTCCTTTGTAAGGAAATATTTAACTTATTAGGTTAAATCCTAATCATTCTAAGACCTTAATTTTAACATTATATTAATTTTTTATTTTGTTTATTTAATACTTAAGGGATACGTTATAATCCAATTTTATATTCTAACACTTGGAATAACAAACTGATTATTGTGAGAGTTTTGGTATTTTAGCTAAACCTTAATGGATACAATCATATATTAGTTATGATATTCATTTTGTGTTTTTAAAGCATGATAAAAATATGATTTTATCGTTTAGAAAATATGCATTAAAAACTATTAGGATTTAGCCATATGCATGAAACCAAAAACGTATTTTTTGTATTTTGAAATGAGAAACTTTTTTGAAATTATTTTTGATTTGTTTTGAAATTATATAGAAAATAAGGTTTTTTTAATATTGGGTTTGTATCTTATAGTGTAAATCTACAATCCAATATTAAATAAATTTTTCAAAGAAAAATATTTTTTAAGTTTTTTGAAACAAAGGAATTTTGTTTTGAATTTCTTATTTTTTATAGAGAAAAAATCAAATATTTTTATTATTAGGTCTCTATCTTACATTGTAAGTTTACAGTCCAATATAAGGAAAAATGCTGGAAAATCATGTGTGGGACCTACAAGTAATTTTAAGATGGTTTTTGAATTTTTAAGGGGTTGTTTGACTGAACATGCAAATATAGACAAATTAATGCTAAAGGAAAAAACGTTTAAGGTTTGTTTGCCAAATACACCATAAGCCTAACTTTAGAGGCATTAAAAATGTTTTTAGAGTGTGTTTGACAAACATGTCATTAAGAGCCAAACAAGGGCTTATTGCTTAAGAAAAAACATGGCGGACCAAACATGTCATTAGGGATGGGTTTAGGCTTGGCCTAGCCATATGACCTAATCTAATTGTTGGACCAATAGGCTTTTTTTTTATGTGAAGATGGGTTGGAACCGGCCCAACTTGTGGGTTGGGCCGAGGGTCCAACCCATCTCCCTTTGTTGGAGAGAAAACCAATTGCTACGAACTAATTCATCTCTTACATATAATGAAACTCAGCTAAAGAAATAAAAGAAAAGAAGGTTATGTGGCTAAATGAAGTTAGCTAACTAGTGGAGCCTTAGATTTGGCATGATGATTTGCTGGTGGAGCTCATGGTAGAGGTTGTTAAAACAAAAAAAGTTATGATAAGGAAAAAGAGGTGCATGTAGCTAGAAGTGGTTGGTGTTGGAATTTATGTTACTGACTTAAATGACTTAGCTAAAAGGATAAGAGGCTATTAATGATGGTGTTTTTGTTGTTGTTGGTAGTGAGCTATCAAATGAAAGTTGTACCAGTTACAGTGGTACTGCCTAGATTGATGGCAATGCTATCATAAAATGAGAAAAAATAGTATTTGAGTTGGTTTTTGTGTTGATGTAAGTGGAGAGAGTGGAAAAGAAATGGGAAGAGGCTAAAAAATGTGATGTTAAGGTTGGACCAAAGGTGGTTTTATTTGGTGTCTATTAAAAACAAAGAGTGGTGGTTATGTTCTTTACTTTAAAAAAAAAAAGAAGAAGAAAGAAGAAAGAAAAACTAGTGTGTATGGTAGGTTTATGCTTTGATCTCTCCTTCTGTTCTCAATGTATTTCACTATTATTTATAGGGGTTGAAAGAAGGATATGAGATGTTGGCATGAATCGTGACCCTTAATTCAAATGGAAAAAAACTTAATTGTTGGCTAAAAGTCACCATCACAAGCTCTTAAAGCTAGGTTGCACAAGCTGATCAAGTTGCTATTTTTGGGACAACGCTACGGTGGCAATAGAGATGATCACCCAGTAAAAATCAAGCTGGGGTGTAATACAATGTCGAGCCATCAAAGTGATGGTTTATTTGTTCCATTTGGTGGAGAAATGAGACATTAAATGCTTTTGAAAAACAACCATTTAAGCAGCTTTTCAATTATAAAAATTGAAGATGATGAACAGTGTCAGATGATGTGTCGAGTGGCACTAAATTTTTTTAACCTTTGGTGACCAAAATAATGTTGTTTTGATCTAAAACACATTGTTTAAATCAAAACAACACCATAACATATTGTTTCATTTAAATGAAACAATATTATTTTAGTGTTTATGGTTAATTTAAGTTTAAAAGAAATCCTATATTTCAATGTTAGCCTTCAATCTTTTGATTTGTTCATATAAGTCTTTAATTGAATTTTGATTATACAAATCAATTCAATTTTGCCCTTACCAAATCTTAAAATAACCATACGAGTTTAGCATTTTTTCAATTTGGTCCTTTATCTTGGATATTTTTTATTTTATCCCTGATTGACCTTTAAATCTCTAATTGTTTTCAATTTAATCCCTAATTTCACTTAATTGGGTCTCTAAATTCATGTTCCTTATTCAAAAAGGTATTCGACCTTAAATTTCTTCAACTTTGATTTTTTTTTTTAAATTTCAACTCTAATTTCATCTAATTGAGTTTAGAAAAATTAAATTTGATCTTTTAAATTTTCAATCTTCATAATTAGGCCCCTGCCAAATCTTAAAATGACCCCATGAGTTTAGCACCTTTTTCAATTTGATCCATCATCTTGGATATTTTTTATTTCATTCCTAATTGACCTTGAAACTTCTAATTTCTTCAATTTCATCGCTAAGTTCACTTAATTGAGTCCCCAAATTCATGATCCTTATTCAAAGGTCTTTGACCTTCAATTTCTTCAACTTTGATTTTCTTGCAATTTCAACTCTGATTTCACCTAATTAAGTTTTTTAAAAATTAAATTTGATCCTTTAAAATTTCAATCTTCATAATTAATTCCTTATACTTAATTAATTCTTTTAATTTAACCAAAATTAATTATAAAATTTAATTAAATTTTTAATTAGGCTTATGACTAAATCAAATTAGCATATTAAAAGCCTAGTTAAGTCCTTAGACTTAATTTTTATGCAATTTCATCCGATAATTATTTGATTTAACCTTGAATTTGTATTATCTTTCAATCTTGGATACAATAGGGTATAATTGATCTTTTAAATTTGTCTAAAATTTCAAGTTGGTTCCTTTGTATAATTGAAACTCTTCTCAGCTTACTCTTGCTAAGTTGCTAATTTTTTAGTTATTTTTTTTTATTTTCAAAAGAAAATGGTTAATTTAAGAGAAACCTAAAATTGAGTTATGAAAGTTGCCTCTTCTCTTTACAATACTTACGATAAGAAATCTTGTAAAGGGCTTTAGATAATAAACTTGTAAATGAGAAAAGATGGGAGATTATGGATTAGCCAAATCAAAAAATGGTTAGTCCTTTTAAACAAATTATAAGTGATGGGTTGAAAACACAACTTAGAAAGGAAAAGAAATAGGGTTAGATAACACATTATCTAAGAGATAAGAGCTCAAAAATACACATAAAAGAAAAGAGATAAAGGTTACAAACGCATTATCTAAGATATGAGTGCCCAAATTTACACTCAAAATAAACAAGAAAAAGCTTAAAAGTGCATTGTCTAGGTGATGAGGACTCAAAGGTGCAACTTAGAAAGGAAAAAAGATGAAAGGTGCATTATCTAAGAGGTGAGGTTTCGAAGGCACACTCTAAATAAAAAAAATCAAAGGCACATTCAAAAGAAATAGGATAGGGTTTAAAAGCACACGATCTAGGTGTTGAGGGCTTAAATGTGCATTTAAAAGAAACAAGTTAGGGCTCAAAGATACATTATTTGGGTGATGAAGGCTTACATGCACATTTAAAAGAAAAGATATGTTAGTAAAATAAAAATCCATCAATGATTCTTTCCTTAAATTCCCTATAAAGATCCAAGCGTAATACATTGTGATTAATATGCATGTATACCTATTAAGTATAGGTGCTGATTCTTCATGGACTTCCTTTTTTAAAGTTTCGATCTTCGTAACAAGCTTTCATGAATTTTTTGCTTTTGTATACCCGAGTAACAACTTATAATATTGACCTCTTAGAATGCAATGTTTAACCATGTTGATGCCTTCATTACTTTACCAGGTGGTTTAGGCACATTAGAAGAGATATTTCATATTTCCTCTTAGGCCCAACTGCACATTCACCATAAACCCATAGATTTGTTAAATGTTAATGGTTATTATGATAAGTTGTTGTCTTTTTTTGATCACGCTGTGGAACATGAATTTCTAATATCTTCTGCACGACAAATCATAATCTCTACTGCTACTGCTGAATAATTGATTGACCAACTACAATCTTTCGTTCCTGTAATGATCCTTCCATGAGTCACATAAATTGGTCAATTAAGGAAAGCCGTAAAAAGTTTAGATTGGATTTGAGCCTTTATTTGTGAATCTTTGTGTCTTTTGGTTTTATTATTGTGTTTTGTTATTACTTATATTTTTTCAGTGTGTTTCAGGTTTGTCAGTGTTCGTTATTTCAGGTGATATATTTTATACTCTATCTTTCTACCTTTAAACATTGAGTACAATGTCTTGTTTTAGTTGGGGGGAGAGGGTAGTAACTAAAGAAAAAAAA